>JNEN01000921.1:0-107182 GCA_000697355.1 Syncephalastrum monosporum B8922 | reverse complement strand
GACGACGACGACGACGACGACGACGACGACGAGGAGGACGACGACGATGAGGCACCGGTCGTGGTGGATTGCCATCCTGACGCCTATCTTGACGACGACGAGGACGAACAGGAGCTCGAGTCGATCATCGTTCACTCGATCCACTATATGCACATGACTTTTGAGCAGCTCCGGTCCATCGAGGCGGATCGCAACCCCTTCACGGGCGAGCCGTGTGTTCCTCCGGATATCCTCCGCGACGCGCTCTGGCAACAGATCGCGCTGCGCACCAAGATTGAGTCTGCGACCGAGAACGACACCGAGTTGGATCTGACCAAGCAAGTCAGCGACGACGATAAACGCGCTTGGCTGATTCCCAACGATGACATGACCACCTATTCAGGCGACAATAATAGTAATAGTAATAGTAATAATAATAACAACGCCAACAGCAATACCTCCATCTCCACCGCCCCTCCTCCTCCTCAGCCGCAACAGCAAGAATCGGCCAAGCAAAAGCGTGCCACGTCGTCCGCTGTCCCTTCGTCTATCTCTACGAAACAGGCGTCTCGCTATCCACCCTTCCGATTCAGCGTTGAGTTCACCGATTTTAGTAGCCTCAAGCAGAGTGTACGGGTGTACTCGAACACGGTGTTTTACGCCGGCTCCAACTGGAACATGTATATCCAAAAGACGCGGTCCCAGCGCAAGGGCGTCCTCCAGCTCGGTGTCTACCTTCACCGCCAATCCGTCCCCTTTGGACCCTGTACCCATGACGATGTTTCTCCACCTGCCCAGACCACGTCAACGCCACCACAACAGCAACAACAACAACAGCAGCAGCAGCAGCAAGCGTCCCCATCGTCTCCATCCCAACAAGCCTCAGGGCCGACATGTACGCGCCGCTGCACGCCTGACGTGTCTTCCTTCTCTCGATACCCCGACAAGCGCAAGGTCGTCAAGACCTGGTTCAAGATCTTTTGCCCCTCGCGCGGACCCAAACACGCCCTGACCCTCTTCCAAAGCAGCCCCGACAATTTCTCTGTCCTGCAAAGCTGGGTAAGTGTGAAAAGAGAGAAAAAAATGGTTTTTAGAAACAGAAATGAAGGGGGAAAAAGAAAAAGAATGTACAAGAAAACGGAAAGCGCTCATGCGGGAAACGGGGTATACTATGTAGGGTTGGCGTTCCACGACCCTGTGTGCGGACGAGGCGCGCCAGGAGCTCCTTCTCGAAGAAACCGCCTCAGCAGCGTCGTCCACACTCCGGTTTTCCATCGTCATGGGTCACGTCTAGACACACACTACATACTATACACACATATATATACACACGCGCGCGTACTTTCTGCATGAACGAGATATACCCCCCGATTCAGCCTTTTGGGCGTATGCGTCCCCGCACACACACACACACACACAAGGAAAGAAAAAAAGAAAAAAGAAAGAAAGAGAGAGGGTACACCTCAGAAGACGTCGTCCTGGCTTGGACAGTCGCGCGTCGTGTGCTTGCCGTACTCTTCACAGTTTTCGCAATACTATTGATTTTCCCAACTTTTTGTTAATATACACCCAGCTCGCACGCATTTGAATCCTTAAAGACTTACCATTTGAGTCTGCACCGCGTCACACTCGACAATGTCGTGGCCCTCCGTCTCGCACAACTCACAAAAGGGGAGCGAGGACGAAGAGGAGGAGGGAGGAAGAGCCTGGACATCGCGTTGGCTTGACAGAGTGGTCTGCTGCTGCTGCTGCTGTTCGAGCTTGGCTTCCAGCCGCTTGACCTTTTGCTTCTCGGCCTCGAGGGCTTCCTCGAGATCGTTCTCGCCAAACACACGGCTCTCAACCAATCCTTCAAGCTCGGCCAGATCCTTGTTGAGCAGGTTGATCTCGGCCGCTTTGCTGACCTCGAGTTCGTTGTAGCGGCGGCGCTCGAGCGCAAGTGCCTCGTGGAGGCGGTCGATCTCGCTCCGCGGCGACGCGTTCGCATCGCCTTCATGCTCGTCGGACGTCACCCCTCCCTGCTGGTGCTGCTGGTGCTGCAGTGGTGGGTGTTGTTGTTTGAGCTCGGCGAGCTCGCGCTCCAGGGTCGCCTTGGCCATCTTGAGCTGATAATTTTCATCCTCGGCGCGGGCTTGGGCCTCAAAGGCGGCGTCGGCCTCCTCCATCAGGCGGCGCTTGTCGGCGACTTCCTGCTCGAGCTCGGCACGCAGAGCCGAGAAGCGGTCATCGGACGAGGCGTGGTTGGCATGGATGTGCTTCATCTCGGCGCGGAGGGACTCGATCTCCTTGGCGAGGGACTGGCCGTGCGCGCGTTCGCGCTCGAGCTCCAAGGTGGCGAGCTCGAGCTGCTCCTCGAGGCGCCGGCGCAGCTGCTGCTGCTGGAGTTGCTGCTGGTAGTCGGGCTCCTCCTCCTCTTCGCCGTCCTCGTAGCCGAGCAGGCGGTGGTTGCGCCGCTTGAGATCATCCGCGACCTGCTGCAGCTGGTCGAGCTCCTGCTGCTTGGCGCGCATGGCCTGGTCGTGGTCCTGCTGGATCTGGTCGAGCGAGTTCTTGTAGGCGTACATGGCATCGAGCTCGGCCTGGCGCAGGGCCTCGCACTCGCGCTCGAGCGTGGCCACCATGGTCTCGCGGTCCGCCAGCGCATGCTTGAGCTGCTGCAGTTCGCCCTCGAGGCGGGTGTGCATCTCGGCATGGGTGCTTGCCTGGGTCTGGGCCTGGAGCTTGAGGTCCTGGATGTGCTGCTCCAGCTTGGTGATCTTGCGCTGCGCCACCTCGTGGGTCTGGTCGTCGCGCACCGTCTGCTCCGCCTGCACGTCGGCCCGCGTGCGCAGGTCGTCGTAGGCCGTCTGGGTCTCGTCCATCTGGCGCTGCAGCCGCGCCAGCGCTTCTTCCTTCTCTTGCACGCGCAGCGCATAGCTTTCCTTGGCCGACACCAGTCGCTCCCAGGCGGCTTCTTTCTGCGCCATTTGCGCGCTCAGGTCGTCCCGCTCCCGCTGTGCTTTCTCCAGCAGGTCATACATGTGGTGCAGCTCCTCCACTGTTTGCGCGTGCTGCTGGTGATCGACGCCAGGAGCAGGAGCAGGAGCAGCAGCAGGAGTCACCACAGGAGAACCAGGTGAGGCTGGGGTGGGTGATGAGGCTGGAACCGAGGCGATGGCGGGCGAGGGGGTCTTGGTTGAACGCTGCTGCTGCTGCTGTTGTTGTTGTTGTTGAGGAGGAGGAGGAGGAGGAGGAATAGCAGAGGTGGGGACTGAATCTGAATCTGCCGCGCTGGTGGCTGTCAGCGAAGGAGAAGCGATGGTATTTGAGTGGGTATTGGTGATGGCGGCCGGCGGTGGCAGCGGCGGGGGAGGCGACGTGCTCCTCCGGTCGACTGAGAAACGCGACGGGCGCTTCGAAGGGCGTTTCGTGGTAGATGTGACAGTCGTCTTGCTAGACTTCATTTTCGGCAAAGTCTTGCTTCGCTTTGCACTGGCGGTGGACTTTGTCCTGGTCGGAGCAGGCTGCACCTGAGCCGCGGCGGGTGGCGGCGTGATTTTGATGATTTTGGCCTCCTGGATGAAGAGACCGGTGGCCGGTGGACAGGCAAAGTATCGCACGCTGCACGCCGAATAAAGGATGGATAGAGAACCAAGTACATCGTCAGATCAGAGTGGCGAAATAAACTCGTAGCCATCATAATAATATGATAATAATAGAACGTACCCCTGAACGGAACCATCGTTCTTGCCGGATCCGATCGCATCGAGTTCGATACCAGCCCATCGACCAGGCTTGAACTCTGTCTCGCCTAGGAAGCGCAACGTGCCTTCAATGTGCAGGGATGGGACGGCGACACGATCCCCCACACGTACGACATCGGCTTCAGGCGACGAGCGAGGTGTGCTGTGGCCCGACTTGGGTGAGAAGCGTCCCTGCTCCGGATCGCTTAATTCCGTCGACGATGTGGACACGCGCATCTTTGACCGCCGTCTGGGCAAGGCCGCGTCCTCTCTAAGTGTCTGTGGCTGGGGCTGCGAGTGGCGCTTGGCTGTAGAAGACGACGTTGGTGCGCCACTCATGAGGCGAGCTGTGCGCGATATCGGCAGCGTGCTGTTGGGTATGGTTGAGGGCCGCGCGATTCTTGACATTGCAGGTTGGGATGAGGCAAGTCAATAGGGGAAAAGGTAGAAAATATATATGTATATCGCCTGTAGCAGATGTAGATATAGATATATATTTATATATAGATAGATGATAAGTAACGGTGGCGTAAAAAAAGAGGCCCGCACAAAGAGAGCGAGGGCGAGAGGGAGAGGGGGAGAAAAGCAAAAAGAGAAAAAGGCACGGGGAGGAGAGAGCGAAATTAAAGAGGGCGGAAACAGATTCATCCATGAAAACGTGAACATCCAAACTGGATCACATGCCATATTCAAACCCACTTGTCCATCACTCGTTTCTCTTGCCTTCTAATCACACCACGCTTCTCTTTCCTATAATATAGTATAGTATAGTATAGCATAGCATAGCACAGCATAGCACCACATCACATCACATCACGCCTGATAAAAGTCTTCTATTTGTTATACCGTATCATATCCTGTTACGATTGAGTTGGGCTGGCATCAATGTTTGCGATGCACGGTCGCACACGGTCCCGTCTGTCCAGATTGTCGCTGGCTGGTTGGTGAACTGGGTTGACTGGGTTGACTGGGCCTGATCTTGTACATTGGCATGTCATTTAATGATACAGCACACAGTAATAGCGTGTCCTACCCCACTTGCATGCTCCTCTTTTTTAAGTGGTTCTCTTTATGGACACCCATCATGCACACACCACGGCTTTTTTTTTTCCGCATATCTCGTTCTTTGCGGTTTCACTCTGTCATTGTATCTGTACTTTGGCGTCCTCGAAGGATAATAAAAATGCAAATAAAAATAACAGCATACCCAACTATGCCATGCCATGACAAAAGAATTACGTATTCTGGTTTTATAAGCTATGCAGAATAATCCAGCGCATCAAGCTTTATTCAAGAGCGGAAAGAGAGCGGCAGATCGCACGCAAAGAAAAAGGGGGGACAGGAGGAGGCTCAGAAAAAAAAAAAAAAAGGGGGGGAATTGCTTAAGCAGCAAAACAGTATTTTTTCTTGTTAAAAGGCGGTGGGAGAAAAAAAAATGCCAAGCGTGGGGTCCGGCCCACAGCTTGTTGTGAGAGAATATATGTATAAAAAAAGAAAAAAAAAAGATATAGAGAAAAAAACACAAGGATTTACAGGGCCCAGACATCTTGCTGATGGTGGGAAGAAATAGGATGGTTTGTCTTGCTCTTGTCCTCGGAACGGCGCAAGGGGAGTTTAGCGACAATATCAATATCGCCCTCGTCTTCAGAGAACTCTTGGCTATCGGACGAGTCAGCGTCGGTCACAAGGGTCGGCTGTTGCTGACGACGCGAGAACAGCAGCTGCTGCTGCTGTTGCTGGTGAAGGAGTTGCTGCCGCTGCTGCTGCTGCTGACGGATCAACGTCATCTCAAGCATGCGGATACGGAAATAGGCACGCTCCAGTTCCTGCCTGGCTTCTTGCAATGCCGAGTCCTTTTGCAGCGCAATCGATTTCAGCGCTCGCACTGTGTGCTGCGACAAGTTGACTTCCTTCTCAAGATGATCGTTCTGCTCTGTCAGAAAGTCATTGTCCAGCTCCAGCCGGTTGACCTTGTGCCGAAGAGTCTGATTGAGGTGTTGTTGTTGGCTGTCATAATCTTTGGTATAGGTGCTTGAACTGTCTGAATTGTCTGAGGAGGTGGGTGAGGTGGGAGTGGGAGGCGCAGTAGCAATGGTAGTGGTAGTGTTTGTAGACACAGCGGTGACCGGCACCGCTTGGACCTCGAGGCACGACATTTTGGTATTATGTACGAAGGTAGAAGGAAGTAAAAAAAGACGACCAAGGGTTGGTTGGGGAATATACAGATCAGAGTAGAGTAGAGTAGAGTAGCCGGGGCACGTTTGAATATATGACTCTCGAGTGTAAATAAGTAGAGTGATAAGGTGGATGTTGACAGGCCAGCTGTACTTTACGGGTGAAAGGGGGGTTGACTATCGTTTGAGCGCCCCAATTCAAAAAATAATTACAGGCGGGATTTGAAAGCGGCGAATGAATCCATGCTTGCCGTGTGTCGCACATTGGTGCAACTTTACCCTCTCATTGCAGCTTTGTTTCCATCCAGACTTTTCTGCTTTTTACAATCCACATCTTTATTGGCTAGATATCACTTACCCTTGTTTAATATATGTATTCGGCATTTTCATTTCACCCCATTACTCAAGAAATGGTAAAGCAGTGCAAAGGGCCAAGATACAGGAAGGAGATAAGTACCAAGTTGGCAACACCCGATGCAGACCAATGTCCGGCATGCATGGCAACAGGTCACCGGTGTCACGGTGCACAATAGATGATCGGCAGGAAATCAAAAAAAAAAAAGATAGAAAAAGCAGCGAGCAAGAAATAATGATTCTCGAGGGCCGACATACCAGATAGCAGGAAGGAGGTGTTGAGGTGGATTGAACCGACACAGTGAGAAAAGAGAATCATAACCCGCCATGTCGATCCTGATTAAAGATAAAGACATCTGCACATACATACACGCACTCACAACTTCTGTATCAGACGCGCATTACGCCGTTTGTATTCGCATTCGCATGGAAAAAAAGAATGCATGAAGTACAAGCAAAGCAAAAAAGAAAATATATATAAGACCAATAAAGCGAAAGAAAAAAAGAATAAGATCATGTTCTGTTCTGTTCAGTGACGAATCATGGATCGCCTGCTGCTGGGTATGTTGTTACTCAGCCGAGCAACCTTGCTATTGTGTGTGGCAGTGATATGGCTGTTGCTACTGTTGCTGTAACAATGCGCGGGCGTTTTCTGGTTGGCCCAATTGACGCGCATGGCACGAGACCCGAGCCGCTCACCGTTCATGGTGGCGATCGCCTGTTCTGCGTCGCTTCGATCGCGGAAACTTACAAACCCGAAGCCGCGTGAATGGCCTGTCGTCAGGTCCCACATCACGCGCGCGTCTCTAATAAATTTGGAAAAGGCACGCCAATAACTTGTGAGGGACATGGCGAAATTTAAATCATGGCCAAGCACTTACGCCATGCTGTGAAAGATCCCAAAGGTCTGCGACAACACTTCATCGCTGACGTCCGGTCCCAGGTCGCCTACAAAGATATGGCATTTCTGGGGTGACGATGCGCCTTGCACAGCCCAGTTCACTCGCACGTCCTACAACATACATATATCTCGATTAGTCTCATAATGCTTCGCCCTGCTCTCTTTCTTGTGTCACCCACATGGCCGAAAAGGCGTCGCCCGTTCATTGTTTCCAGAGCCTGCTCGGCCGTATAGTGATCAAGAAATTCAATGAATCCATAGTTGGACCCCTATTGTTATCATCATTCATTGTTGTTTGTGAGCAATGTATTGTTCTCATGGTGATCGCTCTTTAATACCGTCTTGCCACCCGCAATGATCTTGACGTGCTTGACCGGTCCAATGGCGGAGAATATCTCACGGAGCATGTAGTCGACCACACGCTGATCCAAATTGCCTATGTACAGCGTCTTACGGTTGTCGTTGGCAGAAGGCATGACAATAAAAAGATGGGTATATGCGATGAGAAGGTTTAAGAAAAGTATATAAAAAAAAGGGTATACAATAGGGCAAGTCGTGAAAAGAAGGTTAAAAAAGAAGAAGAAGGGATTGAAGGGGCTAGTGAGTTCTTTAGAGAGAGAGAGAGAGAGAGCGATGACAGGTCAGAAAGCACAAGAAAAAAGAGAGAGAAGAAAAAAAAAAAAAAGAAGGACCCTGTCCGGAAGGAGCAGCCGACACTGGTGATATAGCTTCTCTATTTTGTTTCCAGCGTCATGTGTTCCACCGACATTGGGGTCATGATGCAAAGCACAGTCTTGGGGAATCATTTTAGTGTGCCTCGATCCTATCCGTCTGCTGTGTGCCGCAAAGTTTGTCCTTCTACTCTACGTTTCTGATAAATAGTGCCTTGTTTGATGTGAAACATCCCGCTTCAGACTTCCTACTTCAGTACGACCTATATGCCAGCGTTTT
Organism: Syncephalastrum monosporum B8922; assembly: GCA_000697355.1. Classification (NCBI taxonomy): domain Eukaryota; kingdom Fungi; phylum Mucoromycota; class Mucoromycetes; order Mucorales; family Syncephalastraceae; genus Syncephalastrum; species Syncephalastrum monosporum. Next base: position 99,101 of record JNEN01000921.1, on the reverse strand, counting down.
CCAGGCGATTTTTTTGAAAGATAGGGAAAGTAAAGGGGGTGTGCTACCATCCTTGGAATTCCCCACATGAGAGCAGGAGCGAGAGACATACACGGGCAGGACGTGTCCGCAAAGGAGTGCTTCTGATGACGACGACGCCGGTGGGGAGAGAGGGATGGATGCGGGCGGTAACGAACCCTGTTAAAGTTGTGGCACGGTTGCACAGCCGCCCCGATGCTGGGCACTCGGCATCCCTTCACCGTCCCCTCTCTTAGGTGTTGCATCGCCTTGTACAGTACTGTCTGACCATGTCACCCCATATTTCTTTTCCTTTCTCATATTCTCAACATCGACCGAAGCCAGTATAGAAATCTATTCTGCGTCCTAACACCGATGCAGTGAAAAGCGTGTAAAGCGCACGGTGCGCATGTCATATGCAGATATGATAGGGAGCCGATTCATGGTGGTCTTTGAAATAACATATTATATTCCGTATAACGTATTGTGAATTATACATAATGTAAGGTATGTATGTATGTATGTACTGTATGTACTCTATGTATTGTATGTATGCACTAGGATGCATGCCTTTACCCTGCTGACGGTGCTGGATGGAGATGAGTGGTTATTTGGGTCAACAAAGACTCAGCAAGTAAGGCGTGTATCACCCAGGGAGCGGCGCTTGGTGGTCGCAAAAAGATGCAATGCGCAGATTCAAATAAGGAAAGCGGACAAGGGCGACATATTTTTGATGTTTTCCACCACTCGAAGCACGATCCACTCCTTACGGATCAACTTCGCCCGTCCTTGTTTTCGCCCGGCCGCGCCCATCTTTATCACGCAGCGATGCTATTCTACACAACAGGCAATCTTCTTCATTTCATAATCTCATGCGCGGGATCATGGTGCTTACTCTCATTTCCAGGCACAGAACTATGTGCTAAAGACACCCAAGGGCACAAAAGACTATACCGATCAGGACATGGCGATACGTGAGCAGGTCTTTTCGACCGTGACACGTATCTTTCGTCGCCATGGCGCAGTCACTATAGATACGCCCGTCATGGAGCTGAAAGACATCTTGTCCGGCAAGTACGGCGAGGACAGCAAGCTCATTTACGATTTGGCCGACCAGGGCGGTGAGTCCTGTTCGCTTCGCTACGATCTCACCGTGCCCTTTGCTCGCTTTGTTGCGATGCACGGCAAGACATACCACCGCTTCAAGCGATACCACATTGCCAAGGTCTACCGCCGCGACCAGCCCGCCATGACCAAAGGCAGACTGCGTGAGTTCTATCAATGCGATTTTGACATTGCCGGCGAATACGACCCGATGCTGCCAGACGCGGAAGTCCTCAAAGTCCTGTACGATGCGCTCCCCCGCCTCGACATTGGTCCTTTCACCGTCAAGCTCAACCACCGCAAGATCCTCGATGGCATCTTTGAAGCGTGCGGCGTCCCCCACGAGAGCATCCGGTCCGTTTCGTCGGCCGTCGACAAGCTGGACAAGGTGCCGTGGGCCGACGTGAAGCAGGAAATGATAGAGGTGCGCCAGGTTGCGCCGGAGGTGGCAGACAAGATTGGCCGCTATGTTAAGCTGAACGGCGGGCGTGATCTCCTGGAGACACTCGCGCAGGATGCGATGCTGCAGCGTAGCCCGACGGCCCAAGAAGGCATTGCCGATATGCGACTGCTGTACGATTACATGGACGCGCTGGGCGTAGCCGATAAGGTAAATGGCAAGCAAAGAGGGGGGGGGGCGAGCGTGTTCTTTGTTTCGCTCATCATAGCATGGCTATAGACCTCCTTTGACCTCAGTCTCGCGCGTGGTTTGGATTACTACACCGGCATCATTTACGAGGCGATCCCACACGGCGAGCGCGAGGTGGGCTCCATTGCCGCCGGTGGACGGTATGACAACCTGGTCGGCATGTTTGCAGGCACAAACAAGAAAGGCCAGCCCATTCAGGTCCCGTGCGTCGGTGTCTCGCTCGGCGTCGAGCGCATCTTTGCCATCTTGCAGGCCAAACAAGGCGCTGTCAAGAGCAACGATCTCCAAGTGTGCGTTGTGTCTGCGCCGGGCGCGTCGCTTCTCGACCGTCTCAGTGTCGCTCGCCAGTGCTGGGATGCCGATATCCCGACCATGTTTGCTTACAAGCAGAATGCCAAGATGAATAAGCAGTGGGAGCAGTGTGAAAAGGCCCAGGTCCCGCTCGCGGTCGTCATCGGCCCTGAAGAGCTCGCGCAGGGCATGGTGCGCATTAAGAACATGCATAAAAAAGATCCAAACCAAGGACCTGGCGCGCTCGTGCCTGTTCAGGACTTGGTGCACGAACTCCAGAATCGCTTGGCTGAGATCCAAGCATAAAGCACGCCGCATAAGCAATGGGGATAGTATACATATCTGTAGCATAGACAGACAGACACATTGTACATAAAGAGGGTAACTTCCAGAGTAAAACTTGTAAAAGAGAACAAAGCTGGTTTTTTTCAGATTGAATATGGATGACGGATACTACAGGTATTAGCAAGAGATGAATGGTAAAAAAGAACAAAAAGGAAAAAAAGAAAGGGACATCCTGAGGCGGTATGTACAAAGGCAGGGATAAGTATAGCTTATGAGGAGCGTGGCCTTTTGTCGGAGGGTTCGCTACTGCCTCGTTCGGATGGACTCTCGTCCACCGACGCATGGGAGCGTTTGTAGCGATACAGTCGCTTGCGGTCATAGATCTCGGTCCATACCTTGTTCCGCTGCAATGTGCCGTCAGGGCCACTATCCGTGCGTCCACGATTAGCCCTATCCATTTCCATTTCCTACTTCCGTGCATGAACTTACGGGATCATTTCGGTACGCCGCAGTTGGACTTTGGGAATCATCTCGTTGATCTCTTGCTGCACATCATAGTGCTGGCTGGGGATGTGCTAAGAACGGGGGGAATATCACCGAGAGTGAGGAAAAAAAAAAAAAAGAAAACGTCTTAGGATCGATCTTGACTTACTGTGAGTTTGGGAGCGCCGACAGGGCGAGGGGTCAGCGCAGGCGGAGAGGCCTTTTTGCTCAAAGCGCGATTGAGTTCCTCGACAAAGGGCATGACTCGGACGCTCTGGGATGGTCTGGCTGGCTTGGAGGCTCTGAGAGGCGTGCGCTGGCGGAGGGGAGAGAGCGAACGACGCGGGGGCGGTGTGCGCGGTGTTTCGCGGGCGGAATAGGTGAGGGTGGATATCTTGCGAGGGGAGGCTGACGGCGGTTCGGGCGAGGGTGCGGCTGGGAGTGGGATGGAGAGAGGTTGCGGCGAGAGGGAACGGCGGGTGCGGCGCGAGAGCGTCTCTTCGGGTCGCGGTGAGAGATCGGGGCTGGGGGTGGCCAAGCGTGCGGCTGACCGAGACAAGGCTCGGGTCGGCTCTGTCTTGTCTGTCTTGTCTGGCTTGTCTGCCCTCTCTATCCTCTCTATCCTGTCTATCTTCTCTGCCCTTTCTATTTTATCAGGACCCACGAGCTTATCGACCTGGCTGGCATTCAGTATTGCTTCTTTTCTTTGTCCATAGCTTTGCTTCGTTACTTACCACGCCCTGAAGCATCTCGATACGCCTTTCGAGGAGTTTTATCCGGTCATCGTCATCAGCATGATCTGGTCTGTTCTGAAGGGGAGTCCGGGGTGCACTCGATGAATAAGCGGAACAAAGAGGCTCATTGTTCGAAGGACGCTGTTGGCTTTGTTGGTGCGGTGGCGGAAGGTGCGTGGTAGCGTGGCGCGTATGTTCGAGTTCTTTCACCTGGTTCATCACATCGTGAAGGGCGGTCGTGGCCTGCTGGATGGACCGGGACCGGTCTCGGACTCTCGCGTTCTGTCCGCTGGACCGTGCTTCTGACGAAAGACCCTTTGATAGGAAGAAAAAGGTGAGAATCGTGTTATGCATTCAAAGTTGAATGTACCAAGGGCGAGGCCAGTTGTGAGCTTGAGTTGTCGGTCACCGTGTTGAAGCCCATTGTGTCAATGAAGCGTTCGAACTCTCGCGAGGCGAATTTGGCGGTTCCTTTCATGATGCCCCAGATCCTAGATCCACCCTCACCCGCCAAGGGGCTGTCTTGTTCGGGCGTGCGCACGTCGTAGCTGTCAGACGGGTTCATTCGAGTCGAGTCTGTGTGTAATATTCAAAAAAAGGCACACACACACACACACACAAGTAGAAACAGATAAATGCTGCTCTGCGTATGTATGTGGAAAAAAAAAGGGAAAAAAGGGAAGGACGCGCGCGCGCGAATCTAATGCGATCCGGGACAAAGACGAAAAAGAGAGAACGAAACAAAAACAATATTTCATGCCCAAAACCGGCGCTTCCCACCATTCACAAAGCACGTGGCCAACCCCATTGTTCACCCTGTATTTTGCAAATAAACAGATTGCTTTCAGGACCATGGTATTCCGCTTGCATCGCTGTTTTGTACCTCTAGAAGACTTAGAAGACTCAGGCCAGGAACCTGTCGACGACCGCGGGCTGCATCGTCAATAATGCTTGAGCAAATTCCCTTTGTGCATACGAGGTCAACCCACCTGCACAGACAGGTCAACTGACCTCACCCGTTCATACAGAAATCACAAAGAGGAACCGAAAAAAACAGAGTGTCTTTTTTAAATATATTACAGCGTTCTATGTTATGCGAAACTCTTTGTATGTGGGATGTGCGTGCGTATGTGTGTCGTTGGTCGTTGTCTTCGTTTACTCGATGGGAATACCAGCGTACTCATCAAAACCGAGGGCGAGGTTGAGGTTCTGCACCGCCTGCGTGGCCGCGCCCTTGAGCAGGTTATCAATCGTCGTGCACACGACGACGCGCTTGCCGTCGGCTGCGACGTTAAAACCACCCACACGGACATAGTGCTTACCCGCATTGTCGCGGACGTAGGGCTCACCCTCAATGACCTTCACAAGCTTCTCGCCACCATAGAACTCCTCAAACACGCTCTTGACGTCCTTGCTCGTGAGCTCCTTGGCGAGCGGCACGTTCACCGTGAGCTGGATGCCCTGGAAGAAGGGTGCTACATGGGGCGTAAAGTGCACGGGCGTGCCGAGTTGGTAAGACACTTCGCGCTCGTGAATGTGGCCCGTCAGTGCGTAGGGGAGCAAGTTGTCCTGGAGCACCTTGGGGTCGTTCTTGGGGCTGGGCTTCGTGCCCGCGCCCGAGTAGCCCGATACGCCAAACACGGTGGGCACGCCATTGCCCATGAAGGGCAAGAGAGGGCGGAGCGACATCTGTGCGCCCGTCGCATAGCAGCCCGGGTTGGAAATGCGCGTCGCGCCCGCGAGCTTCTCGCGGTTGAACTCGGGCAGACCGTACGTCCAGGTCGTGTCGAAGCGGTAGTCCGCGCTCAGGTCGACGAGGACCTTGTCCGAGGACTGCTTCTGCGCGACGTCCTGCTCGACCTGGTTCACAAAAGGAGCGCACACGCCGTTCGGCAGCGCAAGCACCCACGCGTCGACCTCCTCCTGGGCCTTGAGCTGGTCGGGCTTCAGGTTGACGTAGTTCAGGCTCGCCTTGGTGTAACCCTCCAGGGGCTTGCCCTCGAGCTCGCGGGAGCTGACATGGGTCAGGTTCAGGTCCGGGTGGTTGTTGATGATGTTGATCAGCTCGCGACCGGTATAGCCGCGCGCGCCGATCAGGCCGACGTTCTTGGGCCGCGCGGTGGCATAGCCACGGCGCTGAGTGAAGGTCGAGTAGTGGCGGACGCCCGCCGGCTTCTTGCCAAAACCGTCAAACGTCTTCTTGACGCTGTCCGAATCCTGGATGCCGTAGAAGAACATCGTCGAGCCATCCTGCGGGTTACGGAGCGAGCCATCGGCGCGCTCAAAGTGCCAGGCACGGTCGAGCGAGTCATCCTCAATGTTGGCACCGACCCGCCAGGTCAGGACATCAAAGTCCTTGCGGATCGTCGTCCAGAGGTTATCAGGAACGTTGTTCAAGACCGCGGTCTTGCTGGCCAGTAGTTTCTCGAGCACGGCGGGCTGCGAGGGGTCCTCAGGGTTGGATGACACAATGGCGAGAACCTGGCCGGGTTCGTCCGAGTAGAGCGTCACCTTCTTCTTTTGCTGGAGTTCGCGCAGGTAGGAAGCGACCGAGACCTGGCCGGCCTTGACGACCGGGTCCTCGGCCTCCATGATGCGGCGGATCTTGTCGGCATCAATGTGCTCGAGCTGGTCGTACTTGAAGAGTTTGTGGCCACGGCGGATGAGCGTGCCTGCGCCCGAATCGGTGAAGAGCTCCTTGTGCAGATGACCGGCCGAGATGATAGCCACCGAGGACGAGCGCGGCAGGCCGTCGAGAAGTTCCTTGCACTGCTTGATCTTGAGCTTCGTGCCGTAGCGGACCCACGACTCCTTGAGCAGATCCTCGTATTCCTACCAGTCAGGAACCAGGGTGTAAGTATTGATTGTGTGTGTGTGTGTGTGTGTGTGTAAGCGCCATTTCTTTTTTTTTTGGAATCCAAGATAAAGTAATTACCTCATCCAGATTGATGGCGCTGATCTTCTTGCCAGTGACGCCGTGGTACAAGCCGTTCTTCTCGTTCAGGAAAACGATCTTGAGGGGTTCGAGGACGGTGGCCAGCTCCGCAGCGGCAACGTCAGCGTTGACGTTCAGGATCTGGCCGGCGGGGGTCTCGGCGAGCGAGGTGAGGATGGGGAGCGCACCGGCGCGGATAGCAGAGTCAATGGCCTCCTTGTTGACCTTGTTGATCTTGCCGACGAAACCGTATTTCTCGCGATCGAGATAATCAGCAACAAACACACCGCCCGGGATGGGGCGAGCCCGCGTACCGTGGCGCTCAAGGGCATCCACCAGCTTCAGGTTCTCGGCCATAAAGACCTGGCGCGCAATCTCGAGGGTCTTCTCGTCGGTGATACGGATGCCTTCCTCGTACTGAGGCTCCACACCAGCATCCTCGAGGAGCTTGTTCATCTGGGGACCGGCGCCGTGCAGCACAATCGGATACAGTCCCACCCGGTTCAGGAAGGTCAGCGCAGAAGCAAGCGTCTCGAGCTCATCGGTGAGCACAGCACCGCCCACCTTGATGACAGCGAACTTTTGCGACTCCACAGAGCTGAAATGACGGAGGTACTGCTCGACCTCTTTGCGAGATCCAATATTGTACAACAGTTTGACAATCGTCTCCTACAGCCATTGTCAAAAAATAGAAACATGAGCACCAGTAAATGAATAACTCGCAGAGTATGAAGCACACTCGCGTACCTTCTCAGCCGCAGCATTGCTCACGTCGTTGCCGTACTTGCGGGTTTGCAGGGCATGAGGGGTGGTCGACAGAACAGGGCGGGGAAGGGCGGCACGCACGGTGGCAGCCCGCAGAGCAGGGACGGATACTTTTCGAGCAAATGACAGCATGACCGGGTCGCCCTAACGAAACTCCAAGAAAAGCTTATCGAAAGAGAAGAAGAAAGGGGAAAGTTGACAGCTCAAGAAGCTAGCAAGGGTCGATTAAGAAATAAAAAAAAAAATCCAAGCTTTTTTTTTTCTTTAGGAAATTGAAACCGAAGGCTGTGACTCACTCAAAAGTCCGCTCGAGATTTTCCCCAGACAACGCTTATCATTCATTAATGCTTATTTCTAGTTCCAGCTTTACTATTGACTTTTACTTCTTTGCCATCGACCGTTCTTTTATTCATTGAAACTACTTCTACTTTTAGCTGATATGCCTGTGATATCACCTTTTACTGTAGAAGATACACCATTTCCTATTGGTATTATGCCTTTGGCAGGTTTACGAAAGAAGTGACGACTGACACCATAAGCATCCATTGACAAATCACCCGACCTGAGACAGGGTAAGCAGGTTTTTTTACGCACCGTAGCTGAAACAGTCCACCGCTCCATGAAACGACAAGGAAATAATAGAGCTCCTTCTGGGGGTATATTTACACGATATCCAGTAAGGGGAGCAAATGTATTCGATGAGGACATGTACTCCAGCGAGAGTGCTGTCGTCGCGACAAAGATCCTCTACAATTTGCTCAGGCAGCCATATAGCTACATGTCTTGCTCACCTTGAATGTCATCGAAATGCAGAAATGTAACCCATATCGCGTATTCGCTTATCGAGCCACATGATCTTTGATTACTTGGTCCTCACGAGTTTGATACATGTCTACTATCAGCTGGGAAAAGATACTTCAAGCTCTTTTATATACTTACAGCTATATATCCGACGGTCTTTATTGTGTGCCTTTTTTTATAACCTCAACTGAATTTCTCGCTCGTCGATACCTCTTACTTGCTGCTCTCGACACAAGGGAGATGTACGTATCCAGGCGCATTCCTCCTCGAGTTCAACAGGCTTTGAGTGTATCAGTATATTTGAATTTGCGTCATGATGGATACTTGAGAACGTGTTCGCGGAAGAGTGAGAAGGACTAGTCGGTACCGGCGTAGGAGATCAGTGTTCTTCCGTTTGTATTGAAACAAGGAATAAAAAAGAGGTTGCAAAACGGAGAGAGTGACCGATTGCCTGCGAAGTGGGTATAAATATTTTGTGGGTAAATTGTGCGGCAACAGTAATAGAATGAGGCACGCTTTGATGACGACACTTGTATGATGGATACCTTCATGCTCTCCCTTGCCATATGTATCTATATATAATAATCTTAATATTCCGTACATCCATAATTACATAAGCAAGACACAAAAGACCCCGGTTCAATTCCCGGGCAGGGCGTCTGCCAAAGTAGACAACTTTGAGACGTCAACGGTACCTGACGTCAATCTTCATCAAGGTCTTTTCACCCGTGTCCTTCGGTAAATGTAAACCGCGTGATGGTAAAGTAATCCAATGAATCCTCTGAAACGCGAAAGATACCTGACGTCAATCCCTGTCAGGGACCATATCTTTGAGCTCTTTTTCCCCATTGGTAAAACGTGGATTGCGTGATAGCTTGGTTAGCCAATGGAACCTATGAAACTTGGAAAAAAGCTCTACGTCAATCCCTGTCAGGTCCTTATCTTTTACTTCTCCTTTCCCATTGGCACAGCCCGCCCGTGTTCTTGCATGAATATCGATTGACACGCGCTCTTTCTCATAAAAGGTCTTTTGTTTTCTCTCACGTCTACTTTTCTTCTTCTTCTTTACCCTGGTCAAGTCTTACGCTGGCAAGTATATACAAAAGGACTCTGATTACAAGTATAAACTAATAAGAAGTGCAACACATAGACCACTACATTCCCTATAAGTCCCTCTGCCACCGGTTGCCCGTCCCCAACTGCACCGGTGTGCATGAAAGTAAGTTGTCGCGTCAAGAGTACATGGTTCTTGGACCACACTAACCTCCTTCTTATGTACACTTAGCTTGCAGTCTTCTTGCTCGCCTCTCCTCCTGTCTTCTCTTCCACTCGCGCCTCTTCCACCTCCTTTCCGCTTTTTCTCTGCCCGTAAGTGAAACAGATCAGGTCTATGCAATGAATATGAGACATTAACACACGTTTCAGTTCCGCTCCTTTCTTGCGTCTCACTTTGCTCTTCTTCCTCTCCGCTTGCTCTCCTTCTCTCCTTCTTCCCCGCTTTTCACATGCCCATCAAAAGGGCCAACAAGACAACACGAGCCTCTGGGGACTATGTCAGACGTTTTGGATTGAAATTGTTCCGTGACCGAGAAGCACACTGCTGAAGCCTGTCGCGGCCGTTGATCCGCATGACACCATTCCGCTTTTTAGCGTAAAAAGATTGCGATAAAATGGCAACAGATCGCATGCTTAGACATGAGCCAACGCCAACCCTTTCACTGGGAACGTCTACGAGCTCTAAACCGGCCGATACGCGTCCTACAGCTACCCAAGCTGTCCTCTTGGCAAGCGGTGCCATCATGGAAGACCAGCACGTGCAGTAAGATAAGGTCCTGTCAACCAAAACTAGCCTGCGACACGCCTCGCTTCGTCCAGGCGAGTGAGCCTCTTCGCCTGCGGTTTTGGGTCTTCACAACCGACACTTGACCTTCAGGCCACTCCTGTCCTCGCAGTATGAGTAGATAAATTGGGCGTTGGGTACCTTTGGTGCTCAGAAGTCAAGATGGTGGCCCTGGGTTCCTCGCATCATCGTCAACGCTTCGGATAAGCTGTCTTCCTCTAAACGCAAGAGAGGCAAGCACAGCAAGGCCAAGGCAAAGGGCAAGGTCAATTTTGTGCCAACAGATAACTGCAAGATCTTCCTGGATTGCCTATCAATTCGACTTGCAAAGGTGCGCCTGGATGACGCTAAAGTGACTCGCGCACAAGCCTTGCCAGCGCTGTTCCAGCTGAAACAGGTGCGGAGCAAGTTTGATGTCTGTCCTCTGCAGATCCTCGTCTACGTGTCCTCACCGGTGAAACTGCAGCCTGCAACAGTATGGACGATAGCAAGCCAGGAACCTATCACCAATATCCCATCTTACTGCGAGGTCTCCTACGAGCCTTCCTGTATGTGCCTGGAAGATGTCTCTCTGCAACTGATACTTGTTCGACGAAAGCGTTCATATTTATTTCTAAATCAACGTCAATATTTTTGCTGCCTATAGCAAACCCTACTGCAGAATCCAGTGATTCCATTTGTATACCAACGCCGCTTGTCTGGATTTTGCTCAAGTTAAGGTACTGTATGGGATATGCCTATAATTTTACGTAATATATCTAACTGAGTCGTACTAAGACATTGCTCTTGAAACGTCTCGTAAAGTCTACGAGACTACTGTGCTCGAATCATCCAGGCGAATTCGGGCATCTACACGACCGGCAGCGAGGCCACATTGAGCTAGGACCACTCGAGCAGTCCAGTAGAACCTTTCCTCGGTTGGATTGCATCGTATTTGACTTGGAGTGGATCTATCGGTACTTGCACGCAAAAGCATAAAGAAAACATTCTCTAATACATATGTCTATAAGGTTTTTGCAATATCACGGCTGCGTAGACGTATTGGCAGTAGAGAGCATGAATCAAGACGGTGGCATTCGCAGTCTGCATTCAACAAGCTTGCGAAAGTGGCCAATCACAGCAAGGCGCATGACCTCTGCAACAAGCTTGGAAAGTGAGCTCTCAAACAACAATGCTTGGTGGAGAAGTGCAGACATCGTCTTCCGGCAGTTCTGAAGATGTTACATTACGATGCACTCCCTGCAAAAGGGGATTTGCCAGCATACAATCACTGCGAGCTCATCGTAGCAATAGTCATTCACGGGAGTTAGTGTTTGAAGTTGGACAAAACAGTCAGAAAAGAAAAACTCGAACCAACAAAATCTGACATGCTTTTCGTGGAGTCCTTGTGTCTGTTTTGCGTTTGGACCGCAGTTTCAAGTGCCCACTGATTGATTGTGGCAAAAAGTACATGTCTGTCCACACATTTCGTCAGCATCCTGTTAAATTTCACAATTCACGGAAAGTCTATCTTCCTGACCTGGAAAATGCCGATAGTGACGAGGATCTGCCCAAGAAGCGACTAAGGAATTCAAAACATGATGATTTCACATCAACCCGTGGATGTCATTCGGCATTGAAACTGGACACGGCTAGGCGGTCAAGTTTGGTGTCTACCATGTGGCGTCCTAGCGTAGCACTGGACTCACTTATTACACGAGAGGTCTGCTACGGTCTTTCACCTACCCGCCCGCCTGCTTTCTGCTTTTCTGTTTGCTCTCTTTCAAAGGAAACCCAACAAGTAAGCAGACCTCGAAGTGTAATGAAGCATACGACTGTGAACCGATTGCCATGCATTTTGATCACGAAACAATGAAGGACACTGCCACCGTTCGTTGTGTTGCCCAAGCTGATGAATTGCACAACGCATATTTCAAATTTCCATTCGCATCACAGACCCACCACCTTGCCTATGACGTGTGTTTTGCTAGTGCATAAGGATGATGATTCCGCAGCTGTTCCACAACCATCTTCAGCCATGGCCACGGCTCCCGACGAAGCAATGTTCCATCTCAAACGGGCATTACGCAAGTCTTGGCTGCTAAATGTAATGGACAGACTGGGTGATTACGAAGAACCATCAAACGAACTTCAAACTGCACTCAACTTCGACTTCCGCCAACGTCCAGATCTTTTACAATCCACGCGAAACTGTTTACTGGTTCACTGGTCGTGGATTCTGCCGTTATATTGATCATTGTTGCTAAAGCTTACGGGCATTTGAAAGCGGTTGATGTGCACAGTGAAACCAGCTTTAAATCGCATCCAAACTATTACCATGGCGTGTACCCACAAATATCCATTGGAATAAAAGAATCTGACGGTTTTGGCATCAAGAATAAAATCAAGATTGCGTCCAAAACTATGAACGTGTTGTCGACACTGTCAGTGAACATCAACAGCGAGCGATCGGTTGACATTGGACCAGAAACATCAGTCCTCATCACGTCCCTCCAACCGAATCAAGCGAGGATCTTCTTTCGCAGCAATGCTGTGAAGGAGTCATGCAAGCGTACAACAATCTTGATTACAAATTTCAAGAACCAGCATATCTAATCTTCGACAAATTATGTCTGGCTTCGACGATGCAAGCTCCTACAAGCCTTGGAGGGCGATCATTGACGAGTTAGACGGTGATAATTGGATGCCCGCCACTGTATTTACTTTGTGTGATCTGCCCCACCAGGGTTACGGTGCGTCAAACACATACTGTTGAAAAGATTGCATCTCGGTATCTACAAGCCTCGGCAGCATCTGTGACATCTGGTAACCCGCCCATGTTTGAATCGTTTTTCACTGCATATTATGCCGCTTATATAGCGAGGGATGTCAAATGCCAAGCAGAAACCAAAGATTGGACTAAACTCACAACATTTGTGAACTCCATTGAACATTTCGATACCACCATCCCGGTTCTAACCATTGCCATGATCAATGATATGAGTGGTGTTGCCAAGATTGCTGCGGGACGGCTGACCGATGCGAATGACAAAATCAAGGCAAACGTGATCCAGCGACTCCAGGAGCTGTTTGTATAATCGGCTGTCTACTTTCCCGTTTTCCCTGTTTATATTTTTTTTTATCTTGAAAAAAGGAATACCCAGCATCTTTATAAGCAGCAATTAAATGTCGTCATCAAATGGGAAGAAGCAGCTTTGCCTCTACCATCTTCCAGATAAAATACGAAGGATTTAGGATTCATAAACAAAGAAAGAGAATAAGTGAAATAGTGGAAGGAAAGAACGAGAACTTTTTTAGGATTGCTTCCGTCTCCATGTGCTTTGGAGATGTGCCTTGGGACCTGACTCGTGGGCGATGAAGTTCTGATTAGGTGTGCCTGAAATATTTTTTTTTATTGAGCCTTGTGGAACTTGCTGTTTTGTGCCTTACGATTTTTCACTGGGCCTTGCGAAAAAAAATCTTGTGCCTTGCTGAATCCCTCCTCTGAGCCTTTAATTTTTCATGAGTGTGAGCCACACTTTTTTTGAAAAATTGGGCCGTGTGACTTTATATATTTCTTAAAAAGAAATGAGACGCCAGATGCATTCCGGGCTTGACCCAAGACTTCATTCACTGACGACAAGGAATATGCAGGAGAAGATAGGCGCAACTTAGAAGCTTTTTCCGTAAACGGTATAAAACCGGAACTTTACCGTCGGGTCATCATGTGGGACAGGCGCAGTTCTGATAACACCAACTGGCAACATTTCACTGCTTAAAAGGGTAGTACTGGTTCGTTGCTTTTCTAAAACAACGAAAATAAACCGCACGCTTTAGATTTGCATCTTTGGAGATATGATGACCGCTTAGATATCTAGAGCAGAAAGCCCTGCTTTACACTGGAATACAATGCATTTGAGCATTACCAGTAGTATTTCTCTCGGGTGTCTACAATGATGGTCCCTCAAGTCTGTGAAGGATATCAGGTCAGCTACGTATACTATAATCATGGGGTTCTTTCGAAAGGGACCCCCACCGGGTCTAAAAAAGCTTTTGCATACATGTATTTGCTGCAAGGCTGCTCTTTTCGTTTATTGTATCAAGATTTGGGGGCTGGATTGCCCGACCGTCCGTTCATAGACAGGAGAAGCTTCCGTCCGCTTGAACTTTGATTGCTAATACTAGATTCTATGAATTATCACTTGAAAGTTGTAGCTTTCAGTTTATTTAGTAGACTGAGTCAAGGAATTTCTGAAGACAACTTGAATCACAAAGGGCGACCTTTGAGCCACGATACTTACGTACATGTAGTTTTGAGAGAAATGTTCGGCAATTGAAGTCAGCCTTGCAACATCGATGCTTACACTTCTCTTGTTATAGATTTGCGTCATTCAGGGGTAGTTCGCCTCTTCATTTTATATTGATTGAAAGTCTTTTTTTTTTTTTTTGAACATAACCAATAAATAGAGGATGTTGGAAGGCTCTAATCCTTTGTCTTTCAGTCTATACTTTTAACATTTGTACCGATTACGAATTGTAATATCAATCTACCACACATAGTGATCCGTATGCTTTGACCAGCTGACTCCTCTTTCCTAATAGATGGAGTGTCAAAACCATTGGGCATGGTGTGGACTTTAGTCTGGCAAGGCAGTAAACGGAAGAAGAAAATGTCAGAGATGTCTCGGAAACTGCAATATACGAAGCACTGCAGAACCAGTACGAAGTATGGGGCACCAATCCCAGCGTTACCGGGATCTTGTCGCAAGCAACGGTCATGATGAGGGTGTTTCGATGCACATCTTGAGGAGTAGATATTAAGCGTCGATGTTGGAAACCGAATGGCTTCATTCCCAAACTTTTCAATATGCTCCACAAACACCACAAGACAAACGGCCGCGCCAAGCGCGCCTCTGCCGACAAGGCTGCCGTACCCAAGGCCCACCTGGGCCACTGGAGTGCTCGGCCGGACGACCTGTGCATCGTGCACAAGGCAGGCAAGCACCTGAACAAGGACTGCGCAGCGCAGAAAGCGCTGCGCGTTGTGCTGCTGCACCAGCAGTGATCGCTCTCTCTCTCTCTCGCTGTATCTCTCTCTCTCTCTCGCTGTCTCTCTCTCTCTCTCTCTCTCTCTCTCTCCCCTCTTTCTCTCTCTCTCTCCCCTCTTTCTCTTTTTTTTCTTTTTCTTCTTCTTTTTTTTTCCAAATAAAAGGCAGTTATAACATAAATTAAACCCTTGCAAAGCATACATGTGGTTGCTCGGAGATAGAGTAGGCTGGATTTCTTATTGACCAGTCGAATAGTCCAAGTACCATAATCCAAAATAAACAGGTCAGTCAAGCGGTTCTATATCTGGATACAAGTATTAAAACTGTAATGGCCTTTCGGCCCTAACCACCCTTTCTCGGGGGTTATCTGCGAGTGCGCTCCTGCTTAGATGAAGAAGCTTGCACAGCTGGTCGCTTCCTCGTTTGCGTCGCTTTGCTGGCCCTTGCTGGGGATATGAATGGGGTGGGCCGCTGCCCGTATATGATCACGCTTTTTAAGATATGGGCAATGTTGTGAGCAGCCAGGCCATCACGGTGGAAGCATTAAGACAATATTTTTCCGTCGTCTCCGGCTCTTGCCAGGTATTCGGTCTGCGCAAATTCCCCCTTTTGTACGCAGGCGGGGCATGCTTGGCTTGTGAAATACTCGTCGACACGGACGAGATGATGGCCGGCTTCTTTCGATTTCCGTGTCAGGGCATCCAGAAACCTTGCATCCATGGACGGCTGTCGGCCTTTTGCCGTCTGATTGGTACAACCGTCCATGCCAAGACCTATCAGCATTTTTGGGTTTGTTTTGCTGCTGTCTGTGTGCGCAGAATTGAGGACGAGATTTGCAAGGCGGTCAAGAGCTGACCGGATGGAGCGAGACACACCCCATGACTTCCTTTTCACGACGTTGCTGCTGTAGAAAGATCGGAGCGATGTCTGCACGCCTCCGGTCTGCAGCGCTCGTATATACGTGAGAAATTGGCCGGCATTGCCGCTCTGCTTGATGCCCTCCACTGAGGGATTGTGCTCCATTTCGTATATGGCCCCTGCGGTCTTTGCGCTATTCAAGCCAGCGTGCAAACTTGCGGTTCTTGCCATACGCTTCTCTGCGGCGAAACCAGAATTGTTGACCTTGACTCCACAAACTGGTATGGGCGGGCATCGCAAAACGTGGCAGCAGGGCACACTTCTCCGAGGTCAACACCGATCACGTCCGTGATACTCTGCACGCTTTCAGCAGTGCTATTCCGTATAAACGACCCTATCTCTGGGAGATGCTTCTGCCATTGTTCTTCTGTTGCACGTTTAAGCCAGTTGATGAAGGAAATCATTAATCGAACGCCATCTGTCCTAAAAGACGAGCCGATAGTGAACACAGAGTGCTCTGTATCTGCGATCGCGCAGCTTCCTGTGGTACGGCCGCTTTCGCAGGGTGATCAAGCCTCATCGTTCACTGGCCATGGTCGTAATATCCAAGGCAAACTGGATAGGGCTCTATAATTCACATTGTGAGCGAATAGTATATAGTTAATGAGAGTATGGGACATGCAACTACCTTATTCTCCGTTCCTTGCCGATAAGCTTGATAATCGTGCAAAACACTATTGGCAGAATCATTGTCGTCGCAGAATTTGCCGATATGCCGTAGCATAACATCAAAGCACGTATCCGAAAAGAATAGAGACAGCCTCGGGCTTCGTAGCGGGTGTCACCGGAAAAGAGAGCGAGGAATAATTGGGAGCAGTATTGACCATGAATAAAGTCAGCGCCAGCAAATGATGCGCGTCGATCGGCTTGGTCCGCTTGGTCTGTGCCTGGGAGGTAGCTGATTTGCCATTCGCGGCGGGCCGCTTGATGCCCAGCGCATCGTAGATATCCATCTCGTCTGCAACTGCCTTTGTCTTTCCTTTCTGATTGCGAGCAACAATACGTACACCGCATGAGGTCTCTAAGGCTGTCCTTTGGTGTTGCACAAAGTCGAGAATCTCCCGTCGCGCGCGGCTTCTTGTTCCCAGCTTTTTCACCTTTTCGTCAACCCGCAATAATGAATCTACGTCGGCGATCAACTCGTTGGAACCATCTATAGGTATCCGATATATGCAGGCGGTCATGTATGCAACCGCCAAGAAAATGTTGAGATAATGACATCATTGTGAACACACACAAACGTTTTTTCTCACTCACATCAATATGATAATCACGGTCATGAGCTCTTTGCGCTTCATTGGTATTTGACATTGATGCGCCACATCTTTCGCAGACGACCCTGGAATTCATTCTTAGCACACACACACAGAATAAATTACAAAAGCCAAAAGAAAGAAGCTTCTTTTCTTGACTGTGGGCATGTCTGGCCTGTGGGCAAGTTTGACCTGTGGGTCATTTTGGCCTGTGGGCATGTACTGGCCTGTGGCAAGTTTGGCCTGTGAACAATTATGGCCTGTGGGCATGTCTGGCCTGTGAGCAATTGTTTGGCCTGTGGGCGTGTGCTGGCCTGTTCAATTTTGGCCTGTGGGCAATTTTGGCCTGTGGGCATGTCTGGCCTGTGGGCAAGTTTGACCTGTGGGTCATTTTGGCCTGTGGGCAATTGTTTGGCCTGTGGGCTTGTCTGGCCTGTGAGCAATTGTTTGGCCTGTGGGCGTGTGCCGGCCTGTTCAATTTTGGCCTGTGGGCCATTTTGGCCTGTGGGCATGTCCGGCCTGTGTGCAAGTGTGGCCTGTGGAAATCTCAAAGTTGCCGAAACGAAGTTCTCGGATGAAGATCCCCCCGGTTCAAGACGCACAAGATACCACACGGAGGCATGAAGGGTGCGTCGTTCTCTACGTATACATTATACACGTCGTACCGTTAATGGCATACAGGTTGCATGTATTCGGTATCTACATAATGTATATGGTATGTATATCTGCATACACATACGGTAAAGGAAAGCATTGCGACATACTTTTCACTCAATGATCCTGTCGGCGATGGGGGACGATGCCCCTAGCTAGCCTATGGCGAGGACAAGAGTGAGCCAAAGTCCAAGTGTAGGTTGTGATGATCCGAAGCCGCAGGCGAAGAGTCTCACTCACACCCGGAACTTATGGCGAAGGCTCACGACTGGACGAAGCGATGCGTGTCATAGGCTAGCAGAATTTTTTTTGAGCAAAAACTAAGGCGTGGCTTGAGGGAACAACCAACATCCTCAGACTGCCCACAGGCCAAACAATTGCTCACAGGCCAGACATGCCCCCCACAGGCCAAAATTGAACAGGCCAGCACACGCCCACAGGCCAAACATTGCTCACAGGCCAAAATGCCCACAGGCCAAAATTGCCCACAGGCCAAAATTGCCCACAGGCCAAAATTGAACAGGCCGGCACACGCCCACAGGCCAAACAATTGCCCACAGGCCAGACATGCCCACAGGCCAAAATTGCCCACAGGCCAAAATTGAATAGGCCAGCACACGCCCACAGGCCAAACAATTGCTCACAGGCCAGACATGCCCACAGGCCATAATTGTTCACAGGCCAAACTTGCCACAGGCCAGTACATGCCCACAGGCCAGTACATGCCCACAGGCCAAAATGACCCACAGGTCAAACTTGCCCACAGGCCAGACATGCCCACAGGCCAAAATTGTTCACAGGCCAAAATTGAACAGGCCAGCACACGCCCACAGGCCAAACAATTGCTCACAGGCCAGACATGCCCACAGGCCATAATTGTTCACAGGCCAAACAATTGCTCACAGGCCAGACATGCCCACAGTCAAGAAAAGAAGCTTCTTTCTTTTGGCTTTTGTAATTTATTCTGTGTGTGTGTGCTAAGAATGAATTCCAGGGTCGTCTGCGAAAGATGTGGCGCATCAATGTCAAATACCAATGAAGCGCAAAGAGCTCATGACCGTGATTATCATATTGATGTTGTTTTTGTTGGAGAAAGTACGTTTGTGTATATACATAGTGATATGATGTATCTCATTTGCTTTTCTTTCAGGTTGCATATCTGTCCGCAGAACCGATGGTTTTTTCACATGCCCGGCATGCAAGAGGATCATCAAAGCAACACGAGCCTTTGGAGACCATGTCAAAAGTTGCGGCTTGAAATTTTCTATGACCAAAAAGCGCGCTGCTGAAGTCTCTGTGGCGGCCGCCGATTCGCATGACACCATTCCGCTTCTACAGCACGATAATGAAGATTGTGACAAAGCGGAAACAAATTGCATGCTTAGACATGAGCCTTCGCCAACCCTTACGCTGGGAACGTCTACAAGCTCTACGCCAACCGATACGCATCCTACAGCTACCCAAGCTGTCCTCTTGGCAAGCGATGCCATCATGGAGGACCAACAGGTGCAACAAGACAAGATAATGTTAACCAAAATTGGGCGTTGGGTGCCTTTGGTGCTCAGAAGCCAAGGCCGTGACCATGGCTTCCTGACATCAGTATCAACGGCTGCCACCATGTTGGAGCATGGTGCACCAAATGGCATGTGGTTGGCACCAGCTGCAGATGCCATGAACTCATCTGAAAAGAAGGAAACATGCAGCCACGTCCTCCTGGAACACATCAAGACTACAAGGTAATGCAAACTTCTGAACCGAGACTCTGTATTCGTTGATATATCATTTTCTCATCCCTTCCCTTTTGCCAATAGCAAAGCGTCCAAGGCATTGTCCACAACGGCTCATGTGGAACTTACTGAGGCTGACAGCAACATCCTAAACCAGGATTGGTGGGAATACCCGCAATTGCGATATTGCTGCTCCCAGCTGCTGGCTGGCTCCATCCTTGTACAGAATGAAACTGCAATCCTTGTGAATACAGTTGAGCCCTACGCCCGAGATCCTTCGATCGACGCCCACAGTGAAAGGCAAGCAACAGGCGCACCTTCGTCTTTCCCAAAAACCCCTGGACGTTATGGATTTCTCAGCGTTCGACTGTTGCCCACCGCTGATGGACAAAAATTGGTCATTGGGTCTCGCACCTCAAGCTACCTGATCACATCAAGCATTCGTCTGGATGAACGATCGATCAACATTGGCCCAAGCACAACCCATTTTGTGCCAACAGATCAATGCAAAATTTTCCTGGATTGCCTCTCAATTCAACTTGCAAAGGTGCACCTGGATGACGCTAAAGTGACTCGCGCACAAGCCTTGCCAGCGCTGTTCCAGCTGAAACAGGTGCGGAGCAAGTTTGATTGTCTGTCCACCTATACCCTCTGCAGATCCTCGTCTACGTTGGCCTCACCGTTAAAACTGCAGCCTGCAACATTATGGACGATAGCAAGCCAAGAACCTGTCAATAACACCCCGTCTCAGGAAAAGATTGCCTCTTTGCTCTTTCAGACAATTGCTCTTCAAGTAATCCGCCATGGCCGCAATGCAGTGCTTGTCATTGATGAGTTTTTAGCCATATATGATATGTGCAAAAGCTCCTCAACAGTGCTCAGCATCTTCGATAAAATCAAGAATCTATTCAATGGAAGCAAGGATATGACTATCATCGGAAACCAACCTTTGAACGCACAGCTCGTGGATTTGGCCAACAAGATAATCAGTAATCGCAAATATAACGAAAAAAAGGCAGATGAACTTTCCTTGGCATTTTATTCCTCATAAACCATAAAGGACTTGCACACAGCCTGTATAGCTGCACTATTTCTGCACCCCAGTATGCCGATTAAGCATACTGTTCTTCATTTTTCAAATTGCATGTTCTCTAACTCCAACACAGAAGGCTGCGCTGAGAACCGTCGAAAACACGCCGAAGAACGTGAGGTTTACTACCATAAGATGATAAATTAAAGAACAGGCGCCTCATTGGTATTTGACGTTGAGAATTCATTTTTCGCATACAAAAGCAACAAGAAGGAAGCTTTTCTTTCTTGATCTGCAGGCCTTTGGCCTGACCTAGCGATGCGATATCTGTGAGTCGGTCATTAGCTATCGGTCGTGTTCTTCTAGCATCTGCTTTCACTGTGGACCAGAACTCTTCAATGGGAGTTCATAACGGTATGGCAGATACAGCCATTTATAGCCTCTATTTTGAATTAACTCCTGGATCACTTTTGGCTTATGAATAGGGCATTATCCAACACAATACAATGATCCTATATACCATTTTCATCCAGTACCTCCACTACACGGAATAGATAAGATAAGTACGGCGGGGTAGATTCATTCACAGCAGTAGATGATCGATTTGCCTGGCGACAAAATAATATATGTATTTTACAGGATGGTATTATAATATGTAACCACGATAGATACACTACTGGTTTTTGACTAAAAATATTAGACTATATGTACACGGAAAAGGGAGGGGCGGATCTATATCAGATATAAAATTGGAGGGTAGATGATGAAACGTATTCTAGCAGAAGGGTAGCCGCAGATCAAAATTTTCCATAAACCGGCTTTTGCTCTGCACCGAGCTGACCCGCGCTGCCTCCTCCTCTGGAGTCATCTCCGGTGCGGCTGGTTGTGCAGCACGGGCCGCAGCCCCAGCCGCATGAGAGGCACTAGGCTCCAGTGCATCTGGCGAGGGGCGCCTGCCTGCCAGGTGAGCTGACAGTGTACGCTGCAGCTGAGACGCCCAAGTGCCTGCATCTCCGTCAGTCTGTGGCAATGGATGGGTGGGTAGAGGCGCAGATATCTCACGCGCAATTTCCTTGTCTTGATCTTTCCGCCGACGCCGACCGCGGCAACAGCATACATAGCCGAGCACAAGCAGGCCCAGGAGCAAGAGGCCGCCCAGCACACAGCCGACCACAATGCCGATAAGCCGCCCACGGTTACCGTTGTTTTCAGTGGACGACGCCGTCTCCGTCGGATGCTGCGTCCCCGAGGGCGTATAGACTGGTGCGTCTTCCCACCAGGGTAGCGAGATAAGGTGGGTTTGGTCCCAGATACGCAGCGCATCGTGCGTCATGGGCAGTCCACCGTACATCACAACAAGGTTGTTGACGGTCGTGACTGATCCGCCCACCAGGGGTCGAAACGGGCCTATGCGCGAAGGGGACACGTACGATACCCTGGCGTCCGTGCCGTTGTCGGCCGCGACCGTCATCGTCCAGAGGCCGACGGGCGGTTCGACCCAGTTACGGTGAGTGTCGCTCGGCGGGGCAGGACCGGGCAGGGCCGGCACAATCAAGAGGTGGTCGTTTGCAGAATCGTTCGTCTGGTTGAAGGGGGCAGGGAGGACGGTATCGGTTGGGGAGTCGAATTCGCCGATTTGGCCTAGCCAACGCATCCGGCGCGGATCAAAGCAGTGCACGACTATACGACAGGGACGCCCAGCCATGCCAAATTCGGCCAACGTGGCATTGTTTGCTGCTGCGAAATGCAGCACCCAATGGGCGGTTGCGATCAGGACGCTCCGACCAGAGGATGCTGCCGGCGGCGGTGATCCAAAGATATCCGCGGGAAGAGCGTACCAAGCCCATTCGTTGTCGGCGCCAGCGTCGAGGACATAGGTCTCGTCGGCGTGGATGGCAATCAGCCGGTCGTCGTACAGCGTGATCCGTTCCACTGCTATGTTGGTCGTCGTCGTGCCATCATCTTCCGGATTGTCCTCTTCACCCGCTTCGTTCTCTTCGTTGATAGTGCTCTCGAGGGCGGGCATTGGAACGAACTGAAACGTGGCGAGGTCCAGGGCAGACAACGACCCGTTCTGGAAAAGCAGGATCGCCTGACCGTAGCTTGTGACGACACAGCCCTTTGCTGTATTCATGATGCCATCAATATTATTATTATTATTCTGAGGACCGCCGAGTCGTGTCACCGTCGGCGCGTGGGTCGCCACCGTCGACGTATCACCAAAATTGAGCGCCAAAGCTGACGGCGTAGTGTTGTTTTTGTTGTTGTTATTCATAGATCCGCCAAGTACGTACAACGAGTGGTTGTATGCAAAAGTGCAGGCATCCTGGCGTGGCAGGCCAAGTGAGGATAGTAGATCTGTAGATGGGGTTGCCGGGGAGATCCAGGCTAGAAGAAGGATGAATAGCAGGAGATAGTGATTGCAATTGAAGAAAAAACAGAAATTAGGCAGCTTTTGCCTATAGAGATCATCCTGGCGGCGATCCAGCCCAAAGGGGGTGCTAATGACAAGGCGCATATTTCTTTCTCGGCATCAATGGACACACCCCCGGTGTGGTCTGCATATATCAATGGATATGTGAAGAGAAGGACAGATGGAAGAGAGAAAAGGGAAAAGAGAGAAGAAAAAGGAAAAGATCAAAGCGACAGGCACAGTTTTATTTTTATATCGACATACGCACGAACACACATACGCACAACATACGGCTTATATACACACAACACTCCATACGCAGGCGGCTTTCTAGATACGTAGGCTCTGCTGAGGCTGAGCTGGGATTTGCATTTGTGTGTGCGTGCATTGTTTTATGTTGGCTGATACGTTACGTACGCATGTGTGTATGTGTATCTGTTGTATGTCGAGCGCGTCTGGGGATCCGCTTTTAGCCTGCCTTATGGCTGTAAAAAGGAAAAAGAAGCGCGTTGATGTGAGGTCAAAAACAACAAAGATGCACGACAACTTACAATTGCCACTTGGCGCCTGTGCCCATTTTTTAGGAAGGTTGGCATGGGTGTGGGTGAGTAATGATAGCAAGCTGCATGGCGTCAAACCCTACCGAGCAAAGGGGCACTGAAGCCAAGGCCCACAAAGAGGACAAACTTGACCGCAAAAGTGGCGCGGTTGGTCGAATCGAAAGGGAGGTTCTAACACACGCAAGAAATTGAGTTTTGCAACTTGTGCTTCCACATACGTATACACAGTGTGTTCTGCTGTGCTCGCTCTCATGTACGTTTCTCAACTCATGTCTATGTGCTTACCTGACCCTTGGTGTTCTCAAAGTGGTATAGGTCCGAACGGACGAGCTGACGGGTGCCAGTGGCGCGAGCGCGCAGGGCAGAGCGAGCAAGGAAAGCAGGGTTCATTTCGTTCGTGAGATGAGGTGAATGAGCAGCAAAAAAAAAAAAAAGAGGGGGGGAAGGTGGAAAAAAGATTGCGTGTTGAAAAAAACGGGTGAGAGTGTGTCTCGTGTGAGAGTGTGAAGTGCTAAGTACAAATATGTGCGTGGTGTGTGCGGTGGGTTCATGCCGCCCACGCACTATACGAGAGCACCTAGTTCGCCGCTTCAAACCCCGTCTCACGTAAACACACAACACAAGGAAAAGATAACTTCTTAACAAGGAAAAAGACGGCAGAACACCCTATTTATACTCAAAACAAAGTTGGAGTGTATCTTTTATTCTCTCTGTTTACTCTGGAGGGAAGATCCCAAAGAAAGAGAAAAAAAAAGGCGGGTCAATGCGGTGGGGCGAAGCGAATACCCGCGACTATACGTTGTTTGTGTAGCATTAGAAAAGAAAGCGTGAGAGACAGTTTCGTCATCCACGTAGGTAGTTACACATAGACAGAAACTATAGTCCACATATGCTGTTGTCATGTCAATGCCGACACAACTGCTCTCACTCTATCGAAGGTTTATAAATCGCCGCATCTTAAAAGGTCTCCTCGCTCTGTGGGCACCATGATGTTATTGTGTACCATGTACTTTCCTTCTCCTGAAAAAGTGACACTTGCTTTAGAATTCCCTGTGGTATACCTGATTTCTATCCTATTGTCACGGTGAAGGAGTTATCTCAATCAATCTTCAATTATTATCCCTGTCCAATATAAAGTGGTCTCCCTCTTCACTGTTGCCAGAATACCCATTTCTTTCGAAGGCTCATCGGCCCTTGTTGCATGCATATGGACGAACCCAGCCAATGGGTTGGATTGTAAGGAGGTTGGTTATGTATACACGTACGCGCACATACAATACAGACTGAAGCATGGATGATCAGTAATTCCTTTATATGTTCATGATTCAATCCATACGAAGACACATGCACACACACACACATCAGCCAGAAGTATCGTAATCAAAGTTTCAACCAGGGATTTTGAATTAGAAGATATGATATACGACGTGTAGCCTGCATCCATCCCGCCTTTTGATCTCGAACAACGACAGGCATGACCAAAATCATTGGCTTTCCTTCGAGAACACCATTCAAGGGGATACATCCTTTCTGAAAACAAAACGATACTTGTCCAATGGCGAATAGAAGGTATTCCACGTTTTATTTATATCGGTACAAAAAGAAAGGGGTGAAGGAAGAGCTGTCCATGCATACCCCTTGCAGGGCCAAACCATGGCAGACATCCATATACACACACATGCACACCCTCATCGGTACCTGCGAAAATAGTCTGTAAAGACACACAGTCATGAATAAGCATACTCACAAGGTGGCGCCGCCCATGCTGGTATCGGTCACGCGTAATAAGAACATGTGCGCGAAAGGATATATAGCCTGATCAAACAGATGGAACCACATTACAAGGCGAACTCATTACGCGGGATACAATGTAAATGGCTGGTTTCTGCTGATGGTGCTACGCGTACAAGCGATAAGAATTGCCTTTGGCTACGTACCACGTAATAATTGATACATAATTGTCTAAATCATGACGGTGGAGAAACGATTCAGACGGAAGCCAGAACCATTCCATTAAATAGAATTACTGACATCCAATAGGAGATAAATTTTATATTATCAGTGGAAGCGACCTCTGCTCTCGGAAGATTCGTTGATAATACCGAATTGTGGCAAAGAAAGCTCGTCGATCTTTTGATCGTTGTCGGCATAATACCTGCCAAGGAGTAGAAACATTCCCTTTTCTTCACGATAGCATGGCGATTGTTTTCTTCTTTTCTTTCTCATCATTTTACTTGTGTCGATGTTGGCGCTTGTCCAAAACTTGTCAAAGAAGCAGAGGAAGATTTCTTGTTGTACGTTACACAACCTTTTTTTTTTCTTTTGGCTCTTTTGCTTTTTACTGTCCCAGTGCAGAAAAAAAGGATTAAAGGTGCAGAAAGAGCTGCTTATTAGACACGAGGGAAGGCGATAGGTCGTTATACGTACATGACAGATGTACCACATCTACATGCTTTATGTACGTTTACGAGGGGCTACATGTGGCAGCAGTGGCAGAAGCAATAGCATAAAGAAAAATCGGAAGGCGACAAATCTTTCTACAGGATGACTATATTTTCGAATGGCAACACAGTATCACAGCAATCGGATTTCTCCAGTTACTGAAAAAGAGGAAAAAGTAAGTGCATCTTATTTCCATCTTTCTCCTTTTTTTCCCTCTGTTGCTGTTACTGTTCTATTTCGGTTGCTGCTTAGAGCTGCAGTTGTCTTGTTGCCATACAGTGGAAAAGAGGGCTTTGACAGGGTAAAAGAAAGAGATCCCTTTAGTCCTTTAAAGTTTACCCCTCCCTCCACCGCCACCCCTTATCTCTCTGTGTGTATCTTGCTTGTTCTCTCGCTCTGTTCTCTCTCTCTGGCTGCGACAATCGGACAAGATCATTCGTTTGCCTCCTTGCTGTGGAGCTGCACCCGCAGCATTGTCCTGACGGAGCCGGTTGGTTTTGTATCGGTCTCGACCCATGAACACATTGCTCTTCTTTTATTTCTTTACTTCTTCCTTCCCTTTTTCTTTACATACCACCACAAGAAGAAGTCAAAAAAGATGGGACGCTGCTTGACGCTCATCTCATGCCTTGTCGCATGTGTTCTCCTCGTGCCTGCCCTGCCTGTCGAGCGACGACAAGCACAAACACAGCAATGGGTCCTTAATAGCCAGGCCGATGCTACAGCAAGGATAGAAACACCGAACAGTCAACATTTTGACGTGGACATCCATCGATTTGCTCACCTGCTCTCGACTCACCTCTGGTTTGACCATCTCGAAACAACATTTGGCCATCTCTCAAAACAAATCTCGCGACGGTTCCATGACTGGGTGCGTATTGACGCGCAGCCCCTGGTGGTAGCCAATCCACCTGATAACGATGATGCATGTTCGCCGGTGGACCTCCAAATCCTCAAGGGGCAAATCAAAGGCGCTGTGGGAGGTATGCCATTTCTTTTTTTTTTTTTTTCGCTCAGAAAAGGCCTATCGTACATGACAGATCTCAGCAAAACAGATAATATATCGTAGTGATCTTGCTCATGCATATTTGTATACTAGCGTTCATTGAGGACAAGCTACCTGGCATCTGGAACAAGCACGCACGAGCCCTTGACAGCGCCTCTCTCCAGCATTACATCGCGGAGGCTACCCAGAATGCCTGCTCCTCCTCTCACTCCCGCTCCTCCGCCTCCTCATCTGCCTATTCCTCTTCTCTCCCAGAAACTGCAGCAGCAGCAGCTGTTACTGCATCTGGATCTGCATCTGACTCTGTTGATAGCATATCCAATGGTCTCATTTCCAGCCAATGCCTAGCCGACCATTCGCAAGAGTTGCTCCTCGCCCTCGACGGCTATGTTCGTCGACACCTCGAGCAGACCATTGCGGACATTGTCCATCAAGATATGGAGAGTCTCTTGGATGCTAGCCGCGAGCGCGTCTCACATGTGCTGGCCCACTTTAACGACCGCCATGCGCTGGCGTCTGCGGGATGTCGGCTCGAACTCGCCTTGTCTCCCATTCAATTACCATGGCTGTCAGGTGAACCCGATAAGGTCATGGCCGACTTGCTGGCCCTCGCAGAGCACACCCCAGACGACCGTCACCTTGACGACGCCTCCGTGCTTCCTACCTCCACCGACGAAAACTATAACTCAATACATAACCGTGGCCCCTTTGAGCAATCAATTCACCATTACGCTGTACTAGCTCGAATATCCTAAAAGCATTACTTCGTCTACCTCGTTCTTCTCTTTAACGCAAAGCTTTTGCCATGTACATATCTTCCGCTTCTTCTCTCTCTTCTGCTTGTCTTTTAACAAAATCTCGGCTTATCTTTATGTTCTAGTAATTTGAAATAAACTACAAACGTGCCTTGGTGCGTTTACCAACGTCAGGCACATCCACATTCTTCTCCAACTCGAATTCCTCCATTGGGCCGCGAATATAGATGCGGTGGCGGTCACCTGCTTTACCTGTCGGCTCGCCCGTCTCGAGGTCTTTGTAGAATTCATCGCCGGGATAGGCCAAGAACGAGTGGTAGCTCTGGCTTGCAAAAGGCTCAACGTTGTTCGCATGATGCTGCGGCATGACAGTCGCGACGGCACCATCGTGTGTGCGAAGCGCTCCGTAGCCAGCCTTGGGCAGAGCAGCATACCCATGACCTGCCTCCTTCATGGCAGTCAGGCAGTACCACTGTGGAGGGAACAGCACAATTTTTCGGTCTTTCCAATCATTGAGGGCTAGAAGGGATATATTAGTTTCTAACGTCTTTCATAGTCTGATTTAATCACCTTCGGTAGGGGTATACCAGTTAAGCTGGACGGTCTCTTTGCCGTCAGCCGCATAGAGAGCAGCATGCTTGCCAGAGCTGTCGACGTGGGCTTCATCGAGGACGGTCAGATAGAAATGGGTATTATAGCGGCGCTTTTCATTCGTAGGCGTGATCCAGTTGGCAAAGGGAAGGAGCTGGTCGACAGCAGGCTTCAGCTGATGGGTTTCACAAAGCACCTTGAACTGCGATGCGTCGTCATGCACCCGCTGCCGCCATGTTTCGGCATCTTTAAGCACAGTATGGGCTGGAGGATGGGTCAAAAGTAGCCCTGACTCTTCAAATGTTTCGCGAATAGCACAAATCTTGTTGGTTAAACTTGGCTTTGGTTAGCATGAAAGTGCAACCATAAACATATCGCTTTATGCAGCTTACTCGGACGAGGAAGAGCCGGCGCCAGGCAAGATAGTCTGCCAGTTGGCTGCATCGTCATGTTTGTCAACCACACCACCCGGGAAGACGTGTGCATGAATAAAGCTGCTCTTGGCGTTCCTATGGTGACTGGTGAATATGGACGTGGTTGTGGTCGTGACTTGGGGCAATACCGCTTCATCATGAGGACGCGGTAATTATGGTCCTTCTCATGCGGTGTAGGCGCGACGACAATTAGCCTGAAGGTAGAAGTTGAGGTTAGGAAAGCTGTGCAAAGGAGTATTTATTATGCACGTGCGTTGCAGAAGGCCGGATAGCAAGTTTTCTGGCATCGGGTTGGATGGACATACTGCGTGCGGCAGACAATGAGACGGTCCCAGCTAAGGAGAATCACGATCAGCCAAGGCCTGAAAACCTGAGGGTTTTGTGTGGGGTAAACTCACGATACAAGCGTGCTACGGTTGAAGATAAGCGCATGGAAGGTCCCATGAGGCGTGGTAAAAAAAAAAAAGGCAAGCGAATCCCCCCACAAAATATCCATGCGCTTTTCCGGCGATATATAATGTGGGGAATCCTCTGACATAAGCACAGTGGCCATGTGAAAATAAGCATTTTATTTTTTGCTTCTCGGTGCGGCCAAGAAGCGCATGGTGTAAAACAGAAACGAAAGGGATATGATGTTTTGCTGTACAAGGAAAAGAAAAAGTCTACTCCTCCTTCATGATGTTCTTGCGGATAAAGCCCGTCACTGTCTCGAAAACGACAAGCAGGATACCACCACTACAGAATTCCCGAAATTAGGCACCGATTAGTCATTCCACAGTCGTTTCACTTACCCAGGGCCCAATCTCAGCACCTTCGGCACGAAACCTCTCCACAGAGCAGTAGGACTATAAGGTGATACAAACCTTGTTAGTCATTTCATCAATGCTTACTGTCTCAATACTGTACCCCTCTTCCTTGGCGACCGTGGCCAGGGCAGGCAGCGTCCAGTTGTACTTCTTGGGACCCTGGCCCGTGTAGCCCTGGATTCGCGTCTTCACGACATCGAACGGCGTGTTCAGGGCCGTACTATTTTAATATAAAGGAAAGTAAGATCGATCCATCGTCAGCTTTTCCATAGTAGACCCAAGCTAGCTCCTTTCAGTACTTACCCGACAGTGCCACCGATAGCACCGGCCAAAAAGTTAGTCATCAACTGCTCATTCTTGTCCTAAATGATCCGCATTGTGAGTTACCCAACTCGCGCGCCATAGTAGATCAAAGCTTAAAATACCTTTGGCTTGGGCAGAATATCCTTGACGCTAAAGATGACACCAAAGTAACCACCGTTCCAAGCAGCGTGACGCCACACCGTAGCTTCCAAACCGTTGTAAAGGGCCATCGGGCCTTCCTGCTTCAGAATCTTGCCAATGGTGTCGAACGTGCCGTTGTATTTGCCAACCTTATTGAAGATGGGTTACCTCCTGCACGTTCAGGAACCATACACATCATTGACTTACGTTGGCCTTATCCTGCATTCTGATCTTGACGAGCTCAAAAGGCACGATCAGAACAGCCTCGGTGATACCGGCGCTGACACCGGTCAGGATAGCAAGAGACTGGGTGACCTTTTCATAGCCGAAGGCCTTCTTGTAAATGGCGGTGTATTGCTCGTTGGCGGCGAACTTGGTTGCACGCTTAGGAGCTTCCACCATGATGGGAGGCAGGATACCACGGTAGAGTGCGCCAGCGCTTTTGGAGTAGAAAAAAGCATTTTTCAGAAAAAAAAGGGTCAGAAGATGCCGAAAATCGATCGAGATTATCTGGTTTTTGCTCTTTACCCCTCCTGTTGGACAATAGTCTTGAGCGTCGTGACGATACCCGTGCTTTTGCCCGTGCTCAGCTGCGACCGAGTCTTGACCACTGTTACCTTTATAAGCGTACCATGTATAAGCTCGCCTTATTTCAACTTACCGTCCAGGGGATACATTGTCAAGATCTCGGAGATGCCGGCGATGGCACCCGCCAAGAACTGATAGTGGAAAGGCAAGGCTAAAGACGCGTTTTTCGATGGTTAGGCCAGAAATCTATGAGAGGAGTGACTTACGCTTGGGAGGCGCTTGGGAGGAGGACATGGTATCGATAAAGGGCGCGAAAGAGAGAGAGAGAGAGAGAAAAGGGAATCAGCAGAAAAGTGAGTCACTAAGAAACGATCCCCACACGAGACGAGACACAATCAAATCAGTCTGCTGCTTTTAAAATTCGATAACGCAAGCGGGCCGCGCGTATAACGTTTATTTATGCCCACTCTTGACCTCTCATGATTTTGCCTGACATTGGACCGCCCTGACCACCCGCCCCGGTTATGCCCGTGGACCCGCACTCAGCTTCAAAATCCGGACAACAAAAAATTATTTCCTTGGCAATGCAGTCGCCACGATGGGAATACTCGCCAGGTACAGTTGATCACCATACCCAACGAAAAGGCAAATTTTGTTGGGATGAAACGTGAAGTTGCACACCAAAAGAGACCACGTGCATGGTAACAGAAAAAGGACCTAGTGGCTTAAGCGCGATATTACCACGAATGGATTTATGGAGAATAAAGAAAAGCTTAAATCAGCCGACCGATTCCATCCGCTATTTCCGCATTGAACGTCTCTTGTGGGCAAGAGATGATTTTGTATTTCTTGTCTGCATTTGACTAGACATGGTCTTTCTAAAATTATCAGCTCTGAGCAATATGAGACCAGTTGACGAGATAGACCCGTTGCACCGCATGCGTTTTTTTTTTTTTTGTCTTCTGAAGTTTCTACACAAGGGACCACACTGAGTTGCCTGTCCGAGATATTCAATAAGATTAAATTCTCCTAAACGTTAATAGCCCTTGTCCACCCCATATACTTAATATCTATGCGTATAATAACCTCTAAAGCTCTTTACGCCTTGGAGGGGGCTTGTTGCGTCAATCAGGCATGAACAATAGCTTCCACATTTTACACATACAGCCGAGTGAGCAACTTGATCAGTTGCCTTCGACATCTTCACGTACTTCGTGGATCAACTGATGGCGATAGACAACATAAGCTGCGTATCAAATCTTGTTAGACAACGTGGGACCGCAGCCGTCATTGTCAAGTGAGCATCCGAAGTGGTTCCTCTGAGTGATGTCTCGCTTTATCCTTATTTGCAGCTGCGTTCTTGATGAGAAACTCAAGACGGATATGCGTGACGCGTCAAGTGGTCCAATGTCACACACGCGCTATACAGACAGTGCTAAATTGCTGATGGCTCTATGTTTACTTGGTCAGCTAGCTAAACCGATAATCAGGCACCCATTTACGTTTATCTGTTTATAAGTTTAACAGTGTTCATCCACTGAGCAACTGACATCGCACAATCAACCGACCGCAGGGAAGTTCAACGTTTATGAATCATGCTGAACCTATAGGTGACAGTTCATTTAATCCTGCCAGACATGGCTGAATCTATACAGCACACACAGAAAGGACACCACCAAATTTTATACTGTGCAGATCCCGTAGACGAGTGGCAATTTTGGTGAGTCAGCGGCGGTCTCACAAGATAGGTCTCTGGCCGGCAGTTTTTCGTTTTCTGGCTGCACCTGCTTTGGAGTTTCACCTTGGAAGCAATAAAATGGAAAAAGAAAGGGAAGGAAGAGGAGTGCGTCTTTGTATCTGCTTGAAATCGAATAGGAACCTTCCTATGTTATAAAATTTACATATTGCGGGGGTATGCACTGGCATGAGTATATAGCTTTTTGTAAATAATGATTTTCTAGATACATTTTAGGCATGAAGAAAGACATGTAGGCTTTGTTTTGGGGCAATATGACTATGCGGCACCTGGACGTATGCATTAATCAAGGTAACAATCAAGGGTCTTGCTATCGTGTAACTCTTATGGCTGGGTCAGCTCAATTCTCCTCTGCTTGTCTCTTCCTGCAGTCCCAGAGACCATTACAAGTCAGCCTTATGCCAATGTCATCAAACGGCAACATCAACACTTGCGGACCCACTCCTTTATACCTGTTACAGCGACCATATATTTGATGCTTATCATTTGATAATTCCATTGTCCTTTACTCTATATTATAACAGCGCGTGTGATAATACTCCTGGGCCGGGTCCCTTTGACTCAATTTATGCATGCAGAATTCTGCATCCGCGCACAGACGCTCTCCCAGACAGTTCCACTTGCAGCTTTCAGGACATAAACCATTGGTGGTTTATGTTTGATTCGCGACGAATGTGATACAGACACGGGAATGCTTTGACATTGCTTTGTCTAGATGTATAAGTAAAAACTGTAGACAAATCACAATCTACTGCTTCTAAAATGACGTGGGTCGTGCAAGTGATGTCTAGAGCAATGGGCGAACATGTGAAGATGTATATATCGGTTAGATACGTTTCTGATTCTGACTGTACTGCCGTTCCTGACTATATTTTAGGGACTAGGAAGGGCCTCTGCCCAAGGGTATACATATCCTTCGACACTTGATTCTCTGATTATATGAATAGTGTTGTGCGGTACACAAAAGCATGTGAAGCAGTAGGAATCTGTGAAATGTAGTCCCATCATGTATAGAACAAAATCTCTGAGAAGAATCATACTTAGGATTTTAACTACGCCCTTACAAATCCTCTTCTTTTCTAGAGCCTTCAAGGGACAGCTTCCATGTATGTTTACAACGACTACCCAACAAGATCGCACTAGTCAGTTCAGAAGGACTGGATTGGAAGCGAAAGTGGTGGGTTTGAGCTACAGACATTGCTTGGCTCAACCTAGCTCGAAAATCCTCTATACGTCATTGGAAATTTCAAAGCATGTATCAGCTAGGTCTCTTCTCCCCCGCACCCACACAATCTGTCGTCGTGTATCTGCCGTTTGTCTATTGTCTATCAGGCATATCTAGTTCTACTCCTGCGGTTTCATTCGTCTCGGCACCTATTTTCTGTGCATTGAATTGAATGGGCGTACTCTAACAAACTCTCTCGTTAGTCCAACCAACAGGGGATTTGCCAACAAGGAAACCCATACAACGAGGAGAAACGGTCTTCAAAAAAAGGGGTTCTAATACTGCCTGATGACTTAAAGAACAATTCAACGTTCAGGTTGTTTTCCTCTCTTCAATGTAATCGCGCTTTTGATGGTTCAAATATGAAGGAAGAAGAGGAGCAAAAACTCACAGGCAATTCGCATTATCTTCTACTACTATAAAAAGTACAGTGTAATGTATAAGCCATAAAAAGCATGTTAGAGTTGAAGCTCAAAAAAGCCGAAATTACTGAACTGCATGACAGAAATAGAATGTCTTTTTACGCATTTCCAGTACTCTCAAGTATGTAAAAGGGTCCTTGTTCGAGTTTTTCTCAAGAATTTATATACTTGGTCGCCCTTGTAAAGCTACGCAATGACGCTGCGTGAATTTGCATAAAGACACTGCAGTGCGGCGTTACAAGTGAAATACGGAGATCAATGCTACCGTCGTGCCAGGTCGAGTCAGCAGGAAGTCCACATAGGTGTTAGCACTGGTCCGCCTCCCAATGCATGTCCCAAATATGTCGCTGCATATATAAGAGCACCAGCAAACCGCATAAAATGGACAGCCCAAAAGAGCTTATTGGGCCGTCGAACGGGAGGGAAGGATAACTCAAGATCACAGGGCTTCAGTAATATTTTAATGGTTTCTGGCACAGCGTGTGTGCGTGTCCATGGACGTATTTTGTATTCTTCAAAGACACGAAGTAACAGATTTATATAATAGAACAATGGAGCTTGAACAACCGCGAAAGAAAGGAGGGCAGGGAGCTGAATTACAAAGGCAGATCAGCTGCGTAAATGAGTAAGATGTATTTATATCTCTGTAGGCCTTTTTTGTAAATGTGTGTTTTCGAGATGATCCACTCACTTGCACCCTTCTTTTTTTCTCTCTTCTCTTTTCATTTTTCTTTGCCAGTTCCGCCAACATGGCAACCCGTCGCCGTCGTCGGTACCTCCAAGGACGGCGCCTTTTATGTCTTCTCACTTTCATCCTATCGCCGTACACCCTCGCAGCACATGCAGAGTCACTCACAGACGTCCTATTCAGCCCATACGCAAATTTTACGCAATGCAGCGACGCTAATACCTTCAATGTATCAACCGTATCTCGAACGTATGATATTGCCACAAACACGTACAATCTGAGCATTGAAGCCATGACGGGGATCTCCGTAACGGAACTGAATCCCGAGCTGACAGGTGAGGACTCAAATATCCTGTTTTTAACACAGGGTAATAACAGCCGAACCACCCCATCCAGTATACTCGACTGCACGCACAGAAATAATGTTTGGCTTCCATACAATCCATAATGATCTGGACGCACTGTGTCCAGACATTGTGAGCGGGTGTCCTGTAAACGAAAGCCAGACTGTGCTACTCAAAAAGGTAAACCCTCCGCTCTCCTTCTCCTGGTTACCAATGAACTCAATTTTTTTGTCTTGTAACACCGCCGCTGATGCTTCTGTCCAGTCAATTGTATTGCAAGGGACAGCTTTACCATTTGCCGATATCACTGCGCGGTATAGTGCCTATCCGTCTACTGGAAATGGCTCTGCTTGGGCCTGTGTATCTTTTGCACCGGTCGGCTACCTGAATCCGGTGTGGCAAAAGGTCTTTTTATATCTGTCCATCAGCTTCACCATTTTTGCTGCCCTTGTCTCACTGATCAGCTGCTTTGCCACGGTCTCCAATACCGATCACGATCTCCTCCTCCTTACATCCAACTATTGCATGCTTCCCGCCGCTTTGCGCCTCAGAACGCCTGGCTTTTTTGATATCATTTATTACTGTCAATTTGTCGTCATCACCGGTCAGCTCACCCTCGACTACCCCAAATTCTACCCGCTCTTCACATCCATCTTTTCTTGGAGCTTCTTGCTCGTTCCCGCTGACTGGATTCAGCACCATATCATCGATGCTATTTTTTCAAGTTGGTCGCCTAGCTCGGACGAACATGAGGGCGTCAATGTCCTTGGTACGGGCATGAGCGTTTTCAGCCAGGCTGTCAATATCTCAGTGAATGGCTTTTTCATCACCGCGCTTCTGTACTTTGTCATGATCGTCGCTGCCGCCACTATTTTATGTGGCATGCTTTGGGCAGGCGTTATTCTGCTCAGCCGCATCTCGCCATTCCGATTTGGCGGCCAGTCCCACAAAGTTGGAAATTTCACTGTCGGTACGTGCGCTTCCACTGATTTAATTACACAATCATACCCATGTACCGCTGTCCACTCACGCAATGGAAAATAAGGCATCATCCTCCGCATCATGACTCTATTCTATCTACCGCTTATGATTGTTTCGTTCTACCAGCTGATGCTACCTGCACCGTGGTACCTACTTCTTCTCGCCGCACTCATCTTGGTGTTCCATATATTCTTGGTGTATGGCTTCATCTCGTTCCAGCTTCTCCGCGTCCGCCCGCCGTCGCTTATCTTTTCAGACGTGACATTGCTACTCCGCTATGGAAGCCTGTACAACACTTTGACCGATGACACCTTTTCATTTTTCGTCGTTTCCCTTTTTTATCATGTCCTCGTGGGGATCATGGTGGCGGGTTTCCAGTCAAATGGCACAGTACAATTAGCTGTCATTTTGGTGGCTGAAGTCGGCTATTTGACATCGCAAATTGTCCGCTGGCCGCATGCCTCTTATCGCGTCAACGTGCAGTACACGGCGTTGTCTGTAGCGCGCGTCATCGGCACCTGTCTTAATCTACCTTACGTGGCCAGTCTCGCCGTACTCGACCGAAACAAGCAAATCGTGGGGTACGCCCAAGTCGCACTCCACTGTGCTGTGTTTTTGACACTGTTTGCTTTTCCGATCCGCAACCTTGCTGTGCTGTTGACTGGCGTCGGTGGTGACGAACTGTATGAGTCGGGTCAACCCCCCGCCCGTATGACGCTATGGCGTCGCACGAAGA
This sequence comes from Syncephalastrum monosporum B8922, assembly GCA_000697355.1. Lineage (NCBI taxonomy): Eukaryota > Fungi > Mucoromycota > Mucoromycetes > Mucorales > Syncephalastraceae > Syncephalastrum > Syncephalastrum monosporum. Next base: position 62,477 of record JNEN01000921.1, on the reverse strand, counting down.
AGCAATTCAGCAGCGAACGACGGGGCCGAGGGAGACGAAAGCGTAGTGCCATGGGACGCAGTATGCCGACATCGTGGTCAGCTCAGCCCATGATCGGCTCACAGGCACTGACAAGCGACGAAGAAGAAACGGAAGAAAATGGCTATCGCCACCATCAGCAGCGCCGGTCAAGAAACAGTACGACCCTGCTTACGTACAGCCATTCGACCCTCATGGCTGAGTTCGGGGATGAAGAACGTAATCAGCATCCGATAGGACCCGCAGCTGTAGCAGCACCCTCGCAACGTAATCATCCTCAGGGCCCACCCCCACCTCCACCCCCGCATCGCATCCTTCCCTCCACATCGGCTCATGATACTACTGTCCGGGAACCACTTTTGGGACCGGCTCCGCATACCCACCTGTAAACATATATCTTCTATATAGAAAAAAGTCATAAATTTCCAAGAAAGCGAGCGGCGGAGACCCTGCTTCCCACTAAACCCTTATGTAATCCGGTCACACCAAAAGTCCGCCTAATTCGAGGGACCCCAGAGGACCACTTACGTAAAGGCAGGCAGCTGACATAATCGAAAAATCGGGACCCTGGTTTTCTTTTTTGTGCAAAAAGAAAAAGTTTTCCTTTCTTACCTTTCTCTTTTCTTCCAACCATCCTTTTCCTCCCCACATACACTTTTTCGTCTTCTTTTATTTTTTACGATGGCTGTGAAAGACTTCTCCTCTGGCAAAATATACAAGATCATCAACGCACGGCTCTTGCTCAACCACAAAATCGTGGAGGGTCACTATCTGTGGTTCCAAGATGGCAAGATCATTCACCCGCAAAACCTGTTCTTCGACTACCACCGAGATGCGGATGAAATCATCGATGCACAAGGCATGCTGGTGGCTCCTGGCTTCATTGATACCCAAATCAACGGTGCTTACGGCATCGATTTTGCCGACCATGAGGGCCCTGTGGAGAAGCTCCAACAAGATATCGATACCGTCGCCAAGGGACTGCTGCGATATGGCTGCACATCTTTCTGCCCGACTGTGGTCAGTTCCCGGCCGGAAGTATATGAGAAAGTAAGTCTATGCGCGCAAGACGCAGGCAGTTTGGGTTGACAGTAGTTTTGCCAAAAGGTGCTGCCTCTCTTGAACGCCCGCAAGGGTTCGGCGATGGGCGGAGCTGAGATTCTTGGCGCGCATATCGAAGGTCCTTTCATTTCTACACTAAAGAAGGGTGCACACGACCAGAACGTATTCCAGACCGCGCAAAAGGGTATCGCTGCTTTTGATGAAGCGTATGGTTCTGAGCTCAAGAAAGGTAACAAGGCCGTCAGCATCATGACCCTGGCGCCTGAACTCGACGGCGTCACCGAGTGTATTCCCGATTTGGTCAGTCGTGGAATTACCGTCTCGTTGGGTCACTCTGCCTGCCAGATCGCCCAGGCCGAAGAAGCTGTCCTCAAAGGTGCTACGAGCATTACCCATCTTTTCAATGCGATGCAAGCCGTAAGTGTTTCGAGAACAGGAAAAAAAGGATGGTCAAGACGAACATATTTATTCATGCTTTGAAACAGTTCCACCATCGTGACCCCGGCCTGATAGGCGTGCTGGGAGCAGCTGACTTGCCTGTGCCTTCCAAACCCAAGGGCCATCCCGAACCGTCTTCCACCTCCCCTTGCCGAACCAAGCCGGATCCGCGCCCGTTCTTTGGTCTCATCTGTGACGGTGTGCACGTCCACCCCAACTCGGTCCGTATAGCGTATTATTCCCACCCGACTGGCGCAGTCCTCGTCACCGATGCGTTGTCTGCGATGGGTCTGCCCGTGGGCACCTATCAGCTCGGTGGTCAGCACGTCCAGGTCGATACGGATGGTGCTGCCTATGTCAAGGGCACGACGACGCTCGCGGGAAGCACGCTCACTATGGACCAGTGCGTGCGCAACTTCCAAAAGTTCACCAATTGCACAGTGGTCGAGGCCCTGGAGGCGGCAACGCTGCATCCCGCACAGCTGCTCGGCATTGAGGACCGCAAGGGTACACTGAATGTGGGCGCCGATGCCGATTTTGTATTCTTGGACGATGATCTGCAAGTGCAGCGGGTGTACGTTGCCGGTGAACAGGTCGCTAAGCAGCAGCACTAAAAATAGAAAAGAAAAAAGTCCCAACCTTCCACAAATCCCCCATCCATCAGCATATCTTTCTTTGTTTCCTCCATAACATCCCGTCCGTCAGCCCACTTTTTTTTTTATTGTTATATTTACAAGCATATAAAGCAACTCATATCCACAGTCAATATTTCGTTTCTCTATTTAAAATTTCGTCTTTCTTCTTTGCGTGATGCCAGGTACACTCTTTGTTTACGGTGATTCCTATTCAGGTATGGGCCTTCACAACAGAAAAAAAATGCATAGTGTTCTTTACCGGTGCTGATCCACTTGAACCCTGCAGACGTCAAGAACCGGAGAAGCAATGGACCCTTGTGGAGTGAAAGGTTAGCCGACACATGGCGCATGCAGCTCCAAAGCTATGCCAAACAAGGCGCAGTGGCCTGCAAGCCGACACAAAAAGATATGGCAGGCACGTCTTATTTGGCGCAACAGGTCGCAGAAGCCGCCAAACAAGTCGCCATCTCCTCTGAAAATAACGTCCATGCCATTTTTATCGGGCTGAGTGACGTTACCAATCCAGGTGACCTTGAAAAAAGCGTGTGGATTCCGCCCAAAGGACTAACGCGATCCAAATTTACTCAGCTCTTGACATAGAAGAGACACTGGCTTGTGTCCAAAATCAAGTGGTAAGAAGAGGCAGAACGGAGTAAGCATGGACTCTGATACAGCTACCACAAAGAGCGAGATCCGGCGCAGGGACCCAGAGAGCTCTGTATTACTTCTGGGCTTGCCACCCATCGAATTCTCGCCATTCTATACCCAGCATGGAACCGAGAGCCGGAAAGAGAAACAACGCGTGATGGCCTACAATGTCGGCATCGAAGATATGGCGACTACAGACATAGCCTTTGTCGATGTCTACACCGCCTTCTCTGCGGCCATGGGTGACCCTGCACCATACCATCTCAAAGATGTCGAGTCTGCCTACTGGGACGTATGCCAGGGTCGTTGTTTGGATCCCGTCGATAGCTATTTATGGTGGGATAACATCCACTTAACAGGAGGTACCGTCGTCAATAGACTCTGAACGCATCACTTTACTGATCTGTCATTAGCCGGTCATGCCATTATTGCTGATACTATGGCACCTTTACGAGAGCACGAGGAGCACACGCCCGCTGTCATCCATGAGGATGGCGGTTTGAGTACAGCAGTGGAGTTGGACGACGGCGACTCTGCTATGATAGAGAACTGGCACGTCGGTTCCTGGCTTGTGCTCCTTACCGCATGTTGTTTGCTGTTCCTGCTGGTGGCGCGACCGGTGCGCTGCTTTTCTCTGCTGCGCAGAAACAAGCACTTGGCTCCGAAATACCGCCCAATTACTACCGAAACGTCCTCCATAGTATGAATACGCATCGCAAATAAATCATTGTTCAATTTCCATTTCAAGTAAACCCTTCCCATTTGGCATTCAGCCAAAGCGCTTTTTTGCATTTCTCTGACCTTTTGTACGTGGACGTGGACATAAATCGCAAACATGGACCAGGTGCGCAATGACCCCCATTACTTCAATCGATGTCACCTGACTCTCGCTGTAGATACCTGTGCCATCGTTCTCTTTTGCACCCTCCAGTTCAGGTAACTTTGTCGCAGTCGAGGCCACGGGTCGACTGACGCCTGTCTAGCACCAGGCCAAGACGAAGACCGCAGCCGCGAAAAGCGATCCCACGAAAAGAAACGACGGCGGACACCTTCACCTCCAGAAGAGAGCAGCCGTCGCCGCCGATCGCGCCGAGACCGCAGTCCTTCGCCTTCGCGTTCCTCACGAAGGCGGTCTCGCTCCCCCCATCGATCGTCCAAGAAATCCCGAAAGCGATCCCGTTCGCCACGGTCCGATCGCCATCGTCATAGAAGCAGCCGTAAAAGGAGCCGCTCTCCAGCAAAAGAAGAGGTGAGCGCCTATACTGAGTTGACCCAGGCTATTCTCTAACTCCAACCTATGCATAGCCCCTACCCGTTCGCGGCCTGTAAGTCAAGTCGCGTCGCTTTTGGTGTATGCATTCTTTAACCCTTCAGCTAGTGAAAAGATCAAAGGCACCGATATAACCTTCTACGTGGATAAGAGAGGTGATCGTGATCTCGGATTCTATGGCACCACGCATAGCTACTCTGTGCCGTCCTATAAATACTTTAAACGTGAGTGACGGCCCATACGAAGGCATACACGCTCAAAGTGATTTCTTTTGTAGGTGGTCTGGTGTTAGGTCTAGAACCGCCATACAGGCTCGACTTTAATAAGGAGACCAACAAGTATTACTTTGTAAAAGGAAAAGGCGACGGCCCGCAAAGCGATGTAAGTTATTCATCGCTCATGTTTACCTAGCATTCACCGCCGTATCTCCTCTAGAAAAACTTGCTCAGCAGCATACCAAAGAAGCCGTACGTCCTCCATTAGATTTACGTTCATAAACTGATATATCTATCTTGTAGTATCCGATTACGTCCACAGGCTAATCAAGCTGATTCGATCGCCTCCCAGACCGACTTTGTCAAACTCACAAAGCCCAAAGCGGCCAAGACGGAAGGCTTTATTTCGAGTGGCGTAGATTATCGCGATATTGAAGGCCCTGCTAAAACAGAGCAGGAGGATGAGGATGAAGGGGAGGATACCCAAGGTGAAACGATCAACGATGCCATTCGGAAACGTACGATCGAATTCGACCGGCATCTTCGCGAGGTAAGATAAAATTGGCTTTTGGAGCCATCATCGTGTAACTAACAGGATCTATGATAGCACCCCGACGATGTCGAACAATGGCTTGCCTTTATTGCATTCCAAGACGAAGCAGCCAAAGATTTGAACGCCGGTTCAGAAAGCAAGAAGGCACTACGCAACAGCTTGATTGAGGTCAAGATGAGCATCTATGAAAAGGCATTGGAGAAAAACCCGGATAATGAAGACCTGATCCTCAGCTATCTGAGCTGCGGCGAAGAATTTTGGGAGTAAGTCACAAAGAGAGCAATCAGGACCATTGGTATTCATGTCATATATAGGACGCTTGAGCTCTTACGGCAGTGGGACCGTGTCCTTAAACGTCGGCCCGAATCCATTCGTCTCTGGGCTGATTATATCAACCTACGCCAGACCAACTTTGCCAGTTTCTCATTTACCCAATGTGTCAAAGTGTTTGAAGACTGTATCTACACTCTTAACAAGGCAGCCGTCCGCCTGCAGCAACGACGCAAGTCAGAGGATAATGCAGAAGGTAAGTCAAAAGAGGTTGCAAGGCTTATTCACTCATACAGAGTGTAGCTCGTGAGAATGTGGAATCTGTCATGGTCTACGTCTTTTTACGTGCCTGTCTTTTCATGAAGCAATGTGGTACGTGTCACAAAGGAGAGAAAGAGAGAGAAAAGCGCCTGAACATACTTTTGATAGGATACCAGGAAAGGGCGTTTGGCCAACTGCAAGCTCTCGCAGAATTCAATCTCTATCAGCCTCTTCTGTTTGAGAAGTCCATTGATGTCAGCTTTGAAGACAAACTAGGCGAGTTTGAGGCTTATTGGGACAGCGAGCTTCCGCGGTTTGGTGAAAAGGTAGTGTGAAATTAACAAATAGCTTTCCCCTTTATATTTACGCATGCTTGTTTGCAGGATGCAAAAGGTTGGGCGGACTACTATAAAGCCAACTATGGTAAGCTTCCTTGTGTGTGGACCTCCTATATGATATATTTAAAGAGTACTGCTTTTATAGATGAATCTCTGGTGCCAAAACTGAACGAGGAGGATGATACTGATATGGATTCAGACAATGAAGGTGGGATATACCATTTGGAAGAGGGTTTTGTATGAGCTCACATAGCAATGATAGGGCTAGACGCATGGATCCGTCACGAAAATGCGACGGATCAAAAATACCGTCTTCCTGTGAGACTCGGTGGTAAATTCCGTCATATTCTCGTCGAGCTCTGTAATACTCATCTTTCTCCCCTCCCTTTTCTAAAAAAAAAAAGATATCGACCCCGATGCGGTGGATGATGACCCTTACATGGTGGCCCTCTTTGACGACGTCAAGCCGTTTTTGTTCAGCATTACTACCTATGAGGCCAAGCAAGGTTTAATTTATAGCATTCTTGTCTTTCTCGGTCTTCCGTTCACGCCACCCGGTGTGGGTACCAATACGCACTTTTGCACGGATACGTTTACCCATAACGAGCTCGCCCTACCTCACTTTTGGCCTCCCGTCGAACAACGCCCCGCTTTGATCACCTACATTGATGACGTGCCCATGGCAGCCGAGCACATTGCCAAGGACGCCAACCCATTTGAACTACCTGTTTCTTACCCGGTTGGTCTCTCGGAGCTGTTTTCAGGCAGTCGATGGTTCAATTGTTTCGAATCGACGCGCCTCGATAATATCGTGGACCTGACGTTTGCCAGGAACGCGCTCGAGTCACTGAGGAAACTGCAGTCGGACGTACATTTGGCTGTATGTCATCTGGCACTGGAATACCATGCATCTTTCGAAAGGTGATATCCATCTCCAATATTCAAACTGCACATGACTTACCAAATTGACTAGTGCGCGCGCATTGGCCAAGACGTTACTAAGCGAACATCGCACGAATCTGACGCTATGGAGCTCGTACGCCCAGCTAGAAAAGAACGCTGGAAAACTGAAAGAAGTAAGCAGAAAAAAATGGCCATTGCTCTTGGTCTCATAGTTTCTCTTAGGCGCGTAAGGTCTATAGTACAGCACTCAAGACTTACCGGGCGTTCCCCGATGCTGACAAAGGTCTCGGTGTCCCGCTTCTGTACCGTCTATTTGCAGAGCTGGAATGGGAGCAAGGAAGACCGCAAGTTGCCCTGAGCGTACTTACCTCCATTAGCAAAGATGCCTACGGTATGTAAGGCTCATTTTCCGGGATGTCCAGATGACTCATAAGCAACAGAACCTATGGATAAGCCGCCAGGACAGACAGAGATACTGAAGGCGGCCAAATTTTACGAGCAGCGAACTGCTCAGGTCTCCATCACTTCTGCTCTGGAAAACGAGCGCGAGGCCGCCCTCCAACTGGTCGCATGCCAAGCGCTCTTTATGTACCTCTCTCGCGATATAGATGCTGGATCGCAGGTCTACGAGCGAGCGCTTGCACAGCTCAAGCTCCATCATGCCGATCGTGGTGTGGAAAGCGAGATGCTTTGGGTCGATTATGTGAAGCTACTTTATAACCATGCAAGCACGTCGACGGCTTTTAAGCCGGCTGCACTTCGCCATGTCTTGCGGCGAGCCTTGGAATTGTTCCCCAACAACACTGTATTCCTTGGTTTGTTTATATGGAATGAACGACGGACCAAGATCTACGGCAGAGTGCGAGAGTTCTTCACTTCGGCTTTAGACAGGTAAAAAGAGAGCTTTTTGAAAGGGTGAATGTATAGCCAACAGCATTTTAGGGACTCGACTCTGGTGTTGTGGCTATCTGTCTTGCATGAAGAGATCCATCGATCCAATCCTTATGATGTGAACCGCGTACGTTCGTTATTTGAATCCGCTGTGGAATCGACAAGGTTTGTTATCATGCACACGATATTTAGAGTTAAATTGCCTCAAACTCATGCATTGGCAATTTAGTGCGCGGACATCGATAGTGATGTGGAGGTTATACATGGAGCACGAGATACGCTGCAAGGAGTACGACAGAGCCAAGAATTTGTTTTATCGAGCCGTTCGTGCATGTCCGTGGTCCAAGGAACTTTGCATGTTCGCAATTCGACACCTGGCGAGCTGTTTTTCAGAACGAGAGCTACTCGAGATCCAAAGTGTGATGATGGAGAAGGAGATACGGATTCGATCAGGGCCACTCCCTATCGTTACACAGGACGATCTTTTGGAGGAACGTTAATAAAAAAAAGTCATGTGCGTGTGCTTCAACACTGTTCCAGAGTTATGGTTGCGACAAGCAAGGGTCATTACAAGTAATTGAGCGCAGATACGCTAGATCTGAAGAAGTAAGCTTTTTGACTTTATGAACTCTGCGGGGAGGAGCGAGGGGTTACATACAAAATGCTGTCGTGCAACGCCAGTCGGATGTTCTAAGCGATAATACAAAAGAGATAAAGAGACAGGAATAAGGAATAAGGATAGAGTGTTACGTTAAATGAGGGAAGAGTGGTTGTGAGAGACGAAGCGGGAACAGGCGGGTGCCCCTTTCGTCTCTTGGAGGGTCGTTTTGCTTTTTACATGAGGACACAGCCACAGCAAGCAGCATTAGCGCCGCTCTCTGCCATTTCAAACTTTTCACCCCTGGTTGCATTTGCTGTGTTACTGCTGGCATTGTTGGCTTTGTTGGCCTGTTCCCGGTTCATGCGTCTAATCTCGCGCACAACGTCGTAAAATGTATCGTCGACGCGAATACGCATCTTGGCCGAGGTTTCTGTGAAAGGACAGCCAAAAGACTTGGCAAGGTCACGGCCCTCTAAAACCATGCATTGGTACCCATTCATCTGCCACGCGACTCAGCACACTTTTTACCTTGACTAGAGACCTGGCGATCGGTTTCCAGATCACACTTGTTGCCCACGAGAACAGCGGGGAAAGTATCACGGTCCTTGACACGCTGGATTTGCTGATAAAAGGTGCTGATTTCTTCGAAGGATAGGCGTGATGTGACAGAGTATACAAGAATAAATCCTTCGCCGTTCCGCATGTACTGTTCTCGCATCGCACTTTATATAGAAAGTGTGAGACAGACGCCCTCAGCTCCCTTTTGTTGAACTTTACCTGTATTCCTCTTGACCAGCCGTATCCAGCACATCCAAAAGTGCCATTTCATCGTCAACCACGCATTGCTTCCGGTAGGAGTCTTCATGTACGGGTAATAACCGTGAGTCGTGGGTATGAAACGATAAGCTCTCGATAGTACCTTCAATGGTGGGGTCATACTCATCCACAAAATGGCTCTGAATGAACTGAATCGTCAAAGCAGATTTGCCGACACCTAGAAATATAGCGCAGGGCGTAAGCAGAAGCTCGGATACCTTATGGCATGGCGTACTTGCCTCCTCCACCGACGATGACAACTTTGTACCTGGAAAAAGGGTAAAGCGTATAGTGTTAGTTGTTAGTTGTGGCCCGGGGGAGGGTTTGTTGGCGACCGGGAGTGAGCCATTGTACATACTCTCTCAAAAATGAAGTGGGCTTAGACATGGCAGGGTCTGTTGAGTGTTGTAGCAGGGGTTGGTGTTACGAATGAGGAGCAAAGAGAAGTAAAAGTGGAGTGAGATGAAGAGAAAAAAAGAAAAAGAAGATAGGAACGAAGGAACGAAAGTGCTGTGTGTGCGCGGGTTTTTTAGGTTCAACTCTTATTTTCTTATTTTCCTTGAGCGTATATTGTACTGGAATGGGTGTGTGTTACTGCCACCGGGGCGGGCGATCCGGTTCAGGTCGTACAAGGAACGTGTTGCTCAGTGGCAAATGAAAAGACGGATCAGCTACACCCACGCACATTTTCATCTCTCTCTAGTAATCGTGCTTTTCAATTCCCGTATTAAGCGTAATTTCTCTATGGAAAGTCCCGCTTTGATCCGCAATCGTTCGCCGCGAGTATCTACCATTGCGATGCCGTCTATCCTTCTACCGCTTCAATGGTTCTCTTCATACAGCATTTTCAAGGACCTCTGTCCGTGTAACATTAAAATGAAAGCGTCCAATCGTGATATAACATATAACGCCAAAGCACTATATCACGCGCCACCAATGGTAATATTACTTTAGCGCCTTTTGCCACATACACCGCATATATAGCTACAGTGACCGGGGAAAAAAAACTATTGTGCTCGTTTCTTTCTTTATTCCTTGTTTTTCTACTGCTCAAAAAGGTACGCACTCGCTCGTCTAAATATTTTATTTCAAAGTACCTGTTTCTTCTGCTGATGCTACCTAAAGCCCTAATCAAAGAGATTAAACTTACCTTTAAGGCCACGGGGAAAAACATCTTCATGCATAATACTATACTAGGAATATCAAAATGGCACATTGCTTTTTTTTTTTTTTGTGTGTGTGTTTTGACTACTTACAAATTGATGATGATCTTGGTGGTGGTGTCGTTTTTAAGGTACCATAACGTCATCTTTAATTCTGGTATTTAACCTTGTCCGCAACCGGTTTTCCTTCTTTTGCATCGAATAATTGTGCATGTATAGCTGTTCTCCCTTTACTCAACCTAGAGACACATTTGTTTTGTATTCGCAGCGTGAGAATTTTGTATAACTGATATGCATCGGTAGGCATTTGAATGCGGGGAATTCCCATTGTATTTTATGATGGAGTTCTTGCAAACTTTTTAAACGACAGATATAAAAATAGGGTAAATATTATATGTAGGTACAAGAGGGGCAAGCGTAAAATATATATACAGTAACCACATTCGCGGAGGTTCGATGGGATTCGGGCGCGTGCGACCTTAACTGGATAAAAGCACCGGTCGTAGCTTAGTGACTGACACAGACCTCGCTCTGAGTTGAACGTTGTTGCTGCGTTCCTTATGTCCTAGGGGTCCACGAAGGACTGAAGTCGGAACTCCATGACAATCTGAAGACTATGATGTACACGTCGATGCATGAGTAAGACCGAGAAATATCTGGGCAGTTGTTCCAACTTACTCGGTAGAACTTCAACTTCACCATAGGATCATTGACAATGATGGATCCCACGTGCTTGTGCAAAATATTCCAACAGGGACGGGCAGCTGACGTTATTTTGCGAATTCCAAATTAATCAATGTCTAATCCTGTTTTGTGTTGATATATTCAGCTCACCCCCATTGCTAGTGCGCATGTGCTGGACGGAGCCCTTATAATTGGGACGGGAGTAGACGTCCATCGTGAAATGACGCGGGCGCTTATAATATTGAGCAAGTTCATCAGACGACCGGATGGTTTCGTGGACAACCGTGCTGTACTTTTTGAACGGTCGCTGTGGTCCAGACGCCGCGTTCACGTATGCTAAGGTTGCTAAGCCGAAGCATACGATGAAGAGAAAGCAGCGACCAAAAAGCATGAATGAACGTTTATAACAATAAGAATGGGTATCGAAGAAATGAAGTAGGAAAATGAACCAGTAGAAGCTTTATAAAGCGAAGATGGTATGGAAAGCGCGTTCCTCAAGGAACAGAGAATCTCATCATGATTTCATCCGCTCTATATATGTGAAAAGTGGTGTCATGTGCGATACGCAAATAGGGAAACACAAGTAAAAATAGATGTCTCTTCTTCGTTAAGGCACCGGTCAGGCAAATTTTCTTGCCCGACCTTATAAATTACGTCAGAAACAATACTGTACTGTGGAAGTATGTTATACTTCGTATTTGTAATCTTATTCATGGTTCATACCTGCCAATCAAGTCATCTAGACGTGCTCATGTGTTAGAAGCCACAAGGAGGCGTTTTTCGCGATGTTTACTGCGACTGTCGATCCTCGCAGAAATGAAATGATCATAGTGCATGTGTGTGATATCTAGGTTTATGCAACTAACGGCTTCTGCTGATGGGTGCCACACTCGCTTCACAAATGGTCCAGCAATACGCCAAAAAAAACAGCATGTGCAGATTGATCATTTGATCAGAAGCGCGTCGCCACCTTGTTTGTATGTTTGTTTCCGGCTTCAACTATGATAGCGATCCCTGTTTTAGTTCAGCACGTTTTGTGTTTGCTATGGTGCTGTACGGGTTGTATGCTACACAGAACCCAACCATAAGAAGCATGGACAAAGAAGTGCGTGCATCATCATCAGTGATCATAGTAGAAGGTAAACGTGGTATATAAATAAAGCACAAAAATGACAGCTATCTACGGGTATCCACTTAAATGTTCTTATATCTTTTCACCTAAGTTGAGACATCCATCCTCCGTTTTATGTCAGTCATTGGTACAGTAAAAGAGTGGATCCATTTACTGCGTAGTTGTTTCTGTTTATGTATATGACTTCATCAGCGGTGACCATGATAATCACGTCAGTTTGTGGCAGTTGTCGAAAGGATGCAGAAACGAACAAACAGGGTTAGCCAACTGCGCTTGTTTCTGACGGCGCCGATGGGCTTTTCTCGGAAATCTCATCACAGAATGTTCTTATCAGTTGTCTTTGACAAGCTCTCTATCAATAAAGAGGACAACAAATGACCATATTTATTTTCTTGAAATGATTTTCCACCATGTTGTTTCCACCTGTGTTCAAAGTTTGGTGTCGGTCGGATGTCATGGTGTCGCTGACCTCAATATAAGCTACAATCTGATGAGCCTACTCCCAGCCAAATACGTAAGAGATAAGATGAAGTCCTTACATAAAAATATAGATATTGCTATTAGTAGCCCTATGAAACACAAGGCGAAGTCTTACACCAGCTTCGGGAACGGGAATAGTGACCCATATAGCAAATGCAGGTTGTGATGACACGGAGCTGAAGGCGAAGGGGCTCACTCACCCATCCCGCACGCAACGCAGAGAGTTATCGAATCTTCTTGTAAATAATGAGGTAGGATGTGTGACATGAGGGGGGGGGGAAGGGAAGAAAGCACGAGAGACACACATAGATCCAGAAGAGCTCCGTTTGAATTGACTGGCAGAAGCCCACGCCCCTGGCAGTAATCGAACTGGTCATCCAGCATCTTGACAGGAGGAGCCGTAAAAGGCCAGGATAATCTTGAACCGTCATCTCACTCGCAAAGATATCAGTAGTTTCGTGTCAAGAGGCACCCAGTCGATTTTGTCCCAACATCATTCATAAATTTCGACGAATCCAAAGATTACACTCTTTGCCCCCCTGGAATCATGCAGCGCTCTTTATGTGATACTTGATTTACATTAGCACTCTCTTTGCACTTAAAGATGTATCCTTAATGACATGACACCATATTTATAGAACATTTGATGATGATTTTATTGATCAAAAATTATAAACAGTTCCCCATGAAAGAAATCCTGTTACATCATCTTATTTTGAGCTCTGGCTTAGCATACCTTATGTGTAGCTCCCGTATATGAAAATGGAGCGATTTGCACCAAGCAACTGCTGCGGTTGTGGTATATCAGCTCAGCGAACATCGAGAATATGATAAAGCGACGTAGCGAGTCTCATTTGCTTTACAATTCTCAGGCATGGGTGTATACCGGACGCAGTAATGACTTGACACGGACAGTATGGAAACATTTTAAAATCGTAACGTTACTGATAAGCTACACATTTGCCTTGCTATTGATCATCAGTATCGTGGTACATTGGTCACCCTCGAACGCATCAAACTCTTAGATAATTATTAAAGAATGATCTTATCAGAGTTCGTACGTTCTTTTACGAAGCATCCTGGTATAACTTAGGAAGCAGGTATTCATAAATAAACATTTGAAGATTGCTCAACTGAATTCTGATTGGGCGGGCAATAGTAAAGGTGGAGCGCCAATTTTTTTTCTATTCGCTGTCATGCCAGGCACAGTGCACTCGTGGTCGAAGCGGAACGAAAAAAAAAAATAGGTCGGAGGGCAGAGCTTCTGTCTTCTGGTGTATCCTTCGCTTTTTCTTTTACTCCCATACTTTCCTTTTCGTTCCCTTCCATTCGTTTTTTGTATTTATCCTAGCAAGCAAAAGCGGCAGGCCACCTATGTCATTCCTTCAAACGCTCACGTACGGGCTGGCCCTGAAGTTCTTCAACCTGCTTCTGTTTCTCTTCTTTCGAGAAGTGCGCCCGCGCGGTGCCCACAAAATCCCGAAAACAGGTGCCGTCATTTTCGTTGTCGCACCTCATGCCAACCAGGTAAAGGAAAATAAGAAACCGAAGCCCGAGATAAGACATGTATTTCTTAAGAAATGATGAATCTACCACCAGTTTGTGGATCCTATTGTTGTCATGCGCGAGTGCCAGCGTCAAGTGTCCTTTTTAATTGCGGAAAAATCCATGCATCAGAAAGGCATTGGCTTTTTCGCCCGACTCATCCACGCCAGTAAGATTACAGCTTCTTGTTCACCGTGCGAACATTTGCTCATCAGCCGTTAGTCCCTATTGTCCGCGCCCAGGATCGAGCTGTAAAGGGCCAAGGTACCATCACGATCACCAGTGATGGATATGTGCACGGAACTGGGACGACGTTCACTCAGCAGCTTCAGCCGGGCGATTCCATCATGGTCGGCAAGTCTGCCACGTACAAGATCAAACTAATTCACTCGGATAAACTTCTTGAAATTACGATGCGCGATGATATCCCCGCCGTTGAAAATACCCAGTACAAATGCATGCCTCACATTGATCAGGATGCAGTCTACAAGCACGTACATGATGAGCTTCACAACGGCCGGTGTATTACCATCTTTCCTGAAGGCGGAAGCCACGATCGAGCTGAAATGCTCCCTCTCAAAGGTATGTGTCTCTGCGTGTGTATCACCCTGGTGAAGATGATTAAAGGACCAGTTTAGCTGGTGTAACCCTGATGGCATTGGGCGCCATGGCCAAATACCCTTCTTTGGACGTCAAAATCGTGCCTTGCGGTAAGTGAAAGGATCTGCAAAAGAGAACTGGCTTGCTCATCAAGATTACCATGGTCGCTTGAAGGTCTGAATTATTTCCATGCACACCGGTTCCGGTCCCGGGCTGTGATTGAGTTCGGTAGTCCCATTGATATTCGTCCCGAGTGGGTCGAAGAGTTCCGCAGCGGTGGTACGGCGAAACGTGCTGCGTGTGGCAAGCTTCTCGATACTATTTATGGCGAGCTCAAGAGCGTCACAATTAACGCTGGCAGTTATGAGACCCTCATGGTATGGAAAGTGTGCTGCTCCTATGGAAGATGCTCACCCTCTATGATGCTATACGTACAGCTAGTGCAAGCCGCTCGACGCCTATACCATCAAAATTATAAGCTTCATATTTCCCAAGTTGTCGACCTCAATCGCCGTTTTCTTATTGGATACAACCTGTTCAAAGACGAACCCAAAGTGGTTGATCTTCAGCAGCGCGTGCTAGCCTACAATCAGCTTCTAAAGTACCACGGCATACGCGACCACCAGGTTGCCAAGACCGACCTTGGAGGCAAGCACACACTCCAGCTTCTTTTGCGACGTCTCTGCCTGATAGTTGTTCTTTCCTTGTTAGCGTTCCCAGGGTAAGCTTGTTCAAACAGTATAGCTACAGGATGATAACGTTGTCTTGTAGTGCTATTCTCAATTTGCCAGTCATCATTGTGGCCAAAATCATTAGCCAGAAAAAAGCGCAAGGTACGTCCAGTTACATGTTTGCGACTTAGCCCAATACCAGTAATAACTTGTACACGACATTGTCTTAGCGGCTGTGAAAGGATCTACCGTCAAGATTGCCGGCCGTGATATTCTCGCGACGTGGAAGCTGCTAGTCGGCCTGGTCATGGTGCCCTCCCTTTATGCTTTCTACACCCTCCTCTTCACAGGTCTTTTCTTTTGGTTGTACCCCTCCATGGCTTCGGCCTCCTCCGTGCCTCTGATTCTTGCTGCGGTCTGGTGTAGCATAATTATGATATCTTTTGCCAGTCTGCACTACGGCGAAGTGGGTGTGGATATTATACGATCACTGCGACCTCTGTTCATGTCCTTGATGGATCCCCAGGATGCTGAGACGCTGCGTCAATGCCGGTCAAAACTTGCAGCTGGTATTGCTGACCTGATCCACGAGTACGGTCCGCGCGCCTTCCCTGACTTTGATGAGAAGGGCAAGTTATACATGATTTTCATGATGCCTGTGTCTAACACACTGATTCGGAAACCCACAGCACCCTGCTTTGCACGCAAAGAACAGCCTTCTAAGGCCAAGTTAGATGCGCCTCGCAGGCCCCGTTTCCCCCGCCTGCGCAGTGGCTTCCTCCGTCAGGCTTCATTGGAGTGGCTGGACGACTACCATCTGTTTAACTGGGGCCATTCAAAAGAGTCGGTTTCAGACGTGGAAGATGATGACGATACGCACGTCCGGACACCAGCGAATACGCCGCCCATCCTTGCGCAAGAAGCTCAAGAAATGATGGTACCCAAGGGAAATGAGGTTCAGACACCTCTACTTGTAGTCAGTGATGCAGATGCCGACGCGCATACGACAGCGTTGTTCAAGGCTGGCGAGATAGAAAGTGAAGCACGACGCCGCGTCGTTTTTTGATAAAGTAGCATATATAGAAACGTGAGTGGTGAGTTTGACAGAGGAAAATACAAAAGTAAAGGCATGTATGCGAGAGAAGTAGTTTATGGTGTACGCCGCCTAACAACAGATACACATACCGAGTAATTGAGACTACCATCATACATCACCCCCGGGTCCTTTACATGGTATCTACCACTTGAAAGCGATGGCTCAAGCGGACAAGATGACGATGATTCGAGCAACCAGTGACACGAGTGCGATACACAACCTCATCCATGGCATTCATAAGATTAACAACGTAGATGCTATAATACTGTTTAAGAAACTGTACTGGCGCGACATCATGACGTGTGTGATTCAGCACATGGATATGCAAACATTGTTTTCGAGTTGAGGAAACGAGAAAGAGAAATATACAAAATAATGCAAAGGAAGTAAAGAGATGTATGCGAGGGGATTGATTTACTGGGCGAGCTGCTCTCTCTGTGAAAATGAAGACATGGCTAGTGAGTCTACATGAGATGACAAGACCGAGTCAACACGACATACCAGATCCTTGGCCTGAGCAAGGCACTCGTCGAAAGTGCTCTTGTACTCGACAGCAGCATTCATATCCTTAGACTTGCCACCAAGGACGATCATCGCCACCGAAGTGGGACGACGGGTCGAGCTTGCCTGGCCGAGCTGCTCACGCGAGGTGACGAAGATATAGGGCACATCCTTCTCCTCGCAGAACACGGGGAAGTGCGAGGTGACATCGATAGGCGAGACATCAGCAGCGAGGACGACAAGACCCTTCTCGCCCTTGCGCAGCGCCTTCTGCACTTCCTTGACACCACGACGCACGTGCTTCACTTTGCTGGCTATAAAGTCAATGAACAGGTTAACTTACACACATGCCACCTTCATGGGTAGATCACACGATTTACCTCCAGTGACAGTCTTGAAGAGCTTCTTGCTCAACTTCTTGTCAGCCAAGGGATGGGCAATAGGCGACACCCAGCGCTCGACTTCGACCTCATTCGCCTCGGTCATCTTGACATCGTCCTCCTTCTTCTCCTTCTTCACCTTCTTGTCTTTCTTCTCCTTGGCCATGTTGGATGTTGAGATAAGTTGAAAAAAATAGTGAGCGAAATTTCACACAGGAAATTCGGCTTGACGTGTGGCTTGTACCCTCAGCGTGAATGCTTTTCGCTCTTTTTTGATTGGCACTTTACTCAAAAAAAAAAAAAAAAAAAAAAAAAAAAGAAGCGCCTTTCGCCTCCACCGGCTCCAATCCGCCCTTCCCCATCTGTCACTACCATTTGTGTCGGTTGCAAAGATCAATGTCACTATAAAAGGTCATATGATACATCTTGTTTCATGTTGCCACTCACAAATAGACTTATGCCATGAGGTGATACATATAACAGATCATCTTGGCCATGTTTCCCTGAATACTGCGTCACCTGATCCAATATAGTTTTCACGTTTACCCTGTTGCATATAGAGGAAGCATTTCGTCATTCACCGTATCCCATTTTGGATCCATGGAACAACCTTGCTGGCGTTAAACCATCAGGTAAGAAATATACCGACGATCTTTCTCCTTCTCCCTCCCCTCCTCCCTCCTCCTATATTTGTATATATAGGTAGGTGTAAGCTGCGCGCTCCTCTTGAATACAAACAACCAAAGTACTTCACTGCCATGGAAGAGTGTGCATCTTTTTTGAAACAGGGTCAAGGATGTGATACATAAGCAGCACCACAGCCGAGGTGTGTATCCAAGGTTCTGGAAAACACATGGTTCCTGACTCTCACATGATAAGAGCAGGGTAGGGTCTAGCCCTGCAAGGTTATATTTCAAACACCTGGTTATCGGGAGTGTTCTTTCCGTACCATTTGTATGGTGTGGCTGACATGGGTAACATTACTCAATCATATATAGACGGAAATAATGTCAATTGATTTATCATTGTTTGCACCGTGTCTACGTAAGATCCGACCCTGCAACTTCAAATATTTCATGCTTCGGAAAATCATCCGCTTGGCAATCCTCACTGGGTACGTCTGAGATGCCTCTGTCGTGAACAATGATAGACATCATAAAATGGACTGCGCCGATACAAAGTAAGATCGTCATCCCGTCGAGAGTGAGCGGCTCGTGCTGGTAAAAAATAAAAAAAGGAAGATCGACTGTGCATGATTCTCATAACTTGCTGCTGCATCATCGCCACTGTTGACCGATGCATTGGAACCACTCTTCCTTCTTTCCGCCGGCTTCCTCATCGTCGGCTCGTAAAGACTCTGTTATGATTAATTGCATCATGCTCGCAACTATCGTATTGCGGCGGTGTTAATGTCATCTGCCGATAAGTTACTTGTAATTTAGGCAAGAAAGACAAATTAGCATTGTCAGGGCATTCTCCTCCTCATTATCGATTTCCATTTTCTTGCGTGCGTCATTATACATGATTACAAAATAGATAGTACTCCCATTTTGTGCTTGTGTCGGGATTCGGAACATGACGCATGGCACCCTCCTTCGACATAACCAAGCAGTAGAAATGATTGTAGCGCTGTAGAGTAAGCCAACGCAAAGTGTACATGTAGTTCATGCGGGCATGATCCGAGGATGGGGGAACCAGGAACAAGAAAGAAAAAAAAAAGAGCCAAAAAAGAGAGAGAGAAAGAGAGAAAGAGAATTGAAGATGATGTGCATGTACACAAAGAAAACAAGCTGTATGTGAATCTAAACGGCGTGAACGTCGGTCGGCATTGCTACGTCGTACAGCGCCGGCGTGTGTGCGAGCGTAAGTTTGGGAAAATAAACTGGCTTTTTTTTTGTTTTCATGCTTATTAATATGTAGAGAAGGCTATAGATAGATCTGCACAGATAAAATATGACAACTGAAAAAGGAAGAGGAAGAAGAAGAGGAGGAGAAGGACAATGTGTGTGTTTTTTTCCATGGGCTGGGTGAAGGAAAAAAAAAGAAATAGAAAAAAAAAGTGATTAGTTTTTTGGGTCCAGCGGCAGTTCAAAATGGCCATCTTTTCCCGCTGTGAAGAGAGAAAACCAAAAACGAGTCTCCTTTTCTGGTCCTGCCTTTTATACTCTTCTTTCTTAAATAACACACACACGCACACATATACATACACACATAACCACACATAAGCAGACAGCCCCCATTATAGCTTACGCCATCCCTTACGCAATCCCACCTTTATTTGCAACCACCATTGACCATGCGCGAACCCAACTACAGCTTTCCTTCACAGAATAGAGCGGCCGTCGTTATCTCATCTGCGCTCTACGATCGACGAGCGCTCGATTGTACGGCAACCCTCCCTCTCGTCAATTCGCTGACTCACCTCGCCTACATGACCTCCACGTCTCCTCGCATACGGGAAATCTTGGCTGCGGATGGGGGTCTGGAGCGACTTGTCAAGATTCTATCGACATGTCAGCAAAGCGACCGCCATTCGCTGTGGAAATGGTCGCTGGCTTTCCAGTGCGTCGTCAACGTCGGCGTGCGTGGGACGGAAGCGATACGGAGCCGTGTTGTCGAGACAGGCGCAGTCCATGTTGTCTTGGCTGTGCTTGAGAACTTTCTGCGTGCGCTGGAGCAGGCCAAGACAGACAAAGAACAAGAGAACCGAAAGCAGCAGCAGCAGCAGCAGCAGCAACAGTCGCTCGGCCAGGTTGCTACTGCGCTGACGTTGCCGACCGTCCCGCTGCAGCCCACTCAGTCGAGATCCACGCCCATCACTCCTTCCCGGAGACTTATCGGCCATTTGGCACCTTTCGAGCAGTATAACAACACCAACGCCAATGCCAATGCCAACAACAATCATCATAATCATGACAATAATGATAATAATAGCACCATGGACACCAACACCACCACTGCCACCAACACCATGACGAACAACAATAACAACCACCAACCGACCCTCCCGTCCGTACAACACCAACCTCAGCAAACGCTTCAGCATCTTTCTAACCCACAAGGGCTCCGTGCACACGTGCACCAAATACAGCAGCAACGGCAGCACCAACAGCAACACCAACACCAACACCAACACCAACAGCGACCGGAGTCGCCCTCTTTTACGCTTCCCAAACGGCGCACCTTTCTGACCCGCACCCCTAGGTCAAAGCCCAAACCACAAGCACATTCGCTGACTTCCATACCACTTTTGAACAACCTCTCACCGGATGCGATTCTGCACCGCGAAGAGGACGTGCTGCTGTCGCTGCAGCTGCTTGCTTACCTTTCCAAATACCCCCATCTGCGCGAATCCTTCCACAAGAACCACTCCCGAAACGTATTCTCCGTCGTCGAGCGCTTCACCCACCGCCTGCACCCACAGGCCATTATCTACTGGGCCGGCGTCATCATGCGCAATGCCTGCCGCAAGGACGAAGCCCGGGGCGGTATCAGACAATGTGCGTACATGCATTGTGGCAAGTGGGAGAGATACCCTCGCGAGTTTGCTAAATGTCGCCGCTGGTAAGTTTCGTTGTCTTTCCTATCTTCTCTCTTCCCTTCCTATCATACACACGCAGCTCGCATCATCGCCACCTTTTCTTTTTTATTTACATCTTTGTTTGTTTGCTCATACGATCACGACTTAACTTTTTTTTTCCTTTCTTTCTTCCCCAACCCCCATTTTGGAATATTCCCAGTCGCAAAGCCAAGTATTGCTCAAAATCATGCCAATCCAAGGCATGGGCAGAAGGCCATCGATGGTGGTGCATCGAGCGCCACCACTCGACACACCCTCCCAATGCCACCACCACCTCGAGTACGACCGCGGCCGCCACCGCTGCCGTCGTGGCTGCTGCACCGGACACAACGACGCCCCAGGCGAACCAGGTGGTGCCGCTCGCGACGCATGGCACCACCGCCGACGTGTTACCGATTCCCATTGACGAGCGCCAAAGCGACCTACCGCAAGGTCAGCAGCAAGGGCAACAGGACCCCGCAGCAGCGCAGAACACGGATGACCCTGCGACCGAGACCGGCGAGTCGGAAGAAAATCGCCATGCTATGGCTTTCAACACCAACGCTTCCTCCGACACGGATAGCAACACACATACCCCGCATCACCAAGACTCGTCGTTGCTGAGATCCGGCCACCATCACCACCATCACCACCACCATCATCGCCGTAGAAACTCGCGTACCGCGCCTAGTGTTCCGTCTGGCTCGTCGACTGAAGTCGAGACAGAAATCACGGACAATAATGTCATGCGCGATTTGATGGATATTGATTAAAATATCGAAGCTTTTTTTTTCTTCCATTTTCTTTCCTCGTTGTGTATGTGTATGTGGGGTTGCCCTTTTTTTTTCTTGGTCCTGCGTGGAAAGCGTGAGCATAACATGCACAATACAAAACAGCAGATGAACTTGCCATTTTTATGACAAAATGATTTTGGGCCCCCATTCATGAAAGGAAACCAATCGTTCAGGCCCCCTACTTCTCTTTCTACCATGCTCCCCCCATTCCATTATAGTGGGCCCCCCAACAGGATTACATCACTTCCAAGTCAGAGGAAAAAGCGTTAAAAAATCGAATAAAGTCAGAACGACTATAAAGCACCTGCGTGAAAGCCTTTTCTATTTTTTGAACTTTCTTTCGCCCACTCATTCAATCATGCTCTTGTCACAAGCCATCAAACGACCCCTTTCGACGCAGCGACCGCTGTTTGCCCAAGCCGCTCGCGCCTACCACGACAAGGCAAGCATACGTCCACACACGACATAAATCAGCAATGTTGAACAAGAATAAGCTAAAGCAACAAACGACACACTTAGGTCATTGATCACTATGAAAACCCACGCAACGTCGGTTCCCTCAACAAAAAAAGCCGGAACGTCGGCACCGGTCTGGTCGGTGCGCCTGCATGTGGTGATGTGATGAAGCTGCAGATCCAGGTGGACGAAGCGACAGGCAAGATTTCCGACGTCAAGTTCAAGACGTTCGGCTGCGGTTCGGCCATCGCGAGCAGCAGCTTTATCTCGGAGCGTGTGCGTGGTCTATCCCTTGACGATGCGGGTCAGGTCAAGAATACAGATATCGCCCGCGAGTTGTCGTTGCCGCCCGTCAAGCTCCACTGCTCAAGTATGGGAATGATATGGAAAACGTTTAAACGAAACGAGGTTTGCTGACGTGTCATTTGTATTTTAGTGCTTGCGGAAGACGCAATCAAGTCAGCCATCAGCGACTACCAAAGCAAGCGTGTTTCTCAGCAGCAGGCTGCTGCTTAGAAATCACATTCATATGGATATCCGGGCCCACCTTTACAAACATGTTTGATCCCTTTCCCCTATCATCATCGCTTCATCACTGTCTAGTTGTCGATGCGGTAATCTGATCATTCAAAAAAAATGTCAACCCCTCTTTTGTACATATGTTTTAAGAAAACAATAACAAAAAAAAAAAAAAAAAAAAACAAAAGCTTTATGCAAATTTACAGGGTATCTTTGTATGATGCTCGTCGTCACCGTTATTATTGTCGTCGCCATTATCCGCGTCCGGGGTCGCATATGCTTTCATAGAATCTTCGGTGACTGCGTCGCTCAGCGCAGGAAACGTTTCTGCGCCATGATCGCTGAGTTCAGAGGGCTGTTTAACGTCAGGCTCAAAGCCCTTCTTGTTGGGCATGTCGTCTCCTTCCTCCGATTCATCGGTTTCATGATGGCAAGTACTTGACAGCTCATAGAATAGAATGTACGCATTGCGACCGAGTTCATCGTATACGGACTCAAACTCTCTCTCGGTAAATACCTTCACACGCTCCTCGAGACGCATGTCATCTAAGTATACTTTGCATGAGTCACTATGCCCTCTTTTTTTTTTTTTGTCTCCTTCTTATCAGACTTGCCTAGTTTGAGCCACACAGCGTCTCCCGCGGGATCGTCGAGGCGCGCATAGGCAACGTAGTGGCCTGCGTGTGGCGAATCACCGAGGTGGCAGACCGCACTGCGCAGTTGCAAAAGACACTCTGCGGTCTGACCACACGTGGCGCAAATAAGGTTGTCCGCGTTGCGGTTGATGAACTGGTTGAAATGGATCAATGGCGGTATCTGCACCCTCCGCTTGACCTTGCGGAGGCCGCGGCCATCAAAGGTGTAGCGTTTCAGGACAATCGGCAAAATAAGGTGGAAGTCACCCGGGAAATGGCCCTGGATCTGGGCATTGACGGCCTTGCCTTGTTCGTTCGTGCCGCTGTAAAAGGGCAGGAGCTCGAGCACCTGCCAGGCCGTCACCGGCACTTCCTGTCTGTAGCGGCCCGTGGCGTCCTCGATATGCATGTGTTTGAGCGACTCGGAAGGCGAGGTGGGAGAGTCGGGAGGGGAGATGTCGGTTTCGGTGCGGTGGTCGTCATCGGCCGCGTGACCGTCGACGTGGCGGCGTATACCGGTAACGATGCTGTTGTAGAAATGGTCGAGGAGCATGCTTTCGAGGCGCAGCGGGTTGGGCGATGTGTCGTCGACCGAGATGGCGAGCATACGGTCGGTCATGACACGGTCGTCGTCGGCGTCTCGACTGCCGCCGTGGAAGAGACGGATCTGGAACTAAATATAGCATGGGCACATGGTTTTTAGATGTTAACATTTCCCATTGGCATAAACATGTGTAAACATTGAGTGACGTACAGGCAAATAGGGCAGATCAAAGGTATCGGTGAGAAACATGAAAAACTCGCTGGCGTCTTCTTGGGTCCAGCAGTCATTCTCGGACCCAGCCCAGGACGTCTTCTTGAGTTCCATCCGCAAATGGTGCACCAGATTGGTCCGGACCAGGTGACCTTTCCGCATCTTGTTGATAACGAGCCGCAGGAGCATCTGCAGCCTCTGTTTGATATCGTCATTCGACACATCGTACGTCAAGAGCGGATCAAACGCCTACCGCGAATAAGAGAGGGAGAGAGAAGGAAAGAATGAGCTGCTGGGACTAGAGAATGGAAAAACGGAACGTCATGGCTTGCTGACGGGCTTACATCGAGACCGATATACATGGCAAACAGCAGCGCATCGATGTAGCAGCTGGTGGTGCGGTCGTTTTCGCATCCCAGGAGCACGGTGCCCGGCAAAGGCGGCGGGGCGAGCAGCCGCTGGTCAGCTTCCTGAAAGTCAATCAACTCGACAATGGCGCTGGTATTGTCCCAATGCGTGGATTCGAGGATGCTGCGGTAAATGTCGTGGTCCAGTGAGAGCGAAAGGTGGCGATCGCCGTAGTCTGCCAAGGACGCAATGGCGGCTTTCTGCTCGGCCGACATCTCATGGACCGGCGACTCGCTGGTGGAATTGCGTTTGTGCTGGGGAAAGAAGAAGTGCCAGACAATGGACCGCTTTCTTCGGCGCCCCGTCTTCTCCTGTTTGGGTGAAGACGGCGACGACGACGACGACGGGTGGTGCCGGCGATAATGCATCGAATTGATTGAAAATTTATAAAGTGTAAATATACAGGCGGAAAGGAGAAGAGCGATTGTGGGTGTGTGTGGCCAAGAATTGAAAGCACCTCGCTCGGGAAATTTTTAAGTTTATGCTTTTGCTTTCTTTTTCTTTGGAAAAATAATACCATGTATATATATTTTTATTTCTTAGTAATGGTGCTGGAGGCAACATTGGCATTGGTGATGACGGGATAGTACTCGTACTCGGGGCACGAGTGCTTGATGCACTGAACAACGTTATGTCCGGCATCGGCACCGCTGAACCAGGCGCCCTGCAGGAAACCGTAGAAATCGGCTGACATGGCTTCACCGGCGAAGAACACACGGTTGTGGAGAGGCGCAACCATGTTGACGTGATGCTGGCTCAGCTCGCCAATAGGCCAGTTGGAGTACGTGCCACGGAAAAGCGGGTTGGAGGTCCAGCGGGGAACGTGAATCGCGTTGGCCTCCGGGATGTCGTCGCCGTACATAGTGCGCAGCACCTCCATCGCGCGGTCCTTGACCTCCTCGTCGGTCATCGATTCCAGTTCGTAGGCGAGGTCCTGGGTCACCGTGATAAAGAAAATGTTGGTCGACGTGTTCTTGGGGAAGAAGCCGGGCGCGTTCAGGTTCTGCCACGAGTTAAAGTAACCGCGGCGGTTCTCATCGGCGTAGACGGTGTACTGGTTGTCGTCCCAGAACTGGTGAGGGAAATTCAAGAAGATCTTGGTGTACGTCGCCATGTGGAAGCCGTAGAGACCCTCCAGCTTCCATTCGGGCAGCTTGGGAGACCACTTCACATCCTTGTTTTGGAGGACACCGAGACTATGAGCGTGCGTCGTGCGTGAGCGGTCGGTCAATGGTTAGAGGGTGGGCTTAAACTTACGAGAAAGTGCAAATCACATAGTCAGCTTTGATAACAAGATCATTCTTGGTGTGGACTGTCACACCATGTTTGTCGTATTTAATTTCAGTGACAGTCGTGTTATATTTGACACGGTCGTCATCCTCTTTCAGGTAGGTCTTGGCATATTCCAAGAAAATGTGCTTGAAGCCGCTATAGAATCAAGGGCAAGAAATGACAGCACACAGTGGTGATACCATATGATGCGTGAGAAAACCTTGTGTCTGAAATATAAGGTACAATGATCCCCGATAAACGTACCGTTGATCGATGACAAACCGATCACCATCGCTGTCGGGGCCGAAACTCGAGTAGGTATAATAGTCGTTTATGGCAGAATAGACCGTCGAGGAAACTTCTGGGTTCTCGGCCATCTCCCAGTCATAGCAGTAGTACTCGACGGCTTTTTCAATGTGATTCGTAGGGTACCAGCCCACTAGGTCCAAGCCCGCGCGTCCCGATAAATCAGCCTGGTTGTTGGCGGCCCGCTTGGCTGAGAAATAATAATATCAATGTAATCTGATCCGATGGAATTTCTTTTTTTTCTTTTGGCTGAACTCACTGGCAAGCTTGTCCATGCGGTCATAAGCATCGTTGAAGGCGTTATATTCCTTGGTCGCGTTGATCTTTCCTGTGTGATCATAGAACACGACGTCGTCGCCGTTATTGACAGCGGTTTTGAGGCCATATTTCTTTCGAAGCTGGTTGATCGGATTACTGCCCAAGCCTTGGACCCAGTTGCAACCAAGTTCAACATTGATGCCAGCAAAGGGTATATCTTGGGCACGGCCTAATGCGATCAGGTACACGTGAGCACCATGTTTATCAAGCTGGGTCTAGGTAGTACAGCCTGCTAGGTACAATCCTACGAATAGTTACCTCCAAGAATGTCTCTGGCTTCAATGATTAAAAAGTCATCGATACCGGCCGATGAAAGATTGCTCGCAGCATTGATGCCACTGACACCGCCGCCAAGAATGGCGACCTTCGTATGCAAGGTCTTTGTCGCTGAGGCGGCTACAGCAGCCAATCCGACAAGGAAGCAGACAGCTTTCATAATTTGAAAGTGAAGCAGGAACGAGAATAAGAAATAGAGGGAAGAAGGTATTACAGGATGTAAGTTATTATATCTAAATTTCTGCCGATACAGGACATACAGGGCCCGTATTATATAGTCTGCTATGTGCGACCCTCCCTGTGTAAATGTCAAGCTTATTATTCATCCACACCTCATAAGGTATCGATTTTCACAGTGCATTAGGCCGAACGAGATACTATGATTGTATACGGTGTGATAAGGCTTCATTGCAATGTGTTACTTTGAGATATACCTTATACTGCATTGGCGGAGCAAAGTGGGTTGGACCAATGACGTGGGTGCAAAAGGACAGTAAGTATCACCCCAATGAACTTCCCAGGCACCCGCGTCTCACGCCTGGTTTTTCAAAGTCCTAACCCTGACAGGGACCGGCTGTGGGAAACTTGAGAAGGATGATGGAGAACTTCAGTGCTTTGCGACACTCTTGTACCAAAATAAGACTTAGCAACGCAATGGGAAGATTTACTGTGTACCCCATTTAGCTCAGCCGTCAGACACGCACGTATAGTGTGTGGGGAAAAGAAGACGCGAAAAAGGTCTTCACATTGTCATATGGATGTTTCACATGTGCAAGGATAGCTGTAGATAATACACGCGATATATCAATTATAATTAATTATGAGGCGTCGGCCCGCGATAATTGTTCCTGCTGTGGCCGATCCGAGTGACGTCGCTCAGCCAGTGGTACATAGTGCTCATCCTCTTCATCCTCTTCGTTCCACGCAACCCAATCGTCGTCGAGATGGTCGTGAGCATACGCGGCCTCTTCGTCATTCCGCGCCAGAAATGCAGTGGCTTCTTCTGAGTCCTCAGATGAGATTTCGGCAACGGCACGTTTGGCTACAATGTAGACATAGATCATAACGGCGGTGGCAAGCACCGAGCCTGTGACGACCGCGATATAGCGCACCGTAACAGCGCGCCGTTCGCCCTCGGTCATATCGTCTTCGTTGCCCATAATATGCTTGGCAAAAGAGGTGAGGTTGGCACCGACATAGATGTGCAGTGAAATTTTGAGGAGGGAGAGAGCCGTGCCGAGCGTGTAATGAGCGAGTGAAATGTTGGTGGTGGCAAACAAGACATTTAGCAGGTTGAACGGGTACGGTGACAGTCGAATGAGGAGGAATAGCTTTTTGCGGGGTGAGTACACGCGGGATTCTATAAGAGGAAAAAAGGGGTTGCTTTACCTTGAAGCCTTTCTTTTCGACGGCATGGACGACAGCCTCGAGGTTAGGGTATCGAGCCGTGATGCGGTGGACATAGCGGGTGAGATAGCGGCGGGAGATCCAAAAGCAGGCGACGGCGCCGGCTAAGGCGGAAAAGTAAGAGAGAGGGAAGCCCTGGGCAAAGCCAAAGGTGAAGCCAGACAGGGTCTGATACGTGCCGTAGCCAATCATGGGCGGGAACGCACTTAGAAAGATAAGGAGCGCAATCAAGAGGTAGCCTCCCGCGCCCATGTTCTGCACCGCATGGCTGAGGTTTTCGAGCTGCTGGAGGAGTTCAACACGGTAGTGATACATGATCGCACCCATCACCCACGAGAAGGCAAAGGCAACAATGAACCATCGATAGTCGTAAGCAAACTTGCGTATCCGGTCTTTGCTTGGCACGCGTATCCGCCGCAACAGCCCGCTGCGCGACGCTATCGAGTCGAGTATGCCTCTGCCTGAGGATTGTGTGTACAAGGGATGAGGTTCTTCAAGCGAATCCGACGGGCGATCGGCATAATCCATTGGCTGCATGGGATCGGTTTCTAGAGTGTTTCGACAATCATAAGGACAGTGTCATAGCAACGCGTCTTGGCGAACTTGCCTTGTTCGTTTTGACTTGCGCCGAACTGTGTGTGACCAGATAACGCAATGGGTCCACTGCGCTGTGATCGCTGTGGTGAGGGCCTACCGAGCGCATGACTTAATACACTCCTTCGGGTAATGCCGTCACTGCGCATTTACCTTGCGTCCATAAGTCTGCCTTTGAATCTAGAGAAACGGTGGAGAAGAGGGTTGATCGCCGGTTCAAGCAGCAGGGTGAGCCACTGCGCTTATTCAACTTGACCTATCCCACCATTATTCACAGCCAGACGACATGATATCATTTGAAGTAATTCAGATAGAAGCCCTCATCTAAGACTTGTGAAATAGAAATACTGCTACTTGATGAGAGCGGTCGATAGAAACAGCTGCCATTGAATTATATGCAAAGGTGCAGGATCGTATGCACCATCGCGATACCTGTACTTCCCGTCGCTTCGTTAATATCACCCTACAATGTTTGAAATCATAGCTGCATGCAAAGATACAGGTGATGACATAAAGCAATCTCTATTCGAGTATTTCTCTTATTTTTGTCTCTGAATGTAGTAGAATATGAACCAGAAGATGGGCAAAAACATGTTCACGGATACATGCGTGGATATTTTGAAGAATATTGGTGCACAGACAATAAAATGAAGCCTATTGAGTTTGCAGTAACGGATCACTTTTTGCGGGGCGTCCGCCAAACAACGAGAATGTTATATTTACTATTATGCTTCTGCAAGAATACACCGCAAAGCCGTGAATGCCGGGAGCCCGTCAGCGCACATGAGACATATGCACGAGCCTACGTACTCTAATCGTTCTTTCCTTTGAGGTATTACTTGCACCGAATCATGCATTGATTTCTTTATCTTTCTTGCGACAAGATGTTGCTGTTCTGTGCATGGTTGCTCCAAACTCAATCAACATAACTTTCCTCTTCCGTATTTGGATATTTATTAATAGGCGAGACCTTAAATGACATGTATACCATCTTAGGAGTATGCCTGCGATCACAACAAGAGCTACAGCATACTCGTGTATCTCATTCTGGCTAATATCTCTAACGAGGCGGGGGCTACGTAAGAGTTATCTATTTCTACTACGGCAGACCCTGCTGGATTCCTTTGTATTACAGTGTCATATATAGGTTGAGATCTCTGCTGTAGGGGATGAAGGCATGATCGGTATATATATGTCAGCGAAGGATAGTTGGCTTACATAACAAGATCTACGAGAGCTACAACAGTCAGGATACTGTGTGTTAAATTGGCACAAAGGCATATACTTTTATTTGAGTCAATCTCATATCAATAGGAGCGGGATAGACATTTCAATGATTGTGTTCCAGCCAGTGCGCGAGGAGGACGGACATGAAAAGCAAATGTTGCACGAGCTTTTTTTTTTTTTTTTTTGTCGAACGAGGTATGTGCGCAACACACACACACACAATACACTCTTGTTTTTCTCTCTTTTTTCACTTTCTCCCAATCCCTTCCTTTTTCAACTCTCCCCCTCCCACTCCTTCCTTCTTCTAGCCGTATACGTGACGTAGCCCTGGGGTACGCACTAGCCATCCTAGCGCTCTCTATGCCGCAACTAACATATAATAATGACCGTAGGCATGGTCAGGTACGAATATCACTTGCGGAGAGGCGCTGTAAAGCGTCAGGCAGAAGGTAACTGGAACGCAAACACTCCTTGGTCACACTCTATTCACAGACAACGGAAAAGAGTCATTCGCCAACAAGCCGACATCGAAACCAGAAGAGAGCAGCAGCAGCAGCAGCGAGACAACAGCCAAACCTCATGGAGCTCCGGGATTCGCCAACAGTAACACGCAAAGCGTCTCCCTCTTCCCATCCGCCACTGCCAGTCCCTCCAAAGCAACATCCTCTGCCGTAGAAAGCAGCTCCGCCAAAGGTAGCGACAGTAGCAGTAATGTCGCCAGCAGCAGTGCGTTACCTAGCAGCAGCAGCAGCAGCAGCATTAGCAGCAGCAGCAGCAGTACTATTCCTTCCTCCATCACTTCCATCACCTCATCCTCCACGGGGACCTCCTCTGCCCTTGCCTCGAGCGTGAATGCGGATCCGACGGATGATGACAATCTGTCGGACAGCGCGATTGGTGCTATTACAGCGATTATTGCCATTGTCTTTGCGGGTGTGGTCGCATTTTTGCTGGTGCGACGAAAGCAAAAGAAGAAGCAGTTGGCCGGGCGCATGTCGCGGTACTCGATGGATGCGCCGTATGGCACGCAGAATGAAGTCATTGGTATGACTGCGACAGGCAAGGAGGGCTTGCACAACTACCCTGCATCACACGGCTATATGAACAGCCCTCCAGCAGGAACGGAACCGCCTATCACCTATACTGAACATACCTCTCCAACCATGACCCAATTCAACAATACCACCACGACTGCTTCGATTCAGTCCAGTCCATACTATGCTTCTCCGCAACAACCACCGCCCCAACCCCTCTATAACTATCAACAGCAGCCACAGCAGCAGCCTTCGCCTGTCTCTGCTTTCTCGTCCGGTCCTCACCCGCCTCTCCCAGACCAGCCAGCTCCTGCCATTGGTGGTGCTATGGCCGGTACAGCAGCTGGTGCTGCTGTGGGTGCTGGTGCTCTGGGTGCTGCTGGATCAGCACCTCCAGACCATCTCCATAACCAACAGTCGATGCCAGCCGCACCGGCCGCTCCGGAACCTGTCCAGACCCCGGCGGTCGTGGTGGAGCAGGCCGCAGCACAGCCAGGCCAGGAACTGTGGAACCAACAGCCGATTGGCACTTACACGGTGGCACTGCAATACATTCCCTCGCTGAGCGATGAGTTGGAGGTCCAGCCCGGCGATCAGGTCCAGGTGTTTGTCGAATATGACGACGGCTGGTGTCTGGGCAGTAACCTGACCCGGGGTTCCCAGAACCAGCGTGGTGTGTTCCCCAAACAATGCGTCGAGCAATCGTTCATGGCGCCGCCTGCACCGCAGAACAAACGTGTCAGCTCGCTTTACATGGGCGTTCATACACCTTTTTAATTTATTTTATAGAGAATGAATTACTTCGTTTGCACAAGTCAGAATGCCATGTATGTGTGTGTGTGTGCATTAGATAGACATTGAAAGTTGTCGTGTTGTCAGTGTATTTGGTTGTGTACTTCATTGCGTATGGAGAAAGAAAAAGACGGGCCGATGATTGACGAACCGATGTGGAATAACTCCTTATTTCATTCTTATTGATTGCCACCACAGCCTCGGGAGTCTGCGAATTTGAGCAATTTACGGGCGCGGAAACGTTATTGGCAGGCGAGCTTCCAGGCACAGTTTCGCATATATAAGTTGCATCCATCGTTTTTCTGTTCCTTCTTCATTTTCTTTCTCTACTTCTCTTTTTTCTTCCTTTTTTCTGCACACTTCCTTCCCTTCTTTATACAGAAAAGCCTTGGAGGCTCTCATTCCATTCACTTTCAACCTCTTGTTCCTTTTTGCTGTAGCAACGGAAACACTTCTCCATCTTTTTCTCTTCCTCTGCTCTACGTACGCTGGTCGTTCTTCTCGCTCTCAAATTAACAACATCCCATCAACAATATCATCATGCAACCACTCGCTTTCTTGTTGATTCTCTTCGTTTCAGCCATCGCTATGGTACGTGCCGCACCTATCGAGAAACGAGGCTTCTCGGGTGATGGTACCTTTTATACCGTTGGCCTGGGTTCCTGTGGCACGGACGACAGCGACCACGACCTGGTGGCAGCACTGAACGCCCCGCAGATGGGATCCAACGGCAACCCGAACAACAACCCCAACTGTGGAAAGAAGGCCAAGGTCAAGGGACCCAAGGGTACAGTGACCGTTAAGATCGTAAGTGGAAAAGAAGACAAGATGCTCCGAATCATAAGTCATTCCTGACACAACCTGGAACTTGGTATAGGTTGATACTTGCCCTCCTTGCAAAAAAGGCGACTTGGACCTGTCGCCCGCCGCGTTTGGAAAGATTGCTGATTTTGCTCAAGGCCGTGTACCCATTACGTGGTCTTGGGCTTAATCTTTCTTGTTCCTTTCATACATACATATAAAACACTCCTTTCCCTTGTTGTAAAGTAAAAAGAAAAAGCCCCAATGTGACGAAAACGATCATTTATTTCGGTTCCTTTTACGATGGTCCTCATTTTACATACAACAACGTGGCTCATGTAACACCAAAGCCGCTTGTCAAAAAGAACCGGGACCCTTCTTTATTTTCTAAGTATATCCTCATTCTAAGTATACCCAACAGCAGGGAGCTTGCTTTTAATATTTTCGGCCGATTGCTTGGCGACATTGAGGGCATCAAGTCCGGTTTTGGCTGCCTGAAAGCCTCCTCCCAGCCCAAGACCAGGTATGACTTGACCTAGTGACAGATGGATGCAGCAAAGAAGAAAGAGTGAGAGTATCAGAGCTCGTTGTTGGGCCATAGTGATGTCTCGTAAATGGAATGATAGTAATGCCATAAGCTCTTTGTTTCTACTTTATATACTTGTTTTGACGACACTCATAAGAGCAAAAGACTGATCCCATCAGTGACGTACATCACACTGTCCCATTCTGTGGTACGTCAATGTACACTCCTTTATGAATGGTTTCTGTTGTATTTCAAGTCGGCGCGCCACATTTTTGATTACTTTTTTATGGTCAGTCATATGATACTATCCTTTCATGTCGAGGAGCTGGTCGCTGTGCTTACACAGTAGTATATATCTCTACCGTACGTAAGGTAACCCTGAAACGTTGCACAGATGGAATTCAGGATACAAAAGGAGTCAGAAGCAGTAGATATCAAACCGCATGTTCTATCTGTGTAGGCAGAGTGAAGTAAAAAGGAGAACTAAAAAAATCATCTTTGCGTCCGTGGTCTGATGCAAAGAAAACCCAAATAGGCAGCTATCCCCTCCATCGGATAAAAAAAGAAACCCAAATTTAACGCGCATGGTAGGGGTCGACAGCGCGCCATAGTGGTCAATACATGTATAGTATGTCTGCAAGTTCTTACACTATGTTACAGTATGTCTGTAGGTGAGTACAGTAATGGTGAGGCTGGGGGAGAGAATCGCCGGGCAAACCCCTCCTCCGCCGCAACTGCATCATGTCCGAACCTGTTACACGCCTGCTCCTGACGTCTCATTGTCATGCAGCTGCCCTTTTTGTTGGCCTCATGTTCTCGACTTTGGCATTTACCGCCAATAATGAGTGCCAAATAACCTACGTGGATACCAATACGATTGATCGTCATTGTCTTAATTACGTTACCGACCTTCACTTTGTATATTTTCTCATGATATCCATGTGTGTGACATGAAGCACTATCTGCTACATGTACGTACAGTTCCTGGGTCATAAATAGAGCATTTGGACACTGGATGGAGATGATAACCCGCCACTGAAAGCAAAAGGCTTACTTACACGTATGGACAAAATCGGAGATCGATCCCGGACGAAAGGTTGTATATATACATAATCAACAACGCTGTCTGTGAAACAGTTTATTTTTACTTATATGAAGATCATGGGAAAACAAGAATATTGGAGGCATAGTTGCTGATTGTGGACTCTCAAACAAGCTGGGAAGCCCAGCCATTCTCGTCGACGGATTTATGCCTACATCGATCGGGCGCCTACCGACGCGAGCGAGCAACCCGGGACCAGCGTTCCATTGGCGTAGTATGTATTTTTGATCGGCTTCAAAAAAAAAAAAATACGGCGATGAGCGCTTCGGGTGTCTAAATAGCTGTGCTTATTGGCGACGGCATTGATGGCTTTCTATTTGGGAAAAGATCACTGCTTGCTCACGCTGTAGAGATATCCGCTCCGTAGTAGCTTCTAAAGCTCATTTGTTCTACGTGGAACGGCTGTGTGGAGGTGGTGAGGAGCGAATCCCAGAGAGCGAATCCCAGAGAGTAAAAAGTCTTACGGCGCCACTGCGGCGTATTTAACGACGTAAAAGCGGCGAGTCTCCCCGCCACAAAGCAACCTTGTAGCAAATCCTGCTTTCAAGCCCGGCGACAACGCCAAGACAAGAATAAATTGAATGTTTACTCGTCCATAAATTTCATCCATTTGTCAGAGGCATGGGATGAAGATGGACAAAAGCATCGTCTTCGTTCTTGCGTCAAGCTTGTGTATGTTCGACCATGTGTGGAAGTATACAAGGAGAAAAGAAGAAGAAAAAGAAGGAAATTGGAAGCGGGAGGGCTAGCTGGGGCGGATGGGTATTTACGATCGTTTAAAAAAGAACTGTCAGGTACGCAAAAGAAGATAGTAAAATTATGCAGGGAAATCAAGGTACTTTTGCTGATGGGGGAAATCCCTATCTTTTTTTTTGTATTCCCTCTTTGAAATTGATACGCCTACCAAATATGTACCTACATATTCACCCTACATGTATTTACCCACTGTTTGCTACTCTTCTACTGATCCCAGAATAAATTCGTGGTTTCCAGCTTAAAGCACTAACTGATTACTGTGTCTAGTCCATATACTGTACTAACTTGACGTCGAGCTTGCGACCATAGAGAGCAGAGCAACAGGTACTGTATGATTAGGACGTATCTACCTGCGTAAAAATGCCTTTGGTGACT
Organism: Syncephalastrum monosporum B8922; assembly: GCA_000697355.1. Taxonomy (NCBI): domain Eukaryota; kingdom Fungi; phylum Mucoromycota; class Mucoromycetes; order Mucorales; family Syncephalastraceae; genus Syncephalastrum; species Syncephalastrum monosporum. The sequence continues at coordinate 27,395 of JNEN01000921.1, read as the reverse complement.
ATAACGTACAATAACTGTTATCCCTCATATGCTCCGCGCTTCATGCAAGTTCCACTTCTTCCCCCCACATCCACAGACTACTATGATTAGGTACCTTCAGAGCGAAATCTACCACATTGCTGTGACTGCTGTGAAAGAAATGGATAGGGTGCAGAAAAGCTTGTGAAAGGCTAAAAAGGTAGAAAAAACGATATATTACACAGAAGAAGCTGGTGTGACTTTAGGTGAAACCACGCACGCCGCATGAAGCTGGGAATTTTTAAAATGGTTCAACACACGTCAAGCGCCCTTTTATTTGAACACCCGTTGCTTGGCACTCCATTATTTTAGTCTTGCCGTGATGATCACTTCACGCCTGGGCCGAACATTCCTGCTCGTCCTCCTGCCCATCTCGCTTCTATTCACGCTTCTTCTAGTAGCGCAGCAAAACGGGTCGTGGAACGCATGGAGCGCCCCACGCCCGCCGAAGCCGCTGCTCCAAAGCAACGGGACCCGTGAGAATGCAGCGTTTGTTGTCCTTGTGCGCAACAACGACCTGGATTCGATGCGAACGACCATGCGCCAACTGGAGGATCGCTTCAACCGCAAGTTTGGCTACCCGTGGATCTTTTTGAATGACGAGCCATTCGACGACAAGTTCAGAGCATACACGTCCGGTATCGCTTCCGGAGAAACATTTTACGGAACTTTCGATCATACCATGTGGGGTTACCCTGACTTTATTGACCAAGAAAAGGCTCGCCAGTGCCGCGAAGACATGGCGGCCAAGAATATCATTTATGGTGGGAGCGAATCGTATCGTCACATGTGCCGGTAAAGCAATCTCATTCCATATCAAGGTATACCATGTAACTGAATCTTATCTTCTTTGTTGTAGTTTCCAGAGCGGCTTCTTCTTCCGTCATCCTCTGCTCGATTCGTATGACTACTACTGGTATGTTTCTTTGTCTTCTTTCGTGGACGGGTGCGGCTTACTTCTCTTTTTTTTTTTCCATTATTTGCAGGCGCGTCGAACCGCACGTCAGCTTCACTTGCGATATCGACTATGATCCGTTCCTTTTGATGCGTGAACGCGATCTTAAATACGGTACAATTCCTCTTTTCTATGATCACTCCTGCTTAACCCGTTTCACGGTTAGGCTGGACCATTTCCATCAAGGAGTACGTTGAAACGATTCCTACCTTGTGGGACACTGTCAAGGAGTTTATGAAGGAACACCCGGAACACATTGTGCCCAAGAATGATCCAGAGAGTTTGATGTCGTGGGTGAGCAATGACGGTGGCGACTCATACAACCTGTGTCATTTCTGGAGCAACTTCGAGATTGGCTCGCTGAAATGGCTCCGATCCAAAGCGTACTTGGACTACTTTAATCACCTTGACAGAGCAGGCGGTTTCTTCTACGAACGGTATGTGTGTGGATGCCATGGCTGGTCTTGATGTCTTTATTCTAAGTTCTTCTCCTTTCGCATTAGCTGGGGCGATGCGCCGGTAAATCAAAACCGAAAAAAGATGAAATAGGAGCATGCTTATAATGTACTACTGCAATAGGTCCATTCGATTGCGGCCGCCCTCATGCTCAAGAAATCCGAAGTGCATTGGTTCTATGATATGGGCTACTTCCACAACCCGTGGTCGCAGTGCCCTCGTGAGCCATCCTGGATGCCTGAAGAGAAATGCTCATGCAATCCTGACGAGAGTTTTGGTAAAAAAGACCTAGGATCATAGGCTAATCCGACGGATGGCTGATGGTTTTATGTATTAGATGAGCACTGGTACAGCTGTACTCCCGAGTGGCTCAAGGTGACAAAGACAAGGCGGACAGACTGGCTGATCACCCAGCGGGGATAAGAGTGCATACACCCATATCATATATATCCATAGAAACCCGTTTTTTTTCTTTTGCGTTTTCTTCTAGCTAACTTATAAACATGAGCAAGATACTCTTCTATCGAAGACAGAAAAAGAAAAAGGATAAAAAAGGTGGTATGAGTGAGTGATATGTCAAATACCACAATAGATGGATAGATAGAAAAGGGGCGGGGGTTGCATAAAAGAGACGCGTGTTGCGTGACCAGCTGCGGATGGGGTTTCTCTTTTTACCATATTCGTTTTCGATATTTTAAACTTCCACTTTTATTTTTTTTATACTCTTCTTCTGCTTCTGCTTCTGCTTCTTCTTCTTCTTCTTCTTTGACAATGTCGTGCGAGCAAGCGAATACGAGCACGGCGCACCAGGAAAGCCAGTCTTACCAAGACAGTTTCATACGCATCCTTCACGAGATCACGCAGCTGCAATGGGTACGCGAATCCATGCCTGCCCATTCCAAGAACCACGCCAACTTGGTCAAAAAGCACAAAAAAGTCCTCGACGCACAAACCGCCCTCGAGCACCAGTTGTACGTACGTCGTCTTGCTTATCAGTGAGGCTCTGTTACATTGTATTCACTCTTCTGTCAAGGCAAAGCGCAGACCCCCGCCTGCATGAAGAGCTGCAGGATAGACTCGTGCTATCTCACGAGCGACTCGCCTCTCTTGAACACGAACTGGATGAGGCAGAGGAGATGGTAATGTCTGATATACGCCAATGCCTTGCTTTGCCTTGCCTTGCCTTGTATTAAACCATCGTGATCAGATGAACGACTTGATGCAGAATAAGTGCCGGCTGAATGCGGTGTGTGAAGATCTTCATCGCTTGTACGACGAGGTATGCTTCCTAGCGGTCCTCAAGACCGTTTCGTTCTTATGTATCAAACTCGCATAGTTGGCATCGGCCATGTCAGGCGATTCGTCCTATACAGCAGAACAAAATTTACGAAACGAGGTCAAGACCCTGGAAGACGAGATACCCAAAGTAGGACATACAGGAATCTCCTATGATGATCCCCTGCTCATGACCTATCTTTCATACAGATAGAGTTTGAAATGCACCGCTATGCAGAGACGCAAGAGGAGCTCAAAAAGGCGCGCGATGCCATCGAAGCGGCCATGACGACACTGCCTGGTTCCACATCCTTCCTTGACCAGCAGGTCTTGGCTAACCACGGTATAAGCATTGGCCGCAGCTTTTTCGGTACTGCGAGCTCTCATGCGGCTGCACACGACCCTTCCTCCTTCTCCACACTCCAAGGTATGTCTCATGCGTAGTTGAAGGATCCAGATGAAGAAAGAGAGAGGCTCATAGACTGGCATTAGATGCAAGGAAACTAGCAGAAGAAGCGTCTTCCCATGCCGAAAAGGCCTCTAATGTCTGCAGTGACTTCCCCAAGATACCTTCCGTCAACGACTCCTCCGAAGGTACGTCTCCTGGAGAAGTAATGTCGTCGAGATAGCTCATGCAGTGATGTTTACCAGACGTCGCGACCCTCCTGATAAAGTACCGCACGTACCGCGCCAAGATAGAGTCGCTCCTACGCACACAGATTAACCCGCGCTACAACCAACTCCAGATGCAGCTCGCCGTATCGAAGTATCACCTCGAGCAAAAGACGATTGAATGGATCGACCAGCAGGTGCTGCTATTGGAAACCATCCTGCGCGAGAATGGTGTTTTGGATAATGTCAACCTGGAGGGCGAGATAGCGCGACTGCGAATGGGATCGAACGCGGCGATTGCGGCGGTCGCAGCCGAAGCGAGTGGTCGGGTCACGGTCGACGATGTGCTCGAAGTGGGACCGCCTTCGGTCGAGGTCGAGCGCAACGGGCCTTTGCCAGAGTATACCGAGTACAGCAAAGACACAGAACAGGGCGACCTGCCCGTGTTCCAGGAGCAAGAGCATGAACAAGACCATGGACCGGGACAGCCTTCGTCTTCGTCATCGGTACGACCGGCCCTGCCAGCTTATTCATCCCATGCCGAGTCCAGTAACCGTGCCACCGCACCCTCTTCTTCGTCGAGCTTCTCAATGCAGACGAGTGAACAAGAGGACCAGCCACCGGCTTATAGCATGTAAACATAATACCCCCCCTCCCTCCTCCTTCTACCTCGCACTTGGCAGTATCTTTCGAGCGTGTAAAATAATCCCCTTTTCCCATTGACACATTAAAATTACCCACCCTTTGCGGGGAAATCAAAAAGAGCAGAAGAGAAGAATGCTGCGGCAGTGCAAAATATAAAAAAAAGACAGCAGGACAGCTGCGGCACCATTCCTTCCTTGTGTGTGTTGATCGTCCTAGTCTTACCATGCCAGCCGTGACGCCGCAACAGCTCGAGGCTCTGCAACGCAATGCCAAGCATATTCGGAATATCTGCATTCTCGCCCACGTCGATCACGGCAAGACGACCTTGTCTGACTCGCTCCTCGCCACCAACGGCATTATCTCTTCCAAAATGGCGGGCAAGGTGCGCTACCTCGACTCGCGGGAAGACGAGCAGGAGCGAGGCATCACCATGGAATCGAGTGCGATCAGTCTTTACTTTAAGCTGCTCCGGGCTGCTGCAGGTAAAAAAAAAAAAAAAAGGCGTCTATGCAAATTATATTATATTATGTCAAATGGCAAGCTCATCTATTCAATAACCCCGTAAAGACGACCCGGAAAAGACGGTGACGAACGAATATCTGATCAACCTGATCGACTCGCCCGGCCACGTTGACTTTTCATCCGAGGTCTCGACCGCGTCGCGTCTCTGCGACGGTGGCCTCGTCCTCATTGACGTCGTGGAGGGCGTGTGCACCCAGACGATCTCGGTCCTGCAGCAGGCCTGGATCGACAAGGTCAAGCCGGTGCTGGTCTTCAACAAGATGGACCGCCTGATTGTCGAGCTCAAACTGACCCCGCAGGAGGCCTACGTCCACCTGAACAAGATCCTGGAGCAGGTCAACGCCATCATGGCCACCTTCTTCACCGGCGACCTGATGGAAGACGAGGCACGCAAGCTCGAGAAGGAAAAGCAGCAGAAGGAGCAGCAGCAGCAGCAGGAGCAGGAGCAAAGTGATGCTGTCGACGATGCAAGCCAGCAACTCTATGACTGGAGTATCGAAGAGCGCGACGATTCTGATATTTATTTCGATCCGGCCAAGGGCAATGTCATCTTTTCCAGCGCCATTGACGGCTGGGCCTTCCGGTAAGCGACTGGCCACTCGTTCGGCTGTGCGGGATGTTGATATGCGGTAATAGAGTACAGCAGTTCGCGACGATCTGGAGCAAGAAGCTCGGCTTCAAAGAGGGCGTGCTCCAAAAGTGCCTGTGGGGCGACTTTTACTTTGATCCCAAGGTGAAGCGCGTCCTCCAGCACAAACACCTCAAGGGTCGTCACCTGAAGCCGATGTTTGTCCAGTTCGTCCTGGACAGCATCTGGGCCGTGTACGACAGCGTCGTGGTGAACCCGAACCGCGAAAAGACGGAGAAGATCGTGGGCGCGCTCAACATCAAGGTCCTCCCGCGTGACCTGCGCTCGCGAGACACACAGACCTTGCTGTCGGCCATCTTTTCGCAGTGGCTGCCGCTCTCGACCTGCGTCTTGCTGACAGTCATTGGCCAGCTCCCACCGCCCTGCGACGCGCAGCGCGTGCGCATCCCGAAAATCTTGGAAAAGGACACGGTGGCCGAGCGTGAACCGCAAAACGATGTCGAGAAGGCGCTGTACACCTGCGATGCGTCGGATGCCGCGCCTGTGGTCGCCTACGTTAGTAAGATGTTTGCGGTGCCCTCCGACCTGCTGCCTGGCAAGAAACGCCGTCCCATGACGGCCGAAGAGATGCGAGAGCGCGGTCGGCGTCAGCGTGCGCTCCGCGCGGCTGCGGCGGCCGCTGCCAACGGCGAAGGAGGCGAGATCGAGATGAGTGATAGTGGAGCGATCCCGCTCAGCAGCATACCGCTGGACCAGCTCGAGGGCGAGGTCGAAGAGGAAGAAGAACCGGTGGCGGAAAAGAATGAGCATATCATCGGCTTTGCTCGCCTGTACTCGGGCACGATCCGCGTCGGCCAAAAGCTGTACGTGCTCGGTCCCAAGTACGACCCTGCTTTCCCGCACCAGCACTGCACCGAGATCACCGTCGAGAACTTGTACCTCATCATGGGTCGCGATTTGGAGAGCCTGAATCAAGTATCAGCCGGTAACGTGTTTGGTATCGGCGGCCTGGAGGGCCATATCCTCAAGAACGGTACGCTGGTCAGCACCAAGGAGAATGTCAAGAATATGGCTGGTGTCCGCATGGAGTCGTCGCCCATCGTGCGTGTGGCGCTCGAGCCGACCGATGCAGGCAAGTGGAAGACCAAGCTTGTGTACATGATGGCTGATTGCTGTGTGCAGGTGATATCGACAAGCTTGTGGAAGGTCTCAAGCTACTGAACCAGGCCGATCCCTGCGTGGAAGTGCTGCTCCAAGAGACGGGCGAGACCGTCATCTTGACAGCAGGTGAACTGCATTTGGAGGTACACACTTTGGAGCGTGTGATCTTTTATTTTCGCTTGAACTCATCCTCTGTCCGTAGCGATGCTTGCGTGATCTGAAAGAACGCTTTGCCAAGGTGGATATCCAAGCCTCAGCACCGATCGTCCCGTTCCGAGAGAGCATTGTCGCAGGAGGTAAAAATTCTCGACAGTCCAATAGATGTATCTTTTTTTTTAACGGAATGATGCTGCCACAGACCTTCCTGCGACGATCGAGAAAGACGAAACCATCGTGCCACGCGGCCAGTACGCGTCCCGCTTGACCTCGAAACTCGCCACCCTCCAAGTACGCGCGGTTCCGCTTCCGACCAACGTCACCGAGTTTCTGAACAAGCACACGGCAACCATCAAGGCCATTGCGGACGAAAAACAATCCAAGCATGCGCGGAGCGAAGAACAACAGGAAGACGCCGGCCTTGCGCCGAGCGGGACGGACACACTCTTGGATGCCAAAAAATACACTGCCCAAGAGTTTCGACAGATGCTGCTTCACGAGTTTGAGGAGGCCCAAAAACTGGGGGGTCCCTTCGCGTCGCTCTGGGACGGCATTGTGGATCAGTAAGTGTTGGTGTCTTCCTTTAATTTTCTATTTTTTGACGCTTCTCGTTCCTGTTTAGGATTTGGGCGTTTGGTCCGCGCCGCATTGGCTCCAATATCCTGGTGAACCGCATTGATGGCTACATCCGAAAATCCTTTTTCCAGATCGACAAGCCTGCGGTGGATACACAGGCAGGCGTCACGGAAGATCACATGGATGAGGTGCTGGAGGTCGTGGCGGACGAGCTGAGCGACCAACAGGGTCTGAATATTCTCGACCTCGATTTCCACATTCATACCGGTTTCCAAATCTCGACCTTGGCTGGGCCACTCTGCGCCGAGCCGCTACAGGGCGTGTGCTACATTGTGCAGAAAGTGGAGATCCACGACGAAGGCAAAAGCGCCGATGGTAAGACAGAGCAACTCCCCCTTTTTCCTCCACTTTTTGGAGCGCTAGGCAGTGTTAGAAGTGTCACTAACCTGCTTTTTTTTATTTATTTCCTAGTTCGCTCTAAACTGGGTCTAATTCAGGGACAAGTGATTGCGTCCATGAAAGAGGCGTGTCGCCAAAGTTTTCTTGAATGGTCGCCGCGATTATACCTGGCCATGTACACCTGTGATATCCAGGCCTCGGGTACGTGACCGCCTACTTTTTATGACGACAAGCGAACCCGCTCACCCCTTGTATAGCTGAGGTCCTCGGTCGGGTGTATGGTGTCATCTCGAAACGCAAAGGCAAGATTGTGTCAGAAGATCTAAAGGACGGTACGCCGTTCTGGCAGATCCACGCCTTGCTTCCTGTCATTGAGAGTTTCGGTTTCCCTGATGGTAAGACAAACATTCTACAGAGGGAGAGGAGCGATAGGACGTTATCTCCATGCTCAACGGTGTGGCTTTTTCTTAGAAATCCGTAAACGTACATCGGGTGCAGCCAGCCCTCAACTTGTGTTTAGCGGGTACGATTCTTTTCACTGACTTGGTCTGCAGATAGAAGCTAACTGACGAATACCATGTAGATTTGAAATGTTGGATGAAGATCCGTTCTGGGTACCCACAACGGAAGAAGAATTGGAGGATTTGGGTGAGAAGGCCGACCGTGAAAACTTGGCGCGCAAGTACATGGATACAGTCCGAAAGAGAAAGGTAAGCTGGCGCAAAATAGGGCGGTATTTTTGGAATACGGTATTCATGCGTGCTATTTCAGGGTATGTTTGTCGAGAAGAAGTTGGTCGAGCACGCCGAGAAACAACGTACATTGAAGAAATAAAGCATATGCATCTATCTCCACATTTGATCATGGGCTCTGACGTGACAGGGGTGACAAGTGATTTGATCTACTCGAGTACGACACATATCGAGATTTGCTTTCCCAAAATCTTAAGCCACTGTCCTAGAAACGCGCAGTATAGTGTCAAGGCAAGAGTGCTGTTCTGTTTAGGACAGTTTGTAACGTTGGGTGGGCAAGGGCCATACAATGGGAGGGTTTCTCTTTATGGACGATAAGATGCATCATGCATCATCGCGAGTCATTATCTTTTCCATTTCGAGCGGCGCTTTCCAAGATAAAAAAGAAAAAAAAAGAGGAAGGATGAAAAGTCTCGGGACCCTGAGAAAGATATCAAACTTTGTTTAGACACTCTACTTTATAGACCCAATGCAGACATTCCAACGATCGATTCGACCTCTGGCTCGACACAGTCTTTTGAAGCCTCGTTTCAACATGCGATCGGTACGCTTTGGCTAACTCTCCTTCCAAGACTCGTTTGGCCCTTGGAAAACTCACTCCGTTTGACAGGCTCGTTTCGCTGGTTCATTGCCCAAGCCCGTCTCAGAGGTAATGATATTACTATGGAAGCAAAACAAAACAGACACGCGTGGACTCACAGACAAGAGCAGATCACGCACCCTGACACGGCGATCCCGAAAGAGACACTGGAGAAAGTGCGCCGCTTCAACGAATACACGGTAACGACGTACGGTCGCCCTGATATCGTGGTATCCAAGGGCAAGGGCTGCTATGTCTACGACACGGCCGGCCGAGAATACCTCGACTTCACAGCGGGCATTGCGGTTGCCGCGCTTGGCCACGCCGACCCCGAAGTGGCCAAGGTGCTGTACGAGCAGGGCAACAAGCTGATCCATACAAGCAACCTTTACCACAATGAAAACGCAGGCGAGCTGGCCGCCACCTTGGTCGAGACGACGCGTCAAAACAGCGACTGGGCTAGCAAGGTCTTTCTGGCCAACTCGGGCACCGAAGCCAACGAGGGTGCGCTCAAGTTTGCGCGCAAGTGGGGCAAGTTGATCAGCGAGGACAAGACCGAGTTCTTGAGCTTTGTGAATGGCTTCCACGGCCGGTCCATGGGTGCCCTGTCGGCGACATACAACCCCAAGTACCAGCTCCCCTTTGCGCCTCTCATCCCCGGGTTCTCCACCGCGCCCTTCAACAACATTGACGAGGCCGTGGCCAAGATCACGGACAAGACGTGCGGTGTGATTGTGGAGCCGATCCAGGGCGAGGGCGGTATCACGCCCGCGACCCAGGCCTTCCTCGAGGCTCTCCGCAAGCGCTGCGACGAGGTCAATGCTCTCTTGATTTTCGATGAGATCCAGGTACGACAGCGTGGGAGAGATGAAGAATGGCCGAGAGCGTGGGATCGTTTTTGTCCTTCTTTTTTTTTTTTTTTCCTCTCTCTCGTTTTGGTCACTCACTTGTAATTGCGGGTTAGTGCGGTCTGGGCCGGACGGGTAAGCTCTGGGGTCACGATCACTATGGCGTGCAGCCCGACGTCCTCACCATGGCCAAGCCCTTGGCCAACGGTGTGCCGATCGGTGCCATCATGACCAACGCACAGGTGGGCGATGCCATCAAGATGGGTAAGTGCGATATCAGGAACATGGCAGTGAAGCATTGGACTGAGGCCTTTTGCGCTAGGTGAACACGGCACGACCTTTGGCGGCAACCCGCTCGCGACCGCCGTGGCCCTGAACGTGTTTGGCCGCTTGAGCAAGCCCGAGTTCCTGGCATCGGTCAAGGCCAAGGGCGATGCGCTCAAGGCCGACCTGAAGAGCCTCCAGATCCAGTACCCTGAGCTGATCAAGGATGTGCGAGGCGAGGGTCTGCTGCTCGGTATCGAGCTGAGCCGTGACCCTGCGCCGGTGGTCAAGATGGCCCGCGAACGCGGTCTGCTGGTCGTCACCGCTGGCAACAACACGATCCGTGTGATTCCCCCGCTTGTTATTAGTGAAGAAGAAGCCCGCGAAGGCATTGCCAAGCTGTCGGGCGCCCTGGAGCAGTTTGCCTCGCAGCAATAAGCTCAATAAATTTATAGTCTATCTATTCTTCCTGGGCAATGACAATCTGCTTTTTTTTTTCTTTCTTTTCTTTGAGTTTCACAACCACACGTCCATATAACACAACTCCTCCATGCTGACAACGGACGAAACCAATCTCTTGCGACTCTTGCAGCGGTGTGAAGAGCAATGGCGTGTGCACGGTGCAGCAGACGACTGGTCGGACGTCGAGCGCGATCGCTACACGACCGTAAGAAACACAACACAAGAGACGCATAGGACGATGGTTTATTCATGACATCCCATGCAGCAAATTGAATACCTGCAAGAGTTGTCGTCGCGCATACCACCTGAAACGTGAGAGAGCGGCAGGAGAAGCCCATGGAATGGTTATGGGGACTAACACGATGCATATACATATATATTATATAAAACAGTCGGTCCGAGTACTTTCCACGCATCGATCAGCTCGCGCACCAACAACCCAGCAGGAAGCCTAGCCTGTCCGACACCCTCCCCCAATCCAAAAAGCAGATCCTCACCACCCTCGAGCAATACCAGCAGCCTCTCGAACCTGAATGGCTGAAGGAGCTGTCCAATGAAAAGGAGCAAGCACCCGTCCATGCACAAGCGCCAGCACAAGCACAAGCACAAACATCCACGCCTGAAGTGCGCCAGCGAAGAAAGAGGTGAGCCTGCGGCTGGTGGATCATGGCTGAGGATGGCACTCAATGACTCATATCGAACTAGATCACCGTCACGAGCACACGAGACAGGCAACGTGGAAAGCGTGCTGCAGCACCACCGCCAGATTCACGATGAGCTCACGACCGACCTCGGCCGCATGGCCCGTCAGCTCAAGATGAACAGCCAATCCTTTGGCGACACGCTAGGCAAAGACGACAAGGTAATGACCATCATGGGATACGAGTGGCAATGTCAATCACAAAAAGGAGATATTAAGAGACGCGGGTGGGGGGGGGTGAATGACAAACAAAAATACTGAAATCAAAAGTATTCAGGTTCTCCAACAGGCACAAGACGTTGTGTCAGGAAATCTGGACCGACTGCACAAGGAAAGACGACGGTTGGATGCGCACTACTCGAAATCATGGGGTACCAGCTTCATGACGATGGGAGTCGTCCTGTTTGTCTGCATCATGTTCGTCTTGGTCTTCTTCACCATCAAATTCCTGCCCAAAGCTTGATGATACTGCTGTAATAATATTGATCTTTTTCCCTCTTCTTAATGCTTTTGATCGTAAAAGTCATTTAAATAGGCGTGTGCGTCGCTATACTCGCGCTTGACCTGCGGCAGAAGGGCGGCGATCTTGGCCAGTGCTTTGCTCTCCTCGTCCTCGCCCTGCATGTTGCCAATGTTTTGGATATCCTCGCACGTCGCTTTCACCTTCTTAAGTCCAATCGCGGCCGAGCTGCCCTTCAGAAAGTGGCCGAGCCTTGACAGCTCCTTGAGGTCTTTTTTGTCTCTGCAGAGAAAAAGATCACATATATCAGTTGAGATACTACACTGGACCTTTCGCTTCTCTATGTGTATCTTGTCTTACAGTGCGTCGTCCATATTGTTGAAGGTCTCCTCGGCCTGTTCGTAATAGTTCTTCACGATGCTCTCTGAGAACTCGTGGTCGTCCTCGTCGTCCATGTCCAGCAATTGTTCAAACGTGTTCATGTCAATCAGGTCATCGGGGTTGACGGTGGAGGAAGCCGCGTCGTCTTCGGCATCATTCGCTTGGGTGTCGTTATCGTCCAGGACCTTTTTGTCGTCCTGCTTGCCATGGACCTGTTTCCAGAAACATAAGCACCCGCTTACTTCTCTTATGTCTCTCTCTTTTGCTTCCGTTTATCCTACGAGAAAGAACGGATAGAAAAGAGAGTGGCTTACCTCTGGCTCGTCTTTTGCACTCTTGTTGAGTGATGACATTTATAGAAGAAGAGCACAAAAAAAGTTCGGGCAGGCAAGAAAACGCGCGCCTGGAGTTCATGTGCAAATGCGCGGGCTCTTGGCCCCCTTTTGTGATTCGGGGAAGAAAAATATATTCAAGTCACGCGCGTGTGTGTGTGTGTGTATTCATCGTGTGTTCGTGTCTATCTCTATGTGTGTATGTTTATATGGACGTGTGCGCGTACGCGTGTGTGTGTGTGTGTATGTGTGTGTATGTGTCTCCTGCTGAGCTATGCCCTTCCATATATCTTTTTTGCTTTCTGCCAAAAACTTATCTATGTAACCTAATCACTATGACTTTAAATATCACTATCCTTTTGTACCTGAACTGACGTATCCACTTGCCGCATTCAGAAATTTGGACTCAGTGCTGGAAACAAGAAATGAAGATGATATAGATATCATGTATGTCAGAAAATACATAGTATAACAGCAGCAACAGGAGAAAAATAAGAAAGGGTCAGCGGTGAGAACTTTAGATACAAGAACGAGGAGAAGGTAGAAAATGATATGGCGGAAGATAAGAAGGAGTTAATTTTGTAACAAATGGCAGTCGGTGGCGGCGAGAAGAGAGTATTTTGGCGCGCAGGGTGGTTGTGTCGGGAAGGGGCGGAGGGGGGATAAGGGGGTTGGGGTATTATATTACTTTAATTGGTAGGCGTGGTGGAGGATCAGTGCACGATGACGATCTGACCCGTCCCATTCAAGCCTTGGATATCACTCACGCTGACGACACTGCCACTGTCGCTAGCGCTGCCCGAATGGTCGAGGACAATGCTCTCCCGCTTGGAACGCGAACGGCGTTTGCTCGAGCTCGAATAGTGCCTTGGGTCATCCTCAAACAGGCTGATACTGCCGACCTTGGCCACGCCCATGCGTCGTCGAAAATGAAGCGACTGCTTAAACATGTGCAGCACGGGCGAGCTATGCATCAGACCCTGCTTCAAGTGCGACATGAAATTGTAGAAGTCGCACACGGCCACGATCCGGTCCCGGCAGAACCGATCAATGGGTAACCAGGGCACCGCTTGGGGCTGCTGCTGAGGCTGCTTCTGCTGCGGTTGGAGACGCATGCGGAACTCGCAGATGCGGAGATGCCCGCAGCACGTGCATTTGGTCTTGGGTGCGTTGGGCGCAGGCTGGGCCGTGATGGGTGTGCTGGCGGACGAGGTCGAGATGTGGCTGGTCGCGGGCGAAGACGAGGTCGTCGATGCCGACAGGACGGTGTGGGTCGTATTGGCGTAGCTCTGGATCTCGCAGCGGTTGTTGGCGATCGCATCGATCAGCTTGCGCTTGAACCATGGAGACTTCCACCACGACGCGCTCGCATATTGGAACAGGCACGGATCGATGTCCTCGGTCATGACGCGTTTCATGTACGCGGTCGCGGGCATGGCCGTTGATGAGGCCGGCGCAGACGAGAGCGCCTTGAGGTGCTGCTGGAATTCGTTAAAGACGAGGCCATCGAGACGCACGGTCCGGTTGGGGATGCCAGACAGGTTCTCGTCGTCGCCGAGGGCAACGAGCGGCGAAGACGGCGCGGCTGCCGAAGAAAAGCGTTTGAGGCGGGCCATACTGATGCGGGGCGTGATCGCGGTCGTGGTCTCATAGTCGTCGTTCGGCGGTGGACGCGGACCGACCAGACGCTCCGAGACGTGGCTGCTCTGGTCGACGGCTGCGTCGAGATCAACGAGGTGCTCCTTCACAGTGCGAAGACGCTCCTCACGGGTGTCCCAGGCCTGGAGCACCTGGGCCAGCTTACCGCCCGTCTCCTTGTCGAGACGAACGAGGCCCTCGCGGTCGTTCACTTCGTCCATCAACATGGCGTTCAGGGTCTTGAACAGCATGGCCGTGATCTCCTGGACGTCCTCCTCCAGTTCTTCTTTGACCTGCTCAATGCTGGCCCGCAGCTGCTCTTCTTCGGAGAGGGCCGAGGCGAGCGAACTCAGGTCGCGTTTCAGGTACGCTTTCTGTTCGATTTGCTGGTCGAGCTGGGTCAGCAGTTGCTTGCAGTTGGTGCAGAAGGTGCTGTCGACGGGCAGAGGAACGCGTGACGCATCCGAAGGCGGTCGGGGCAGGACGCTGCCGTCTTCGGAGGAGGGCAAACGGGTCATGGACGAGACGGATGTGGCGGATGAGAAGGTGGTGCCGGTGCCTGCGACGCCGGCCGAGTGGCCGCTGCTTGCCTGGATGGAGTCGGCGTCGTTAGCGGTGTGGCGCGAGGTGTCGGTCGACGAGCGCTCCTCGACGGTGGACTCGACGCCATCCATGAGGTTGAGGGCCTGGCGGTCCCAGGCAGACACGTCGGGGTCGTCCCGCTTGCGCCACTCGTTGACAGCGGCGGCTCTGCGCTCGAGTTCGCCTTCCTCAAAATCCTCGACCTCGACTGGATCGTACACCTCCGGCGGGTCTGCGGCGGGCGTGGCGGTCTGCTGGGCCTGACGCAGGAAATTGAGGCTCAGTGTGATTTTTCCGTGCAGCTCCCCGAGTTGGGATGCATTGTCGTCGGAAACCGCATCCGATAACAGCACGATCGCCTCTCTGCTGTTGAATTCTAGCCGCTGCAGCTTGTTTGACAAGTGGTGGATGTACTGGTCTTTCTGCGACAGCCCCCCCAGCCAGTCATGCCGATCATGCTCGTACTTGCGGTGGATTGTCTACCCATACCAACATGCATTAGCCTACTCCACTCTCCAGCACACAAACGATGGCAAAAGCAAGGGGAAAAAATAGAAGCTGGGGAGGAGTAAAAAAAGAAGGGGGCGGATGCAGTACGTACAGACAAATCCGTTTCTAAATCAACAACCCGCGATTCCAGCTTGGCAATGATGTCTTGTGCCTGAAGTAGGAATGGCAACACATCCTCTTCAGAGAATTCACCAGAGTCAAAGTGCATGTCTTCGAAGGGCTCTTCAATTGAGCCACGCTCGAATGGGTCCATAATGAACAGTTGTAGGCAAGTTGGAGAGAAAAAAAGTCAAAAAAGTAAAAAAGAGGAAAGGGACGCAGGTTCTGGGTTTCACCTCCAGGATAGGGTGCACAGAGGAAAACAAGCAAAAAAGCAATACTTGCCCTTTCAATGAAAATGCTACGTAAGCATCAGTATCCTGTCATCATTTTTTATTATTATTATCACTATCATTATCATCAGCCCTTCATCGTGTGCCTGGCTGCATTTCTTTATGATCACCCTTTAATTTTGTCGCGTCGCTGCTCGAACACTTCCAATCAAGATCGATTAAAAAATAAAAATCCATTGGGAAAATGTCTATGAATGGTGCAAAATAAGGTGGGGGAGAGTCAGGGAATAAGTTGAAGGGAAACGGAGCAAAAAAAAAAAAAGAGAGAAGCGTTACACCAGAAATCACTCTCTTGTCCGTGATTGGAGATCGTTGGACACACACACACATTGGACTTTTTTTTTTTTGCGTGCCCGCCCACTCAATATAAAAGAGGTCTGCTACAGGATTGAATGTCGCACCGTTTCCTCTCTATCTTTCCTTTACTCTTTCAGACATGAAGTCCATCATTGCCGCCATTGCTGCCCTTGCTGCTGTTGCCTCGGCCCAGAGCTCCATCGTGTCCGTTACCTCGCCCCTCCAGGGTACTACCTGGACCGCTGGCTCGTCTGCCACCATCACCTGGTATGAAAACATTATCATGGTCCTTACTTCATCTGCTCACACGCAATGGTTTTCTAGGATTAACCCCACCGTCGATACCATCTCCAAGATCGTCCTGGCCAACGGTCAGTCCACTGCTCTTCAGCAGGTGATGGTTGTCGCCGAGAACGTCTCTGCTGCCGATGGCTCTTACACCTGGAACGTCCCCTCCGACTTGGCATCTGGCACTGACTGTAAGTTCCGGAAAAGAACCATTGGAACATTCAAGAAAGGAAAAGAAAATATATAAGTGCTCACATCCATTTCATGCAGATGCTCTCGAGTTCGGCTCCTCGCCTGACGTTGCCTACAGCCCCCAGTTCACCATCACTTCCAGCTCCAGCAGCGGCTCTGGTAAGTCTACACAAGAGTAACACGAAAGAATTATGACCTCTAAATGATAATAATTGCACGTAGCGAGCGGCTCGTCCGCCTCTGCCTCGTCTGACTCGAGCGCTGCCGCTTCGGGCGCCTCGTCGTCTGCCTCGTCGGCCCCTGCTTCGTCGGCTGCTGCTTCGTCGGCTGCTTCGTCGGCTGCTACCTCGGCCGCTGCCTCGTCGGCTGGCTCTTCTGCCGGCTCGACCTCGGCCTCTGCTTCGGCTTCCCAGTCGTCTACCACCGAGAGCGGTGCTGGCAAGGTTCAGCCCGTCGCCCTTGCTGCTGCTGCCGTCGTTGGTGCTGCTGCCATCATGCTCTAAACACTCTTCTAAGCACCCTTTAAAAAAAGCCATCTCTTTTTTTTATTTCCTCTTAAACATTTATCAAACCGACATGCGACTTCTTACATTTCTATATCTTTCGTAATAAACACAATCTGTCACACTATAATACTTCCCATGTTCGTTGGGATGTTACGCGCGCGCGGACACCGACACATGATCCCCATCCTTGTGTCACGTACCGCACTGGTCCGTCCCTCCGAAAAAGGGAGATGAATATGAGCGGACTTGAAGTTTTGGGAAAATAAATCGAGAACCCTTCCAGCTCGTCACAATCCAAAACCCAAAGGACCGTGTGTATGTGTATACATGATACTGATACACATGCACACACGCCGTTGCTTTGGGTTTGTCATGGTTACATATGAAATTTGCCTCATTCTCCCGCGCCCAATGCCGCCATTGCTTATCATCCTGCCCGGCAGTTATAATCCTCGTGATGCGATCGCCTTAGCATGTGTATATGTGTGTATGTACGTTGAATCCTCCATCTCAGCGTCCTGATAAGGATAACTTGGCGATATTTGGGCAAGGAGTTCATGCTGCTAGGTTACAATTGTAAGAAACGCCAAGACTTGGGCCGGCAAACAGGACATGCTGCTCATCCAACAATAAACCCAGAAATGCGGACCTGTTGAATCCGCGGGCGGCCCCCGTGTCTTGGCTTTACTAAAAGCGTTTCTTTTTACCCGCTGAAATACCGCGATGGATGCAGTTTGACGTAACCCAAGGACAATTGCTGTGTTGTATGGGATTACATGCACAAGGACGCTTCCTATCTCACGAATTTACTCACTTCATTTAGAACTCCCCTCCGCCGATGCACCCTTTCGTTCCTCAAGTTTCTGCGCCATCACTCTTCGGTCGCTTTCGTCCGATGATGGTTTGCGCAAAATGCGATAAATTTTCTCGCTTGCTTCTAGGAGCGCACTTCGACTTCTAGTCTTCCCCGCCACATTCAGAATTTACCATAGTCAAGCCGTCAACACGCGATGTGTTGCTTCTTTCTATGGTTAATGTTCCTCAGTCATTCAATTATGGTAAAAGTCGTTACCGCGTACAATGCGCACAAAGAATCAGGGCAGCACGCGTCCCTTCTTTCTGCAGGGAAGAGAGCATTGCCAAAGAGAAACGATAATAATATTAGTAGCGGCGATTCAACCCTGATTTCCCATCTCACGGGCCACGCGGCCAGAAAGCAACCCAATTGGATCCGGGCATGACAAAGAATTGCTGGAAGTGTGTTACACTTCTGGACAAAAGGTGGCAAAAAAATCCAAAAACAAAAATAGCCTGTCTCGCTACGTAAATATACGCAGATCACTTCTTTTTTTTTGGGATGCAACCGCCGAAAAGCATAAAATGAACACAGCAGAGCCAAAATGTATCAAATCGTTCTGTCTTTTCTCTCCATTTTAGAAAGCCATGGTCAATGCGCAAAAGAAACTAAAAAATTAGTATCGTTCCGCAAAAATGCTTGTCAAACTGAGGAACTAAATCCATATGGTATAGTGAGCCGCATATCTATAGTATACCTATGTCTTCAGCAATGGGCACGAGCATCGAGATTCACTTGAACTGCCAAAATAAATAGAATATACTCAAGGTTTTCTTTTTAGTTAGTAAATAAAGAAGTACCTATTGCATTGAGTCTTCCATTTTCCTTTTTTTATCCAAGGAACCCAAAAATAGTTCGGAAGGCGTGCTATGTGATGCATGCATAGTTAAAGATAAAGTGGTGCGATGCTTGTCAGCGGTGTCATGTACAGCTTGTCTTACAATCGACAGATAAAGAAAACAAAGTCGGATGACTTGAAGCAAATGGAAACGATTGAAAAATAGGATGGTACACATAGACCCACAGCAATACTCGTCAGCACGGGGTATCGAATGTCTTAGCTTGTCGTACAATAGTGCATACGGCATATGCAAGTCAGCGCGGGCTAAGTACACAATGTTACGCATACGGTTTGTAAAGTGTCTGAGTCACGGTACGCCGGCGTTATGTCATAGAATTTCTCGAATGTAATAGAATCCATGTACGTTGTCCTGTATGCTGTTGTACAACAGCATGCGTGAGTTATAAAACTGCTACCTTGACACGTAGACATTGTACTACTACGAGGTTGTTCTTCTAGCCTCGGCATGAAAGAAAACCAGCACGTTTGACAGCAGCACGAGCAAAAACAAAGAAGATGTGTCTATACCTTTTATTATTGGGCTGCCATGTTATGTGACTCCATAGGGATGGAAAAGACAGTACAAATGCTCACTATTAACTTCCTCTGGCGAGAGGCTGCGATATAAAGTTGCAAATATGATGATACAGCTTACTCATCTGAAAGATCCAGATGGAGCTCTACGCTAGAATGGTAATTGTTTATTGTTTGCATGTTTGAGAAGCGTCTATTGGTTTATCGCCTTCCTTTTAGGCACTGCTATGAGTCAGTGTAGACTCTCACAAAGAATGCGTCAAACAACATGCTGAAAGAGGTAGAACCTCTAAGCCAAGTACGACACAGACATTCCACTGACTGATGTATCGGCTGATACACTTACCATCTCTTACCAATCGCCCCTGTCGTTACTTTTCTGACTAGTGCAGCTCAAAGGAAAGGATAGCTCTTACCAAATACCATTACAGACTGCGGGTCATCTTGAAGGCAAACCCACTCTGGCATTTGCCGAGATCCACGTGATAGAATGATAAAAATAAGCCCTATGCCTTTCTCTACAGATAGGAGCACAATCGCCGGCTCTGTTGAACTTGACTGAAACAAAGGATACGATATGTAACCATATCTAACATCAACGGACACCAGCATTGCAGCAGATCCATGAAGATACACGCACGATAATCGACCACAATCGTGTATGTAAAAGGAACAGAGTTTGAGGAGCGTTAACATACATTTGAATCTATGACAACTGCTTAGGAGGTGATACAAAAAACGTTGAGGGAGGGAAACAGCCTGATCATCTATACAGTATTTACATGAAAACTTCTTAGGTCACCTTGGTCTTAGCATGGGATATATATTTGCTGTTGTATTTGAAGTCACAGTGCATTGCAGCTCCTGTAGTTGAGATAGGCGTCGGTAGGCGCGCTGCACAATTTTATTTGGAGGCAATGGATGCGGAGGAGCGGGCTGTGGAGGTCTGCGAGTGGCATAGGGACAGCCGTGGGTAGTTTGCTCCTTGCGTTGTAGGAAGAATCTGTCCCAGCCTATTTGGACCTTGTTGAGGCCTATTTACTGAAAGCATCAAAAATTTGGCACTGACGAATTTGAACTCCTTTTAACACATGGCGAACAGGTAGTGTGAATAACAGCGCCACGTACGGGATACGCGATGCACAGGTTCCGTTCTGGAATCAGGGATTCGTGCCCTCACACATATTCCAGTTGAAGAAGTTTGCACAAAGTGAGTATCAGTATGTCACAAGTTCTGGTGGGGAGACAGTGATAGAACTACACCTTATCCACTGTGTTTTTGACTTACAGCGGCTGTCGCTTGAATGTATGAAAATGCAGTTCAGATACACTGCTTCATTGTGCGCAGGACAGATTTCTATAAAGAAGAGTTGCATTAGCATCTCTTTACCGGTGTCGGTGTCTCCCCGGAAGCTGGGGGGCAATATGTCGATGAGTATATATCGATGAGGATGTTCCTCATGCATCATAATGCAGCATACATCAAAGTAGCTACTTCTGATAATTATCGAAGAGCTTTAATTTGGGCATTCTTTTTGACGTGGAATTCCTCTACTTATAAATAGCCAATCCAACATATCCATGACCACAATTTTCTCCATGCTGTCTAAAATACAGTGAACATTTGCTCATTGGAGTACCTGGCAAGTTCCACACAATTATTACCACCTACGTTTACGTTATGCTTAATCAATAATCGCGTTTATCCCGCCTTCGCAATTCATAGAATGCGTATAACTTATGCAAACCTGCACCTCTTCTCACTTGTACGCATCTCGTGCTTTTGGATTAACCAATGTAACAAGTGTTTATCTGCTCAAGTCTGCTTAAGGGAAGAAACAGCGACAAATAAGTCGAAAGGCGTCCCAATATATGCTATATTGGCAACCGACTGAGACTACCTTTCATATACGCTGTATCCTTTTCCTCATTAACGAGGCGCCAATGAATATTAGCCGATATTCCCTCTTGAATACGTTGTACTTTATCTACTTCAGCCTTACATTTTGTATTGAATAGACCGCATAATATCGGCTTTTGGCATACATGTGGTTTATGTTCCGCGTTCAAGAACCGAGACCGACCATTGATCATCGCTGTATAAAACTCAGTTGGTGCTGCATTAGCTGCATCGACATCATAGAAAGACCAGCAAAAAAGAAAAATAACCTGTGTGTGGCCACACAGCGCAACAGTAAAGTCAGGTCACTTTAATTAATGTGATGGGTATAAATATGGATACATGAGCTAACCACACTACACACACGCGTCAGTCACTCGTCCTGCAGGTCATTTCTGTTAAAACTCAGACACCGCTTATTTTGTGCCGCGTAAGCGACGCGCGAATCCTTTTTTTTTTCCCTCCCTTTTGTTTCCCAAAAAACAAAATATACACCATGAGCAGTGACGACGAGTATAAACAGGTAAAGGCAAAATGTCCCCCCCCTCCAAATGCATACTTATTGAAATATAGCCTCGCCTGGATAGCGATAGCGATGACGATTCTGTCGAAAGCTTCAAGCGCCCTCAACAAAGCGGTCCTTCCTGGAAAACAGGCGGTTATGGAGGAGGAGGCGGCGGCGGCAGCGGTGGTGGTGGTTATGGTGGCAAAAACTACAACTACAATAACAACAAAAGCAACTACAAAAAGAACAACTATAACAACAACTATAGTAACTATAACAACCGAAAGTTCAACAACAACCAAGGCAGCGAGTACAACCATGATTATTCCAAGCCAAAATCGAACTACCAACCTGATAGTGGAAACGCGCAAATTTTCGATGTACGGCAAGCTGATCAGAAATGGGGAAAGACGTTAACAGGCTGCGCATTCATTTTCCAAAAATAGTTGACGCACAAGCGTCGTATCACGGTCCGAGCCTTTGCGGATGGTACTCCTTCTGTGGATATCAGAGAGTACTACAAGACTCCTGATGGTGATGTGCGACCTGGCAAATGTAAGTTTCATAAGAGGACAACAAAGGAACAGGAAGGGGACGGACGGGGGTTCGATAGCGATCGTCTGAGAGCAGTATCTTATGGTAATTTCGTTCTCTTATCATACAGCTGGCATCTGCTTCCCGCTTTCTCAATGGGAGAAAATCAAAGAGCTGATGCCAAACATTGACTCTGCCATCGAAGACCTGAAGGCGAATCAGTAAAGAAAGGAGGAGAGAAAGATTATCATGCAGAGTCCAGCTTAGTTGAAACCTTTGACTCATCGTCTGTCACCCACGTTTGAATAAAAAGAAAAAAAAAGATCCCATCACTCCGACCTTTTTTATTATTTGTAATTTTTGGACGTTTTTGACGCATTCATCTTTACACCGACATACATACATAGACACATAGACACGCCATGCCATTTGACTTGACCAAGGTTATCCGACCCAACATTCTCGCCCTCACACCTTATCGCTGTGCACGTGATGACTACAGCGCCGGTATTTTGCTGGATGCGAACGAGAATGCATATGGTCCGTCGCTGGTGAACGAGGTGGAGGGTGATCTCAACCGGTACCCCGACCCTTACCATGTCAAGGTCAAAGAGCGCCTCCTCAAGCTGCGCAATGTCTCCAGCATCAACAACATCTTCCTCGGTGTTGGCTCCGATGAGTGCATTGACCTTGTCATTCGCGTCGCCTGTGTCCCAGGCAAGGACAAGATCCTCATAACCCCTCCCACTTACGGCATGTACTCTGTCTGCGCACAAATCAACGACGTGCAAGTCGTAAAGTCCAATCTGAATGTCGAGAACGGTGCTTTCCAACTGGATACCGAGAATGTGAGGAAAAGAGGTTTCCCAAAATGGTATCATCCTCCTTCTGACACTTGCTGCTTTTAGGTGCTTGCCACACTGAAAGCCAACCCTGACATCAAGGTCGTCTTCCTTTGCTCGCCTGGTAACCCGACGGGCACCTGTCTGAGCCACGACAGCATACGCGCTGTGCTGGAGTCTGGTTTTGAAGGCATTGTCGTTGTAGACGAGGCCTACGTCGACTTTGTGGAGCACGAGAATGGTTCGGTTGGCAGCTGGGTCGACAAGTACCCCAACCTCGTTGTCATGCAAACTCTGAGCAAGAGCTTCGGTCTGGCTGGTATCAGGTATGCAGGCATAAAAGGACGATCGAGCCCTGGACTGACACGCGCTGATAGACTCGGCATTGCTCTGGGCCACCCCGATATGATCCAAATCCTCAATAACACAAAGGCGCCCTACAACATTGGCACGCCGAGTGCACAGATCGCTTACGATGCCCTATCTGAGGAAGGTCTTGCCAAGATGAACGAGTACCGTGGCCGCTTGATTTCCCAGCGCAACATGCTCGAGCGGGCACTCAAGGATTTCCCAGTACCTGGCATCGGTCCCATCCTTGGTACCAATGACGCCAACTTTTTACTTGTCCAAATCCTCAACAGCCAGGGCCAACCTTGTAATGTCCGTTCCGAGAAGATCTACAAAATGCTTGCCGAAACGAAGGATGTTGTGGTGCGCTTCCGTGGTAAAGAGTTTGGCTGCACTGGCTGCTTGCGGATAACGGTCGGTACCGAAGAGGAAAACAAGACGCTGTTGGAGAAGCTGCAGGAGGTGCTGACGCTGACGGCGTAAATGTGCTATATATTGCTATGAGAGACATAAAAAGACAATACATATCTCGGCTCAAATTTTGACCACCCCGACGTATTTGGCACTGCACACCAGTGGCGCGGAAAGTAAAACCATTCATTCATGGAAATTTTGCGGCTGATGAGCTAACAGCTCACTCTGAGAAGGTGTATATGCGTCTGTAGTTGTATGGCAACTGATCGAAAACTGTCGAATAAGCCTTGGATTTCGTACATATACCTCGGTGGAATCTTGTCACATGATAGACCCGTCGCATGATTTAAAAGGGCCCTATCCTAGAAGATTTCTGTCTATTTATCTCCTTCATAACATCATGTCGCTTTTTGCAGACTTTCACAAACACCCCGTTGCTCTTGCTAGCGGCGTAACAGCGGCCGCTACCGTTCTACTGGCTCTAAAATACAATGATCGTGCCGTCTTCGAAGAACTTCCGCCAGGAATCGCGTTTACTCCTGGCTGGCCCCTGCTGGGTCTCTTGCCGAATCTCTTCGCCAACAAGGACAAATTGCACGACTGGGTGCTCTCTAAGTTTAAATCCTTGGATACATTGACAATGTAAGTACGGGTTCCTTGTAACATTTCATACAGGAGCTAATAGTACCGTCTCTGTAGGACCGACTCTAGTCTCGGCGTCCCTCCTACTATAAAGACCATCGAGCCGCGCAATATCGAGCATATTCTAAAAAACAACTTTGCAAATTATGTAAAGGGCTCCCGGTATAGTGAGGCCATGAGCGATCTACTCGGCCACGGTATTTTCAATGCCAACGGCGATACCTGGAAATATCAGCGCAAGTCGGCGAGCCAGGTCTTTAACGTCAAGAACTTTCGTGAACATTTTACCGAGTAAGACTTCCATTGTTAAGAAACGGTAGACACTAACAAAATATCAAGTATTTTCGTGCAGAAGATAAATAACATGAATAATATATATTTCAATAATGCTTGCGAGACTGGCAAAGCGGTGGATTTCCACGATGTCATGTTCAAGTTTACACTTGATTCATTTGTGCTGTACGGCAAGTCAGCGTATGCGCGTGGACAAAAAGAAACTTAGTCGATGATTATTTTCTTCAGGCTCGGTTTTGGTGTTGAGTTGAATGCGCTCAACAGCAAAGAAAAGGTCCCGTTCGCTGCCTCATTTGATGTCTGTCAAATGAACACGGTTGAACGACTTATCAACCCTATATGTCCCATCACTGAGAAGCTTCAAGAACATCTGATGCCATGGAAAATGTCTATAAAAGATCATATCAAAGTGCTCAATGATTATGCATGCAATGCTACACATGAGCGCCGGGAGAAGCTCGCTCTCGGTGAGCAGTTCAAAGACCTTTTGTCCCGTTTTATGAATGCACGCAACGAGAAGGGTGAGGTGCTTTGCGACCAAGAGGTGATGAGCTCGATATACAAATGACATAGACACATTGCTTATGCTATTTTTCTATATAACATCATAGCTGCGTGATGTCGTTCTCAACTTTGTGATTGCTGGCCGCGATACCACAGCACAAGCATTGTCCTGGACCTTCTATAACCTGTGCCTGCATCCACGCATTAAGCAAAAGCTTTTGAAGGAAATTAACGCGCACATCACGGATGACATCATGGGCAACTCGCCTGCCCTCTATGAAGCTATTAAAAGGATGACTTACGCTCACGCTATGTAGGTCAAATCTTCCGTATAACTTTTTTTCGTTTTCATCTCTAACGCATACACTCTACCATCAAAGTTTCCATGAAGTCTTGCGTCTACACCCCTCTGTTCCTATCAATCAAAAATATGCTCTGGACGACGACATTTTTTTTTTTTTTTTGGCTTGCGATATTGTGGCATTTTATCCGTGGTGCCAAGGCCGATCCGAGAAAGTCTGGGGCCCCGATGCCAAACAGTTTAAGCCCGAGCGATGGTTGACACCTGATGGCGAGCTACGTCATGTGTCACAAGGTATATGGCCAGCATTTAATGGTGGTCCGCGTACCTGCCTAGGTAGAAGACAATATATCTAAAATGCGAGTGCCTTTGGTTATTGATGCATACTTTTCCGCAGGACAAAACCTTGCCACACTCGAGGCGCTCGTAGTCATCACATCTCTTGTAAGACGCTACGAATTCACTCTGATGCCAGGTCAAGACATTACCTACCAGGTATCCCTCACGCTGCCCATGAAGTATGGAATGAACGTCTATGTCAAGAAGCGATCTGCGGCTTAGAGTTTTGTCTGAATTACGGACATAGCGTCTAACCTTCTTCACCTTTTGTATAACTTCAATCCACAAGGGCATATAAATATACCCTTTTTATCCTATTGTATCGAGATTGTGTCTCTTATTCACCAGACTGCCTTTTTTGCGCAATCATCCCATTGAGAGTCTTGCGCATGTATAGCACAACTTATAAGCACAAATTGCAGACCTTACCTTTGAAGGCCCTATCGAACATGATGTATCATCATCAAGCAGCCGACTGCCACCCGACAAATGCATTGCATCAGCGTATATAAACGATTGAGAAATATCATCCAAATTTCAATTCATATTCTTATTGACATATCTTCAGGTCCATGAAAAAATAAGAAGGGACAATGATAGTAGTATACAGGGCACACACACACACACACACACACACACATTAAGAATCCAGGGCCAGCGCCTATTGAAACTGTCTGAAACAATGAAACAATCGGAAGCAGCGCCCAGATCAATGCCGATAGACCACAACATACATCATTGTATACACCACTACGCATAAATCCATGCATGAGCTTTCAATCTGCCAACCCCTTTATATGTATGAACCTGTTGATTTTCCAGTACTTATAGATTGCAGTCTCCACGCTTGCTGCGATGTAAAATTTTTAACTCTGTCCTAAATGCTGAGCTTTAGAACAGTCCAATCGTCATTCTTGGCTGGCGTTACTTATGGCCAGGACTACGACGGTATACAATTATCTTGTGTTCTACCCTTCATACGAGATGATGACGAAAGGTGTAAAATTGGCTTGCCCTTGAAGCGGTGATGGGTTCAATCAGAATAACCCCGAAGATTGGCTATTTGAAGCGCACAGAAAGGTTATATCCAGCAAACTACAGTCAGTTATCGTTAAACTAGCCTATCGAGATTCATTCCAAAGTCAGTTGTTCGTTAGACTGAAGTGCACTTTCTACATACCTACGGCAGAGCCGGGTTCGTTATTGCGCGCGCAAGGCGGCAGGCCGCCACCTCATCTAACTAACGCGCCCGTGGAGGGCACGCGTCTAATTCCTTTTGTTAAACCCATGTCTCAGGATATTTCATCCCGTGTGAGTCACTTACCATGATGGGTGGGGCTGAAGACATTTGGGTATATGCCTATGATGAAAGGTTTAAACTACTACCGGCTTCTACCGTAGGCTAGGGCGGAGGAGGAGGACAAAAGGAGGGAGGACAAAAGGAACGGAATGGGAAAGGAGCGGACCTGACATCAAAAGTATAAGTTGTCATGTCTCAGTTTCTTATGCAGTTCAATTCACTTACGGACAGAGGAAAAAAGCGGAAAAAAAAACCTCTGGGTGGGAGGGCGCGAGCGGAAGAGAGGAAGAGACACGCAAACGGGAGAGAAGACAGAAGGGAAGAAACGCAATACAACAAGCTACGTATACGTTGGAATAATGTTAAAGATGTCCAATGTCTTGTATTTTTAACGCGACAACTTACTATCGTGCACACCGGTGCATGGACGAGCAACCGGTGGCAGAGGGACTTGAGGGGACCTCGTGTCGTCTATGTTGTCTCTGTTAGATTATACCCATAGTTCTATGTATAAATGTACTTGCCGGAGAAAATGACTTTGAGAAGGACAAAGAAAAGAAGAAGAAAAGCAGACGTGGGAGAAACCAGCTGGACTTTATATAAGATGGGCCTCGATCGACTGTGAGACAAGAACATTGACTCAGTGAACACCAATGGGGATAGGAAAGCAGACAAGCGGACACTGATAGGGCT
>JNEN01000919.1:0-262139 GCA_000697355.1 Syncephalastrum monosporum B8922 | reverse complement strand
TGATGGTCGATTGGGTGGGTTCGTCCATGTCTTTTCGTAGTATGCTACTGATAGTCGTCGTACAAGTTCTGGTGTATTCAATGTCAATGGGCGTCTGTGTCTTGGGCAAGTCTTGCTTTTGTCTGACAGGGGTAGACTCATGGATCCGATCAAAGTTGTCATTTACGAATCTTTTCCAGAGCACGCTGGGACCGTATTGCTTGTACTTTCTGAAATGAGTGGCCATCGACCTTCGTTTCAAGCTGCCGATATCGTCAGCTGTGTCAAGAAGTCCATGTGGCATCGTCTTCATGCTCAGCAGTTGCTGTCTTTTTTTATTGCATGCTTTTGTAATCTTCTCGATCTCTTTCTCGTCTGTGGGCTCAGAAGATACTTTAAGCGATCGGATGATTGCCTTGAGTTTGTTGTCGAACGCTTGGTGTAATAAGTCGATTGCTCTTTCCTCGGTCAATTTGGATGTGGACCCTGATGCTGTTGAAGACGCAGACGCTGATGCGGAGGTTGTTGTCGCAGAGGTTCCGGCTTTTAGTGAGACAGGTAGAGGCCTGAATGTCGAATCAGTAACGCTTTGGCGAGTTCTTCTGCGGGGGGCCATAGCTGACAATATGCGAGAAGATGAAAGAGATGAATGCGGATAAGGTGTATGTCGAGAAAAGAAACGAAGAAATAGAATGATAATGACGTTGAAACAGCAACAGTGATCAAAACGCTGAGACTTGGACCAGCTTATCTCTGTTGGGTTCAGAAATTCTGCCCGTATTCACATACGTTGAACTGAGGAAAAAAAGTTGAGGTCAGAAACAGACACTGATACTGCATGAATCCTCCGGCTATAGGAAGTTACTCGCTTCATATCTCATATAGAATCACGAATTCAATGTCGAGACGCAAACGGGGCCGCTTTCGCCATCTAATACAGCGCAACAATAAGAAATGTACCTCTGGAGACACTTCATACTGTATTATACGGTATATATTTCCATGAACATGATCCGACGTGAATCTACGACCTATGTTTCGAATGTGAGTGATTCCCTCGTCTACGGCTATGAATCTCCACCCCTCCACTTAATATTCGCTCGCTCTAGTCCACTCCCACCGCTAGATGGAGCCAGCCCCATACCCTCGTTTACGCTTCGCGTCCGTGGCAAAGCTGGTTAAATATGATCATCCTTGCTATGGGCTTTTCCACCTTCAGCCTGACATATGTAGGATTCAAGCGGTATATTATTCTGATAGGTTTGTTCGGCTTGTTTTCCCATAAATAGCAGAAGACCTACATTGTTTAATTATTAACAGAGTCGGGTCACTCGAGAGATTATGGCATCTAGATTCCATTGCTTCTCTCTTGTTTCCTATTCACTCTTCTATTGGTTCCTTCATTGAACTGGCCCACCTTACAGCCAAAAGGGTCCTGACATAAAGACGCCTGACGGGAATTGAACCCGGGTCTCCAGCGTCCTGCTTATGTAATTCCGGATGATACAGAACACTAACCTTTTTATAACAAGCCGTGGAACTCGCTTCGCTTCGTCCATGGCTGACACTTCGATTGCGTTCCATGTGTGAATGAGCCACGTCGCATGCAGCTGCGGGCCATCACAGCTTGCACTCGTTCTTCAGGTCTCTCCAGTCCGAGTCGAAGGCTAGGTTGGTGTAAGGCCCCCAGATCCCTTTGCAGGGGGCGTCGTACCCAGTTGCCGATAAAAACATTCATGAAAATCATGTTGCAAGGCTTTCCTCTATGTGTATGCATATATATATACCGTATACAGTGTGTAGATACCGAATACATGCAACCTGTATGTCACAAAAGACACATCACAGCTAATTTCCTATGAATTTTCGGAGAGAAGTGGGAAATTTAGGGCGGGGGGAGTGTGACGACGGTCTTTTCAGCTCTTTGGTTTTGGCTATGGAAAAGTCAGAAGTGGATCGCAACGAGGGATTTCCAACTTCGGACGACGACCATGTCGCGTATCCTGCCGAGTCAAGCGCAACCTCTTCCTCTTCAGCACCGCGCATCAAGCTGAAATTACGCCTCAATCCATCTACCTCGTCTGCTCACAATGCCGGATCTCAGGATACCATGGACCCAGAAGACGACGCCGACCACAAGCGGAAAAAGAAGCATAAAAAGAAAAAGTCCCACAAAAAGCACAAAAAGGACAATCAACGACGCGAAAGCGAGCAGCTCAATATCGACGACGAAGAAGACAATTCCGCCCATAATCATCATCACCATGCGAGCCATAAACACACGCATCACTCACAAGCCAATCATGTCCCAGTCGGGGGTAAGCGTCCTTTTGCCATGATCAAGGCCGACGAGGCCGACGACTTTGACGAAGCCAGCAGTGTGGACGGAGGGTCTATCACTACGACGTCTCGTCGAGAAAGTGTATTGCCCGAATCGTTCACAGAAGCAGATACAGAAGACGACGCGAGTCATTTTGGGGATACGCCTAGAGATCAACGTTGGGATGACCACCATACGACGGTTCATCCTGCAGACGCTGCCTCTCACTTACCACAACCCTCGCAAACGCAGGCGCACGCTTCTCAGAAGAAAGACCAGCAGCCTCAACAGAAACCGAAGAAACGAGGCCGGCCTGCCAAGAACAAGGCCCCTCCAAAGCCAGAACCAAAGGCACCCGAGCCTGTCAAAAAGGATCTCAAGACGATCTGCATTAGGTTGCTCGATACCTTGGAAAAGTAAGTGAGATACGGCGGTTTATAAGCACGCCTACTCACATAGTGTCTAGACGAGATGCCTATGGCTTCTTCTTGCAGCCCGTGGACACCAGCGTTGTTCAGGATTACCTCACTGTCATCAAGCGCCCTATGGATTTCTCGACCATGCGTAATAAGCTGGAACGAGGCGAATACAACCACATGGACGACTTTTTGTCCGACTTTATGCTCATCATGACCAACGCAAAGACATACAACGCACCCAACACCATCTACTATCGTAGTGCAGACCGCATTCAGCAATATGGTGTCAAGGCTATCGAGCGGGCGGCCAAGACTATTGTTTATACACCAGAGCCCGAAGAAAGCCCTACGACACCCATCAAACAGGAAGTCAACTGGTCAAGGCGTGCTTCTTCAGCGACGGCTGCATCACGCAAAGACTCGGGGGTCAAGTATGAAGAAGAAGTCGATATTCTGGGCTTGGATACGCAGCACGTCTTGGCGCCACGCAAACAAAGCAGGCCCGATACTGAGTTGACGCTGGATGCCCTCAGTTCGCGTGGTGGTACGCCTACCCGTGGTTATGTAAAGAAAAAGAAAAAGAAGATGACCGAGGCTGGCGTTGCTTATTCGTCGGATGGTTCGCTCTTGGCTGTGGGCGGTGGTAAGCATGCTCGTTATGCACGTAATATTCAGTCTCTAACTTGTCCCTTGTCTTTCAGTGAACGATCTTACTTCCCTAATACCGTTTGAAGATCACTTCGCTCACGCTCCGCAAATCACGACCGCCAACATCAATGCCTTACCATCCGCCTTCTTCACCAATCGGTCCACTTTTGACGACTGGGCTGCTAACAAACATTATATCCATCCTGCCCATTTCTGCGACTATGGTGCCTACACCGCCCTTGGTCCTCAGTCTCCAGGTGCCTACTATACAGCTCAGGACGCGTGTTATATCTATCCACTCTACGGCGATGATCGGGGTGAAGCCTATATGCGTAGTCTCTGGGAGTTTGTTCAAGATATCGGATTAACTGAGCGCACGGACCAGATCTCACAGCACCTGACGCATGGCGCATGGGAAGTGCTCAAGGTCGTGCTGCAGGATCCTCAGGAGACGAAAACAGTGGAGACTGAGTTTGGCCCTATCCAAGTGGAACCTGCATCGCAGGGAACACAGCAGCAACCGTCCCAACCATCCCAGATGCCACCGCAAATGCTGCAGGCCGCCCTGACACCTCCAGTTCAGCAAGCGCAACCCCAGCCTCAGCCGTCGCCGCAACCCCAGCTTCAGTCTCAGTCTTCCCCGTCGAAATAAGTTATAACAGGAGCAGTAGACGTTTGTACATTATTCACATAAACAAATTATACGTCACATTTTTTTTTCTCTATGCATATTGCCATAGTCAAGGAATGGCCAAGGAAACGCTCGAGGTATTCACGAAAAGTAACTGTACAGAGTCGCTTTCACAGTTGACAGGTGGAACGCACGAATGCGTCACGACGCCGTCTTCTTGAACATACTGCTTTGCAAAAGAACTCTTCCATAACAGATCTTCGATTTTAGATCCAAGCTAACTTCAGCCATCTCTTTGTAATTCGCCCGGCTTCTTGCTATTCGACTACCGTATAATGATTGTTCTTGTTCATACAAGTTGCTTTAAGGCTGCCATTTTTTTTTTTCGTTTTGTCAATGACGTTCTTTTTCGCCCACTTGTCTTCAGCAGGATAACTCTATGAAAAGCAGTAGATCTTTTTGTACCAGTTGCGAACGTTTATAGTAGATGTCTCCTCCTTTTTACAACTGTATGCCAGCTACAAAACCGAAACAAAAATCAACGACGGAAAAGAACAAGTACATGAAAAGGAGCAAAGGTGGTTTATTAATCCTTGGATGCCATGGCCAGTCTTTCGTAACCACGCAAAAGAGACCATCGATGGCAGTTCCAAGTACAGTGTGAATAATACTTTACAAATTGAACTGAAGTGGGGGTTTCATAACCGGACGCGACGGGAAAAGCCAAGCCATGCAGAGCCGGAAAGGTATGTTGGTGAACTTTTTTTTTCCGCCTTTTTCAAACGGATTTTTGAGCGTAGGCAAAATGGAGATTCTCGAATGTTTTGTACTCGTTTGCTTCTTGCCAGCAAGTCTGTAAGCCTTCGAAATACGTTTCGAGATCCATGTCTTCCTTTTTCTTAGACGCGAGAGCACAGATCTGCGGAGCGAGTGCGCGGTGATACGCCTGCCAGGATTGCAAGGTCAGTAGGCCGAGCTATAGCAAAGGACGTATGTTAGTTCTGTGCGTATGATATCCTGCACCTTTGAGGCATACCTTGCCAGCCCATTGTCCACCCGGGCATGAGATAAAGGTCGTGGTGACGTTCTTGAGCCCCTGGGTGGTGAGACGTTCCTTCAGGGTCCTACCCAAATAGGGATCCAAGTGGCGGTCCTCCATGGCCTGAATGAGTCGCTGGTTGTACTCGCGTGTCTTGGGTCCCGGGCGATGCATCTCGGTATCGGCCTCGACGAGTTCAATGTAACCGCCCGGTTTGAGCAGGCGCAGGAGACGAACCAGTAAGGGGTCCCACTGGTCACCGGCAACAGCCATGCCGAAGAAGCGCATAAAGATATAGTCGAAACTTTCGTCGGGGAACAGGTCGAGGGAGCCGTCAAGCACGTCGCATTGGTGGAAGGTGCAATTCACGGGCTTTATATCGCGTGGAAACATCGGACTCAAGTCGATGCCTACCACTTTTGACTTTGGATACTCGCCCGCGATCTCCATTGTCCATGAACCCGGGCCACACCCCACATCCAAGACCTGGCCGCCTTTACGGAGCGTATCACTCACAGGTGCAAGGTAATTTCTAAAGAGAAGGTGAGCGGGAAAGTCGTTCTTGTTCTATTCTATTTTTGAATTTTTACCCTTGAATGGCAAAGCGGACCATAAAATGGAGGAAATGGAGACGATCGACCTCTTCATCGTCGCACGGCAGAAGGTAGGTCTGGTTCTGGTATCTACGCCCAGCGACGAGGGTCGTCGTTGACGAGGATGAAGATGATGCGTTGGAGGAAGAGCGAGTTGCTGTGTTCTCGACAAGCAGGAGCGGATGAACGGCAGTGCGGTCGGAGAGGTTTGTCAGGACAGACGTGGCCGAGGCGAGGGGCGGGCGTAGCGGCTGCTGTCCTCGTTGCTGTGGCAATAAGTTATCGCACGAGTGTGCATTCCACTCGGGTTTCGGTCGTGCGACGATGGTAGGCGATGAATATTTACGCAGCTTGACCCGCCCACCTGCCGTCTGACCCTGTCTCTGCTGAACCACCACGGCTGGCATGGGGTACTCGCGTCGATAGGATGTATTGGACTTGCGTCGACGAGGCCAGGAAAAGTCGAGCCGATCACTGCCTGGAAAACTCGTGGTACCCTCGTTGCTGCTACTGCTTCGACGAGGAGGACGCGACTGCTGGTTGCCCATTATGTGTACGAGTGGAAGGGGAATAAGAGAAAAAGAATGGAAGGGGAGTAGTTTGAGAACTACCAAACTGTCTGGTGTGTTTACCGGAGGAGAGGAAAATGGGGAAGAGAGGTGTGTATGTCGAGTTACTTGCCACTTTTCTCCACGTCTATTGTACCACCGTTGCTGTCCGATCGCAAATTTACTCTCGCTTTGTTGCACGAGGAAGTTTCCTAAATGTTGCCAGCTTAATGATTATTTCATACTGCTGCGACTTTCTGGCTTCATTACCTTTCGACTCCATCACAATAAGAATGCTCTTTGATTGAAATACACACAAAATGGTTCAGGGTCCAGTCTCCTTATGACACACAGCATGACGTGCGTCGCATGCCGGCCCCGTTTGTCTGGAAACCCGATTTTTTTGTTCAAATTTTTTTTTTTTTGAGTTTGCATTGTATACAGTAAATGAAATCACTTGGCTTGTTGCCGAAAAGGAATGGTTCATTTCGGTCCTCTCAACAGCTCACATAAATAATGCTTTTTGCTTTTGGCTCCAATGGCAGCGGGCAACTCGGTATCGGCCATGAAGACGATGTCAATACACCTACACCTTGCCTGGGCATACCTTCCAACGCCACCATTCGCAAGATTGAAGGTGGAGGCAACCACGCCGCTCTCCTTACCGATGATGGCCGCGTCTTTTTGAGTGGTAAAGGCCAGTATGGCGACGTTCGTCTCGACGGTGCAGAATATACCCAGTTTCGAGAACCTCCTGGGCTGAGCCATGCGAGGTGGAAAGATGTGGCCTGCGGTTGGTCCTTTACCATCCTCGTTCGAGACGACGGTCGCGTCTTTGGTTTTGGCAGTGCGCGTTCGGGCGAGCTCGGTCCCTCAGCAGATAAACAGACATCCACACCCGTTGAAATTGATCCATCTCTGCAAAATATCAGAGCCGTATCATGCGGATGGCGACATGTTGTCGCCTTAGACGATGACGGGACCGTGTATGGGTGGGGCTGGGGCCGTCATGGCCAACTCAAGCAGGCGCCGAAGGATAAGAGAGCCGTCTTTGCACCCTGTGTGATCCCCACCGACCGTCCTATCACGCAAATCGCCTGCGGTCATCTACATACCGTCCTCCTTGACGATCAAGCTCATATCTCCGTATTCGGATCCAACAAATTCAAGCAGCTCGAACCCAACAATGACTTGGTTACGGGTGCCGTTAATATTTATACTGGCTGGCATCATTCTTTTGCTCAAGTTCCCTCTAAGGAACCCGACCAGCAATATCGTTTCACAGGCTGGGGTCGTGATGACTATGCGCAGGTGACAGAGCTCCACGCCAATCTTTTCAGCTGCGGTTCAGAGCACAATCTAGCTGTCCGGGACAATACCCTTCTGGCCTGGGGCTGGAATGAACACGGTAACTGTACTACCGACAAGAGGGTAGTAGTCAATGAACCGATACATCTCCCTCCTGGCCACATCACACTGGTTAGTGGAGGTTGCGCCACTTCATGGGTCGCCATATCACCACCGTCCTCATGATTTATCAGCATAAGTACATACAATATTAATGAATAAATGAAAGTATACAGGGTTTACACTAGTGCTCGGCCGTCAAGCTTTCGAAAACAAAAGCGGATGGATCAAGGGGTGATACCGGTCTTGACGGTCCTCGTGATACGTTGCGTGATGGAACTCTTGAACCACCCACAGGAGCCAGTTCATCAAAGCCAAGGCAATAAGCATCTACTCGCTATCGTGTTAGTAAAGCGCCTTTGAGTTCCCCGCACACTATGCCTTACAATCGCTGCCAAGGTCGATTCCGAGATGCTCTTCAGGATGGTCGGCAGGCCCGCCCATCAGCGGTAGAGTCGCGCCATTATACGAGGAAGAAAAAAGTTGAGACGACCGGATAGGAGGGCTTGGCCCGAGATGAGGCGCTGGTCGAGAACCACCTACAAGGCGCCACGAGTATCTTTCTTCCACTTGTGCGAGCGTCTCAGCCCTACATATATACATATAAGTAGCCATTCCTCTCACAAACAGTAAGTCTTACCGAAGTACTGGCAGAAATTCCTGGAAGCGCGGGTGTAATGTTACCATACGATGCACAAAGGTCGTATCATCTGCATCTGCTGACAGCCGCAGATGGTTGAGGATCAGCAGGATGAAACCGCGATTATCTACACCCATTGACTGTCAGAAATCTAACTCGTAAAACCATAAACTCGTTATCACCTGTGTGCTGTAATTTGTCCTGATAGGTATCGATTAAGCGAGTGAGCAGTTTTTGTTTACGGATGAGGATGTTGAGAGGGCGTTCGTGGTTGATCCGTAGCACCAGGCGGAAGATTCTGTAGAACAAAGTATGGTACATGTTGCATGTGCTATCGTTCACGGTCAGCATATGTATCGCTGAAGACAACTTCATGGGTTACTTACTTTTTCTCAAAGAAGGAATTCACAAGCATTTTCCAGAATGCAACAGGGACGGCGTCCAGCGCTTGTATCTGGTCCGAGGCGTCAGAAAGTGATTGGTAGAATACGTCGAGAAGATCCATGTCGGCAAGCGTCAACGGGCGACTAATCAATACAACAGATGAGCATAATAAACGCAAATGTGTCATGAGCGTACATTTTGGTGGAGATGGATGGGCGGTCTTTGATGAATAAGATGCATATATCGGAAGTATGGTGGGAGATCAGGTTTCGAATATGGAGGGATATGTTGTACAAAGGACCTTGGACAGGTTGCGAGATGGTGGATGATCGAGAAGGAGGAGTGCCACTATATCATATGAGACTCCGTGTTGTTGACTGATATATAGACCTACCAGTTGACCAGTGCTTTTAGCACAAGGATAGCAGCATGTCGGGTATGACCGCGGTCCTCTCGAGAAATCAACTAATCATTATTAAACATGAGACAATGGTGTCCAGAGGTCATCGTAATAACATACATCGAGGAGTGAGCGGATAATGGTCGGGCCTTTGGTTTCGTCGTAGAATGCTTTGAAGAGGAACTCACTATGTTCCATCTGCGACATTTCCTCGATAAGCCGCAGGGTCATCTCCTTAATTCTTGAGACGTACGCTGAGAAGCCTGCCTATCGCGTAAGCAGGTGTGTCTTCAAAATCTCTGCAGGTATCCATCCTACTTACCTCGCAAATGGAATGCTTCGAGTAAGCTCTTGATAAAGTCAAGCTCATCGAGTCGCTCAAAGGCGGCGCGGCGTTTGGCAAGAGCAACGTCGTCCTTGGTGGAAGGGGCAGTCAAAAGGCACATGATAGATTCAGAGATCGCAGCTTCTGTGGCGTTCGGGAGTAGATAGTCGAAGAGGTAGGTTGCATTGTTACGCATAATGACACGGTCCAGCATCTCAACTGGATGTCTCCGGACAAAGTGCTGAAAGACTTTACCAAAGTGATTAAAATTGCCATTGGAGTTGGGTAGTAGAATGGTAAAGAGACGGTCGACTGGAGACAGAGCGTGAGTTAGAGAACAGATCGTCTTGCTTTCATCTTTGGCTTACCGATGACATCGAGACATACGTCTTGGACCCGGTAGTGGTTGCTTGAGGTGCCACAAAGCAATTCCATGGCGTGATAGGACCGCTCGATCGCTTTTGCATCATCCCATTTTCGTGAACGAGACGCCAGCTGCACTTTTTCGACGAGGCTCAGCCGTCCCAGTTCGTCTGAGGTCGGCTTGGCATCCGAGTCTCCTTCTTCAAAGCAAGTCATATGGGACATGAAGATATCAATGACACCTATTACACAAAGGTTATTTGAATAAGCGATTCTGACAGAGACCAGACAAGGGACGGGGTGCATACCATCGAGCAGAAGAACGCTGACAATCTTAGTATCCATGCGTGGGTTGGGCAGCTCGAGTAGCTTGCGCAGGAGGAGGGTGGAGGTTGCTTTATAGTCTGGAGGTGGATTCAGAGAACCTGATGACGCGTCCTTGGCTTGTTGTATGGCCCGATCGGCCGTTTCCCAAGGTGAACTAGGGTCACTGTCGAATGAAGAGCAAGAATCGGGCGAGATCACCAGGTTTTCTTGGACGTCATTGTTGTCGAGCCACATGAAGAAACGAAGAGCTTAAACAAAAGCAGTCCTGCACTTCCACCGCTTTTTCTCGGTCGGGTCGGCATACAATCCCGCGCCCCCGCTCTGTGGAATACTCATTTACATTTTTTTTCTCCCTTGTTGTCTTGCGTATCATCATTTTTATCATAATTCATGTATCTTTTACCTTATCCCATATATCATTCGATACGTACTACCATACCATATACCAATTTTGCCTCTTTTGGTTGCATCGTGTCTCTTTAAGGGATAAGCAGAAAGAAAAAGTCAATCGGGAAGACCAACAAAATACTAGCTTAAAGACACTAGGCGTATTGCCCACACAAACTGATCTCCATAGAGTGAAACACTGAAATATCCATGTATCTTATCACTGGAACAAAAATAAAATCGCCATGGTCGACACCTGGGGATGTCCTGCGCCAGACTCAGAAGTAAAATTGTTAATTTTTCTTTGCCGTATGGCACCCAAAGGCGGCAAAAACAAGGCCGCAGCACCTGAGCCTGCGTCGGGTGGCACCAAGAAGAACCCTCGCAAGAACATTGTCAAGAGCGGCAATGCAGGTGGTAACAAAAGCGCACCCTCCAAAGACGGCGACCAACAGCAGCCCGAAAAGGCACGATCCACCGCTTGATCTCGGCAATCACTCACATGCTATTCTTTTATAGAAATCCGTCTTTGGCGATTGGACTGGCAAAACACCCGTCTCTCTGCTGCATGAACACTGCCAGAAGGAAGGATGGGACAAGCCGACGTTTGATATGACCCGCAAAAAGGAAGGGTTTCTAGGCACCGTGCAACTCGGCAAACGCAACAAGAAAACAGCCCAAATCCAGACGGTTACCATGACGCCTCCCCTCAGTGCCTGTCAGCCTACAGCACTCGAAGCGCGCCAT
Organism: Syncephalastrum monosporum B8922; assembly: GCA_000697355.1. NCBI lineage: Eukaryota > Fungi > Mucoromycota > Mucoromycetes > Mucorales > Syncephalastraceae > Syncephalastrum > Syncephalastrum monosporum. The sequence continues at coordinate 250,982 of JNEN01000919.1, read as the reverse complement.
ATTGCAGCCACCTATGCTCTGCATCGTGTCAAGTCGCATATGCCTCTTCACCGTGTCCTGCCGCCTCAGCATCGCGACTTCTGGAACCAGTGTGAACAGACCAAGGCCAAGGAGAGAAATCCGGCCTTCTATGCCGCGGATCCTTTCAATGCGCAGCCCGCGCCCGCCCGCCAGAAAGAGTCGATTGACCGACGCCCTGTCAAGGAGCATGCAAGTGCAGCCGTGCCCATGCCGCAGCAGCCTTCTCAACAAACGTCAGGATCTACCCGCGCGCTGCAGCCCAATGGACGGCCCGGAGGTGGCGGAGGCGCTATGGATGAAAAGATGCGCAAATATTGGGAGAGTCTGCCTGCAGTTCACATGACGGCCGACCACAGATCCCTGGTTGAAGACGTTGTCAAACAATCCAACATTGCCTACCAGCCGGTAAGTATGGAAGGCATGAGTAAATGACTGCGTGCTCATTTCGTTATTTAGCGCGAAGAAGAGCTCGACCCGACTGTTGCCAACGAGATACGCCAAGGCCTTCAGCGCATGGGCTTTCGAATTGCCCACATTGACGAGGCACTCGAATATTGTAGTGATATGGCCATGGCTCTCGACTGGCTTTGTAAGTGGATTTGTATTATAGTGGGAACTATGTACTCAAACTTACCTCAACTATGATCTAGGCTTACATGTTCCTGAGGATGGTAAGATCTTTCGTGTATTCTGCCAGACAGTGGCCACTCACAAATGCTATAGATTTACCTCCTGCATTCATGCATGCTAACTACAACCCGACTATGACAACCATCTCCCAGACGACACAGTCCCTTGGACGAAATTGGCTTCTGAAACGCATGACCGAGTACGGCTACTCGAACAGTTTATGCGAAAAAGCGTTGGAACAATTCGATTACGACGAGAGCAAGGCACTTGCACTTTTACAGTGGTGCCTTGTTCATGGCGAAGAACCGATGCCACAAAAAGAAGAAGAACATGACGCGGAAGAGCTGAAAGATATGCGGAAAGAAGAGCTTGAAGCGCTCGGATCCATCTATGGCAATCGCGTCCAGCATCGTACAGAAAAGGACAAGGACGAAGAACACATTTCGGTTCAGTTGGAAGCGCCCTGGAAGAAGTTGACTCTGGATGTCATCATACCCGAAGGATCCAACTACCCCTACACGGTGCCACTGATGACTATTCAGTGTGAAGATATGCCGTCGTACCTCAAGTTGTCTGTGATCAAGGGCCTTGTGCTTGAAGCCGAGGCGACCGTTGGTATGCCCTTGATCTACACTTGCGTCGAGTGGCTGCAAGAGCATATCGATGGCATCGTGGCCAACCCACCCAAGCTGCGCGAGATCACCGAGGGCATGTCGATGGCCATGCTCGCTGCGCCGCGCGTGGATAACAGCAAAAAACGCAAACCCAAGCGAAGCCGATTGTCAGCCGCTGAAAATGAAGCTATCTCCAAGCGTCTTAAGGAGGACCTCGAGAAGATGCATGCGTCGGACCAATACAACGCATCCATTCGAGGTGTGCGGGAAAAGCTACCGGCGGATGGCTTCAAAGCCAAAGTACTCGAAGCAGTCTATGGAAACCAGACATCCATCGTCAGTGGTGAGACGGGTTGTGGTAAGACTACGCAGGTGCCGCAATTCATCTTGGACGAGGAGATCTCCAATGGGCGTGGTGCTACTTGCAATATCATTTGTACGCAGCCGCGAAAGGTGGCCGCTATCGGTGTCGCTGACCGTGTCGCCACTGAGCGATGCGAAAAAGTCGGTCAGACCGTTGGTTATGCTGTCCGTGGTGACACCAAGGCATCCAAAGACACGCGTCTTCAATTCGTGACGACTGGTGTATTGCTGCGTCGCTTGCAAAGCGATCCTCAGCTGGAAGGCGTGAGTCACGTCTTGGTCGATGAAGTCCACGAACGTTCAGGTAAGTAATTAAGCTAACATTTTCGCTGGCGCTTTGAACTGACGATCCATCCCAGTCGACAGTGACTTTCTGCTTATTATCTTGCGTCGCGTGCTGCAGAGACGCAAAGATATCAAGGTTGTTCTTATGAGTGCCACCATCAATCAGCAGCTGTTTGCTGATTATTTTGGTGGCGCGCCTACGGTCGAGATTCCAGGTTTCACACATCCTGTCAAAGACCAGTAAGTGCGGTTTTTATGAATCATAGGATGCTCACGCGATCGTATAGCTACCTGGAAGACTTCATCAGCGCTTCATCATTTGTGTCTCGAATGCCCATGCCAAGGAAAGATCCCAAGGAGGAAACCAGAGGCGACTTGGCCGAGTGGCAAATCAAACTCATGGATCAAGGTTATGACGAGCGCACAGTACAAACCCTGGCGCGCTACCGGAACCAGGACAAGATTGACTATGATCTCGCGGGCCAGGTTGTCAAGCACATTATCGTGACGGAAGACGTCAAGGGACCTAAGCCCGCGATTCTGATATTCATGCCAGGTATGCCTCTTGACATGATGTTGATGCCGCGTACTAAATGTGTGTGCACAGGTGCCATGGAGATCAAGCGGTGCATGGAGGCGCTGCAGGATCATATTCCACCCGGCGAAGAGGTACAAATCTTGCCACTCCATGCAAATCTCTCGCCACAGGAACAGACCCGCGTGTTCAAGCAAGTACCGCCCAACGTACGCAAGATCGTGGTGGCCACTAACGTGGCTGAGACATCCATCACCATTGATGGTATCGTCTACGTGATTGACGCCGGACGTGTCAAGGAGACTCAATACGATGTCAGCAACAACATGATGCGACTAGTCGAGACCTGGGCCTCACGCGCCTCGTGTAAGCAGCGACGCGGTCGTGCCGGTCGTACGCGTCCAGGTGAATGCTACAAACTCTTCACGCGCGATACAGAGGCGCGCAAGATGAGTGCCCAGCAGCTACCGGAGCTCTTGCGCACACCGCTTGAGCAGCTGTGTCTTCAGGTCAAGGCCATGGGAGAAAAGGATGTCAAGGCCTTCCTTCGGCAGGCGATCGATCCTCCTTCCATACAAACACTCGATACGGCTATTCGGACTCTGCAAATGGTTGAGGCTATCACGGATGACGAGCATGGTGATATGACACCACTTGGTAAACATATGGTAAGTGAATCTCCATGAAGTGATGTAATATCTCACACCTGCCGTAGGCCTCGATCCCAGCCGACTTGCGTGTCAGCAAAATGCTCTTGTTTGGCTCGATTTTCCGCTGTCTCGATCCAGTGCTGACAATTGCCGCCACCATGTCGCTCAAGAGCCCTTTTAGCGCGTCCATGGACAAGCGAGATGAGGCTAAACGATGCCGCGCCCAGTTCTTCACGGGTAAGAGCGACTGGATCACGGACGCTAAGGCGTTCGAGCAGTGGCAAAAGGCGATCGAGTCCAAAGGCATGCGGGAAGCCCGGCGCGTTTGCGACGAAAACTTCCTGTCCTTCCCCACCCTCAATGAAATCTCGTCTCTGCGGCGTCAATATGCGGATGCGCTCGCTGATATCGGGTTCTATGACCGAGCGTGCAAAGACGACTACAACATCAATGCGTCCAATACCAGTCTGATCAAGGCCGTCGTGTTTGGCGGCCTGAACCCAAACCTGGCCAAGATTCGCATGCCGGAGACAAAGTACGACAAGCTGATCAGCGGCGCGGTCGAGCGCGAGAAAGAAGCACGCGAGATCAAGTTTTATACCAAAGAGGATGGTATGTTGATACGCACTTATATATGTTTGTTTTCTCTTGGCTCATAATCTCGGTAGGTCGTGTCTTCCTGCACCCGGCCTCTGTCTTGTTTGAAAACAACAACTACAACTCGGCCTTCCTGACTTACTTTTCGCGCGTCGCAACGTCCAAGGTCTTCATCCGTGATGGCACAGAAGTACCCAACTACGCCGTTCTCTTCTTTGGCGGTCGTGTGGGCGTGGATCACTTTGGTCGAGGTTTAACAGTAGGCTCGGATGGCTGGATCAAGTTCCGTGCCTGGGCACGCATTGGCGTTCTTGTGAACCAACTGAAACGCTTGCTTTTGGCTGAGTTGGACGTCAAGATACAAAACCCGAATGCAGATGGTAGGTGGAAGAGATATCTTTGTATACGGTCGTGCTTATATCCTTCGTTTTAGTTGCGTCAAGCAAGGTTGTGGCTGCTATGGTGTCACTTATCACCAAGGATGGCCTTTAGAGCTTTAGAAAAATTTACTTTATAGACTCTGTTTCTTCTTTAAAAGTTCACTTTTTATCTTCTTACACGTCAACTCGTATCACTGTCGCCCAATCATCCCTCATGTGCTTTCGTCTCCCACTAAAGCTTCATTTCCATCTCTCATGTCAGCAAGTAGTACAGCATTTCAGCAATAATGCGCGGCAGCATGTAGGTGAATAGTATACAACAACTGATATCTTATTTCTTATGAACTTAACGTCTCTCCTCCGGGGGCACTGTCTTTTCCCAATCGGCCTTTACCGCTTGGTAGAAGGCATCATCCAAGAGAACCTGAGCGCCGGTCATGGAGATACACTTGGATGCAATGATGGTATCTTCGTGCGCTTGGGGCGTACGGGCAGCAGCAGTGAACTCGATCGTATGATTAGCAGCGTCGGTGTGAATGCCGTACATGGGGTGAAGGGAAGGCACAACGTAGGAGGTGTTGCCGAAATCAGTGGAGCCTCCTGCGGCCTTTTCTTGTTCGGCATGTGTCAAGAATTCGATGCCAAACTTCTTCATGTTCTTCACATAGTTCTCAGCAAACACACTGTTCTGAACGACATCTAAAAGCATCCAATGTGTCACTAAACGCTTATCCGTGGTTCATACTGCCTTTTTTTACCTTTAGTGACGCCAATGGGACGCCAGGTCCATTCAACCTTGCAGCCTGTTGCCAGCGCAGCTGCATTGAAGCATGCTTCCATCTTCTCCATTAGACGACCGATCTGCTGGTACTTGGTGGTACGGATGAAGAAGAAGGCCGAGGTGTAGTCGGGGATGACATTCGGCTAGAAATCCGGAAAAAATCAGTTTTTGTTACAGAAAAGTCTATTGTCGTCTCACTTACGGCTTTGCCACCATCTTCAACGACGCCATGGACACTAGATAGAGCCAGTTAAATAGATGCGTGCTGGTATATTAAAAAAAAACGTACCGGTCCGTAGGCATGAGTTGTTGGCGCATCATACTGATGTTATTCCAGAGCTGCACCATAGCGTCCAGCGCATTAACACCTAGAGAACCACGTTGAGCGATAAAATGGGTGACTGTGAACCTTCCATACCCTCCCAAGGTGCCGCAGAAGCATGGCTTGCCTTGCCATAGAAGCGGACATGGACGTCATTTACAGCAATCATGCCAGCCTTGTCGGCGTGGTAAGCCCTATATACACAGCGAATGGTATATTAGCATGGTTGCCTGCCTTTTTCTTTTTGTTGCAGCATACGCAGGATGAAGCATCAAGCAGACGTCGACAGTCTTTTGGAAGGCCTCCCGCTGAACAAGGATAATCTTGCCAATGGAGAGTTCTAAATAACAATATGGGCGATTGAGTTTGTGGTCTTGTGTGACCTATCTGCATCGGTTTACCTTCAGCGGGAGTACCAAACAGGACGACCTTGCCCGAAGCCTTGCCGTTTTCCAACAAAGCCTTGAGTCCGACAGCGGCAGCCAGGCCGCTGATGGCAATCAGGTTGTGGCCACATCCCTGACCAAGGCTATGGGAAGAAGCGATGAGTGCTCAATGTAGTGCGAATAATGTGACTGGTAGTGCGATAACTTACCCAGGCAGGCCATCGTATTCGGTGCAGAAGCCGACGCGCTTGCCTTCACCCCAGCTGTACTCGGCTGTGAAAGCGGTTTCCATACCATAAGCATGACGTGTGACAGTAAAGCCCTTCTTCTCAAGGTAGTCCGTCAAAAGGTCATGCGCGTGGTATTCCTCCATGCCGGTCTCCATATGGCTATGAAGCTGTGTAGACAGCAGTTCAGAGCTAGATACACTATGGCGCGTCATTCGACTTACGTCCAAGCTGATCTCGCGAAGCTCCGTCGAGATCTTGTCGATAGCCGAGTGGATTATGTTCTCAGCCTCGGTGTCCGTCTTTACGTCGAGTTGCTCCATTGCCTAAAGAAGAGCATGTAGACATGAGACGTCATTTCACAGGCTGGCAATCGCGCGTGTTTACTTGCCTGAGACATGCACTCCTCGTAGGCGGGCAGCTTTTCCGAGTAAGCGGGAGCAGCAGACGCAGCGGAAGAGGCGGGTCGAGCAGACCGCTGAGCACGCGTCACCGAGCGCTGCTTGTTTTTGCGAAACGCAGAAAAGAGGTTGCCAAAGCACGAAGTGGGAGCGTCTTCTGGGCCAGCCATGGGAGTGAGAGCGGTTGAGAGTATGTGTAAAGAGAAAAGAAGAGTGGTGTGCCGTCGAGAGGAAAAAACAGCACTGGGTGATTTTGCTGCAGGTCTGCGGTGACACAAAACTTCTTTGACCGAGCGCCGGGCATGCATCCCAATCCTTTATGATTTCTTATCGTCTTACACACGTACAGCCCGATCCTTCGGACCTTGTCTGCTCTATACAATATGATGTCCACTCGTCTCTTTTACTTGCTTGCTCACACGATCTCACCTGGTACGTGGCCATTCATTTAGCTGCTACCATGGTTATTTGCTTTCAAACATAAACATGTTTGCGCCATTTGTACATACAACCAAAATTATCAAGGTTATCCATCAATACCCTCTCTTGCCGATGACAAGGTATGGCTCACCTTATACCCAGTGCTCTTGCGCATACCTGACAGATTGATAATTACGAACTTTTGACGCGTAGATCCACGTCTGGGTCCCTCGTAAAGACGGGTGCGATGTTCCTGGCACCCGGTCGCTGATAGAATCTTTCGACAGAATGGTCCACTGCAGAATTTCAAAACGTGTATCCTGTAAGAAGACACAACACCGATGGACATCGATGCTATGTTGCACGACGCTTAGTGCTGCTGCTACCAATGCAAACAGCCATACTGGAAATTACAAATGGTAAACATTGACACACCTAAGCAAGGTGGCGTGAGAAGAAATAATTGACATTCTCGTTGTTTCTCAGACGTTTCTATACAAACTTATGCAAAGACGCCTTCTTTTTCAATGGTGCAAGTGAACGCATAGAGGGCTCCCAAAAAATAAGCTATACTGCTGGTATAGAGGGTGCTACGTAATGAAGATCTCGCTAGACATATGCTATTCGTCGTCGTTGCCGTTGTCAGTGTTACCTCATATCATTCAAGTACGACGGCCCTATTATGTCTTTATCATATGTGTGATAGCCCACAGGGTGGAAGTGGAGCCTATAAAACAAGATACGTATACTCACTCTCAAAACACGCAGCAAGGACATTTCACAGATAGACATTCATATTGCCTACCAGTACCAGCCATTAATATCCAAAATACGCGTTCCTTTTGCCACGTATGTGCGCTTTCCTCCACCTGAATTTTTTCAGCCTTTCGGTATGACCCAGCTATACTATTTCGGCGAGTCATCTATGTCAACCTCGCTATCGTTGTGTACTGCAGTACGTATTATACACTTCTTCTTTCGATAGTGAATACTTTGGTCCAGTGTGTCTCATCCGAGCGCTCTGTTCTGCACAGCCTGAAGTCCTTGCCCGTTATTTTGTGTAAGATTAGACAGTTACGATACGTTTAGGTAGTCAATTTCTTCGTTGTCGGGATTAGAGAAGGGCGAAATCAGGCAAAAAAGTGTGGAGCGGGGTGGATAGAGGACTTTCGGTCTGTGCCTTTGTGCTTGTCGTGTTCTTGTTCTTTTGCAGTGATGACCATTCACAATTTGTACATTTTCGACCGGCATTGCCAGTGCATTTACTTTCAGAAATGGAGCCACAAAGCGCAAGGATCGAGCGGTGGGATGAACACAACGAGCATGAGTCAGTCCGGCAGTAACGCTGCTAATCCAAACACGACCGGCAGCGGCAGTCGTCTCGGCGGCCTGACCACGTCCTCCTCTCGCTTCTCAGCCTCGAGCCCAGCGTCTTCGAGTGCGGGCGGAGGTGCTCCGACGAGCAGCACCAACACGCCCACCTCATCCTCCGTTGCTCGTGGTGACGATCGACTCTTACAGACACAACCCACCACAAGTGGTCTGGCCGCCGGCAGCATGATCTCTATCGAGGAAGAAGCCAAACTCGTCTACGGTGTCATATTCTCTTTGCGTAACTTTGTACGCAAACTGGGGGCAGGGTAATAATCAACAGGCTACTACCAGTGAAAGCGCGAGAGATACGCTGAGAAAGAGAAGAAAAAGAGCAAAAAATGATTAATGGTTTACTAGGCAAGAAGGATTTATTTCGTACCGCACATCCACGTACCGACTGCATTATTACGAGACACCGTCCGGCCTCAAATTCGTCATGAACTCGGACCCCAACACGGACTCGCTGCGAGCGGTTCTCAAGCAAATCTACGTGCAGTTATATGTCGAGTTTGTGGTCAAGAATGGTCTGATGCGTTTCGATGATACCCGCTGGGAGATTAGCCAGGGCCTCCTGCCTAGTGACCAGCCGCACCAGGATGGAAGCAACGCGGCTTTCACCGCAAGTGCTGCCAGTACCAATGCCCCGCCTCCGCCAGGCAATATCTCAAACGAGCTCTTCCGTATCGCCGTCGACCGGTTTATCCGAAGTCTACCCGTTTTCGAATAGCCACCATGATTCGAATACTAATAAACCGGCCCGTAGCGTGTATGTATAGACACCGGCTATTTAGCCGCTCTCTTTCCGTTGGTTATTGCGTTCTAAAAGTGTAACTCTGTCGTTGCTGCGTTCCGGAGGCAGTTCGGGCCCTGGCCACTAAACCTTAAATGGTAATACAGACTTTTTTTTTTTAACGAAAAAGAGAGAAAGGCTTTGTTCTTCCTCCTTCTTTTCTTACGCTCGTTTTCGACATGAAGCTATTCAAAACTTTGCACGAATTCAGCTATGAATGGAGCCTTGTCTCTGCCGCCAATTGGCAAAAATACCCAAACGAAAGTGCTCCTCATGTTAAACACGTCGATGTCCTTAATCGGTCGGTGGACCCAAAAACGGGCATATTAACGACAGAGCGCCTTTTCACTGTCAAGCAGAACGTGCCTACCGTCATTCAAAAGGTATGGTATAGAAAGACTTGGTGAGGAGTGTGCCAAGAACTGAACACGTGAATTTTCTTATTTTTTACAGATACTCGGGACGGGTACAACACACTACGTCCGGGAAGTATCAACTATTGACCCGCGCCGCAAACATTTAACAATGAACAGTGTCAACTTGACCATGTCAAACCTTCTGACGGTTGAAGAAAAAATTGAATACATGGAGCATCCTGAAGACCCTCTCAAGTAAGTTCTCCCCTGATTGTTTGTTTTGATACGGCCCCTGACGGTTGAATGACGATGATGTAAACAGGACCCAGTTTGTCCAGGAAGCCGCTATTTCCGCAGGCAGCCTTGTTTCTCGATGGGGCAGCCTACTCGAGGAATTTACGCTGCGTCGTTTCCAGCAGAATGCAGCCAATGGTCGCGAGGGCTTCAACAAGGTACTCGAACGATTTGTCGTCATGGCTGAGGGCCGAAGGTATCCCGAAGGTGAACAGTAATGTACATATAGACTCTCCAAAACCTCTTTTTTCGCCTCCCCTCTTCCATCATGCATCACGTAGATATACCAAAAGAAAGAAAAAGTTCCTTGTTTATAAAGCAAAAGCAGAAAATGCTATGTCCGCTGGCGTATACAGCATCAAAAATTTGACCAGTCAGGTACTAATGACAAGCTTGCCATATCTGATTACGACGTGACTGGTGTACTCCCTTCTTGACTGATATATGTATGCATTACATCGTACGCTGCATCCAGAGGCAAGCTATATGGACACGCAAGACTTTCTCCTCTTATGATAAACACCAGAAAGCCAGCAACGAAAAGGTATGATACAGAAGAAACCATATTCTGTCATACACAGAAAACCTACGATGAAATTAGCGTTGCTCGCAGTTGTGGTTGCATCTAATTGAAAATTATTTTCATACCTCCATCACGAAGGGCGGTAGCATGCTCAATAGTGTGGGCAGACCGAAACTGTAAGACAAACCATAAGACGAAATAAAGTGCGAGAGTAGCAACGACAGGAGATGCAGAAAATAATGAAAGCGATACACTACACGAGAAGAATCTATAGATATCTAAATCACATCCTTCCAGCAGTCCGACCCAATTATATGCAACATCTACACGGCATTGTTGGAGATTTGGCGCAGTAATGGTATGATCATATTGTTCAAAAATGAATGTGTATTACATGTCGGGTGTTCCATTAATTTGTATGCGATGCAGGCAAGTATAGTCAGGGTCGCCCCAGTTACTTTCTATCTGTATCAGGATCCCCTGGAACGTAGAAATGCGCAGCTTATCGAAAGTAAAAGTCTGTATAGTAAAGCTACTGTGGATGTCATAAGTGACTCGGCCGAGGAAGATCTTGCCGTACGTGTCTTCGAGACGGCCTCCCTTATAATTGACCACACCGTAGACGACTATGTCTTTGGGCGCCAATGTTCGGGTGACTAGGTTATCCTTGTCAGGGTGCTCAATGGTGATGCCTTCCACGAAAAGCGGCTCGCTGGAAAGGATAGCGAGAGAACCCTTGAAACCTTGCATGGGCCAGCATCTGGTAAAGCTCGCGTCCGGTAAAAGTGCAATGAGCGGAGCAGGTCCAGCCGCGGCTGGCAGCAATCGACCGAGTATGATGTAGAGGTATGTACCGAGAGTGAGCAATAACACCAAGAGGGATACTACCAGGCATGAGCGTAGCGATCCATTTCGACGGTGCCACTGACGGAACTGTCGCACGATGGAGCGGCCGGCTTGTAAGACGGAGAGTGTGGGACGGACAATAAGGAGACGGAAGAGAGTGCTGACGTGCCGCCTGTCGAGGATAAAGCTTGCAGTCCGCAAGCAAAAAAGCATCGGTCTGGAAAAAAGGAGACGATGGAGAGTATTGATGTACCGAAGGAAGAAAACTGCAACCCAGAAGATAAAGAGCGCCGGTTGGACAATGAGGAGACGGTAGTGGAGGTTGGCAAGTCGAGTGAAGAGGTTTCCGACCCACAAGCAAAAAAGGATAGATCTCGGAAAGAGGAGCCGCTGGAGAATATCGATGTACTGAAACAAGAAAACTGCAGTCCAGAAGATAAAGAGCGCTGGTCGGACAATGAGGAGACGGTAGTGGAGGTTGGCGAGTCGAATAAAGAAGTAAGCGGCTCGCAAGGCAAAGAGCGCTGGACTGACAATGAAGAGGCGGCAAAGAGTACTGCCGTGCCGCCTATCAATGACGAAACGAGCAGCTCGGAGACAAAGCGCTGGAGCGACAAGAAGGAGACCAAAAATCTTTTGCAGGATCCATAGTATGAAACAGACAAACTTTCGGATAGAAAAAGGAATGAGGAACGCCACATAGACTGTCCAATAGTATACTCGATCGGCGTAGGGGACGAGCCGTGGCCAAATGATGCCTTCTCTGCGGTACCGTGAGCTTAGGTCGGCGTCGTCATAGGGTGTATCATCGTGTCCTCCGTCAGAGGAGCCTTGTATTGACGTCTGGCATGAATAATAGCTGCTGGTGTCACTGTTACCATCGTCATCTTGATGATTGCCGGGCGGTGGCGGTATTGCACGGTGCGGTGCCCGAGAAGGCATTGGGGGAGATGTCCAAGGTACTGATGTGAAATTTACAAAGCGATGAGCTGATATATTTGCTTGTAAAATGATCTTACCAGGCACTTTTTGTCGAATTCGCTCACTCTGTCTGTGTATTCTATCAACGGTAGCGGAAAATGGTTCTGCACAAAGTTCACCGTTTCTCCTCGCCTCGAACAGACGGTTTTGGCGTAATGCTTCAAGATAGACGGTTCTACGTGAATGTGACATGACACGTATTAACCAACAAAAAAAGCGGCTGTAATTTTTTTCTCTGTTACTTTAAATATGCTGAATGTACTTCATTGTATGCGGATATAATGAAAAATCATATGCATACGACGTCCTAAGTCCTAGTTAACATCCCCAAAAATACAGTCATATATGTGTCCTTGAGAACAATGGAGCGTCTCGTTTCCAGTGCCGCTCGTACCTGTACAAATAAGTCAAAGTTTTCCCATCCTTTATTCGTATGTCCAGGAGAATGGATATACAAACGATAAGGCATCTAAGAAATTGAAATACTGCGCAACAAATCTCAAGCCCGTAAATATGCGATAAAGCGTAGTAGGTCCATGCTGGCAAACAACTGCATATATTATATTACACGACTACATTGACTAAGATTTTACATTTTTCTCAGTGCCTACCGTTTGTTGTAAGTCAGTGTGGCAATGCTTCATATATTACACGACTATCCTTGACGACTTTTTTCACTTCTTCTCAGTGCACACTGCCTTGTGACCCCCCTTCCAATGCGCCTTTTGGCAATCGCGAGAGCAATAGCTGACGCGTTGGCACTGGCCGCACTTTTTGAAGTCACCTTCCTTCTCTTCCGTTTTCTCACAGAACGTGTTACTGCACTGCTTGTGACGGATCGCTTCCGGCGCGGCGTCCTTGGCAAGCTGTCTGATGAGTTTTTCTTGATCCTTGACGCTCAGGTTGCTAAAGTTCTCCAGGTTCTCGTTCTCGAGCGCGACACGCGCCGCCATCTTGGCCCGCAAGACGCGTACCAGGTAGACATAGGCTTCGGTGTCGCCTCGCACCAGCGCGAGCTCCATGTAGTTCTGTGCCTTGTCCATGTCATATAAGCCATAGTCCTTGGAGCCAAAGATGAGGCCGAGCATCAGCATCGCGTCGGCGTCACCATTGTCGGCGGCAAATTCCATGTAGTCGATACCGGTAACAATGTACTCCTCCTTATCACTACCCGGGTCGCCAGCCTCCTTGGCCAGCTCCGGGGTCTTGGACATAAGCAGATACAGACGACCGAGGGCATTGGCGGAGGCGGCATAGCCCCACTCCTTGCCTTGCTCGAGGTATTTCAAGGACTGCTTGATATCACGGAAAGGTTTCGTCGCAGGCGAGTTACCCTGGTAAATGAGACCCAGATTATGTGCAGAGTCAGGGTAGCCTGTATATCAAGTAAGTAATAGCGTTTCAACACATTACCAGAAGAACTCACCTTCGGCGGCCGACTTTTCATAATTGGCAATAGCACGCTTGACGTCCGCATCGCAGCCATACCCGTTTTCTTCGAAATAGGCAACCTTGTGAATGGCCATCTATATGAAGGTTGCATCAGGATGTGGGCCCTATTTAAGGATGAAGGGTATACTTACAGGGTTACCCTTTGAGGCCGCCTTGGTATACCACTCGTAGGCGAGTTTCTTGGGATCTTGGTCCTTCAAGTTTTTGCCCTCAGCGAGCCGTTGCTCCTGGACATAAAAGGAACCGATCTGGACAGCAGCCATAGTGAAGCCCTTTTCAAAAGCACGCTCTAAGAGCTTTTTGGCGCCGTCAAAGTTGGGGCTCGCGACGGGGCTCATGCTAGCACGATCGTCTTTGTCGATAGGTTCGCGTCGTACGCCACCGTAGAGGAAACTGGCCAGCAAAAGGTCATTGATCGACGCATTCTCGCCAAGTTCGATGCCTTCTGCGGCCTTGTCAATGTTCATGTCTGCCTTGGAAAGGCGTTCGACTGCTTCTTGCTGCGTCGACTCGAAAACCTTGTATTCCTCCAAGAAATTGGCGCCAGCGCGTTCAAGCTAACGGTACAGAGCAAAGTGAGTGAGTATGGCATGATAGAGTGTGAGTGTATACATATATACATATAATATATATATATATATAGTCTATTAGCATACCTTCTTGCCAACACTGTTGCGTTTCTCAAACTCGGAAGCGAGCTGCTGAGCAGCGACGGGCAGAGCAGTGGGGATCTGCTTTGCAAACTCGGGATCGGTCTCATTGTAAAGAGCAACAAGGAGAGCGGACTGCTGCTGGGTCAGACCGAGGAAGGGAGGCACTTCAGAGGCGGGATTGTCGCCGATCGTGTCGTTGTTGTCGCTGCTCACTTGCATAGTAAAAAAGACAAAAATAAAAAGCGAGTCTGGGACTAATCAGTCACAAATACCAGCACATCCGTCCTTTTGGGCGGAGTGCTTTCTCCACCCACTTTCCACTTCTCGCTTCCCTTTTTACTTATTCCTTATTCCCCCCCGCAATGCCTCCCAAACGAAAGACCACGAAGCGCACGCAAAAGAAACAAGAGCCTGTCGAGGATCAGGCGCCACCGCCTCAACAAGAACACACTGAGTCTGATATCGCTCCTACCCCTACCACCAAACGAAAGCGTGACGACAATGAGGACGAACACGAACAACAGCACACTGAACCTGCGAAGGCCGAAGCACACGATGCGTCGCCTGCGCCCGAATCAGAACAGAATGACGACGAAGAAGGAACAGCATCTACCTCAATGGCAGATCGATTGGCAAAATTGAAGCAGCTCAAGCGGCGAAGGGTATGTGCTTATGCCTTGATTTTGGTTATATACGTCGACTCACAACTTCTTATAATCAGGCGACTGAAGTCGAGCAAGGCAACCGCCGCGATCGTAATCTGGAATTCCAGCGCAGCAAAGAAAACCCTCGCTGGAAAGCCAAGCAAGAGCGAAAGAGACAAGAAGCTCTAAAGTATTTGGAGAAGCAGGTAAAGTCAGCCTATGTCTGTGATGCCGACGACTGATAGCCCTTTATAGGAAGCAAAAGACAAAGGAGAGGACTACGAACGAAAGCAGTTTTGGAAATACTCTGCCGAGTCTGTCGAAGCTTGGGAAGAAAAGATGCAGACTAAGGCCGAACGGGCAAACAACGGCTTTACAGGTAAAGTTCAGATCCCTAAATATCATGCAGAAAATTTGGAGTGCTTTGCACACGTGTTTGAATTCACTCACCCTGACATTCTGTAGACCACGCTCAATTGGCTCACAAAAAGTACATCAAGCTGCTCCAGCAGTTCAAGCCTGATCTGGCCGCTTATGCAGAAAAGAAGCTCGAGGGCATTACTCGCGCTATCCAGAATGGCGAAGACCCAACCGACCTGACCAATGCTGCCGAAGACCTCGAGTACGGTTCACTGACGGATAAACCTTCCAAGGCCGCGATCGATCGCCTTGCAGCGGATGTGCAAAAACAGTAAGTCCCAAAGATTAATCTGGAATCCGGATGCTGACCGTATTTGCATAGGATTCTCACTCGGGAGACTCGGTCGCGCGAACGCAAGGAACAGGCCGACGATATTTCATGGATCAACGAAAAGAACCGCGTCTTCAACCAGAAGATTGCACGGTTCTACGACAAGTACACCAAAGAGATCAGAGAGAATCTCGAGAGAGGCACAGCATTGTAAAGAAAGAAAAGGAAATTGGGGGAAAATACATTTGGTTTACATCACCTATTCATGATCAAAAACAACACTAGAGTAATACTATGGTAACTGGACTTGCAGTCGATTTGGTTTATCTTAATCATCTGCTTCCATGGCACGCAGCTTGTCGTAAAGAGCCTCGTCATCGTTGCCAGCACCCAACGTGGCCTTTGCATCATGATGTTTTGTCAGGTATTGCCGAATGATCTCGGCCGCTACCTTTTTGCCGCGGAGGCTGTCGCAAGTGGCCTTGAGCGTGCTGTTTTCGCGGTTCATGTGATCCAGCTGCCGCATGAGCAGCTCGTTTTCTTTTGTCAGTGATGCAATCAGACTGCGCATCTCACCGTATTGCTGATTCTTCTTGGCACGGTATTTCGCAGACGCTGCCTTGTTGCGCTGGCGCCTTTCTTGGAGTGACAGCGGCTGGCCGTTTGCGTTCAGACCGGCTGATGCGCCTGTAGTGAGAGGTGAGTACGATCCATACCCAAGACAAGGCGAGGGCTGGGTCGGGCGTGGCGAACCCAGCAGCATCCGGTGCGAGTAAGGATGGTGATGGTGGTTGTGGCGCTTGCTATCGTCCTGATCATCGCGAAGCAGGACAGCGGACTGGCGCACGCTCTCCGGTGAGCTGAGCGTCGATGAAGAGGAGGACGACGTGGATGCCGGCCCATGCTGACAATAAGGCGGTGAGGATTTGTTGACGGAGGGCATGGCGTCCGGCGACGAACGAGACAAATCGTATTTATCGGCAGGGGATTCCCTCGACGAGATGATCGAGGCAATAGCCATAGGCCTGGGTTCAGTAGCAGAGGGGTGCTGCATATCGCACAAAGACGGAAAGGAAAGGAATGAAAAAAAAAGAGTAGTGAAGAAAAGAAACGATGGCACCTTTCCTCGCGGACTGTCACTTTTTTTTTCTTTACAAAAGGGATCGATCCGGGAAAGGAGTGAAAGAACAGTAAGAATACAAAAAGCGAGTTTAAGGGATGCATGCAGTGCGTTTGCTGACGTGAGGATTGAAATTGACTTTAACTGTCATGATCAAAAGGTGAATATTTATCCATGTAATATTTAGGCACGGACCAAACGACAAGATAGACACAGTAATTCACTTCCATGACGATAGGTGGGAGAATAAGAGAAATTTGGCAAGCCGTATGGCTCATGCTTCATTTGTTTTTTTTATGCCGTCTGCCTTTTTTTTTTTTTTACTTTACTCCTCACTTTTTGTTCTTTTTGTTCGATCTGATTGTGTTTGCAACCTCGCCTTAAATGTTATTTTCTTCGGCCTCTCTCTTAAGTGCAAGCTATCATTCGATCCATTGATATCATGGACTATTGATGAACTCCCTAAGGTCAGATGAACTCGCTTGCTAGTCTCTTGTCTCTCTATGCAGCGATTATGATTGGTGCCGAAGCTTTTCTCCACATCGCTTCATCGTAATGCACATGCTAGTATCATTGTTTATGTCCCCTTATCTCGTATAACTCCTGGTTCAGATGGCGACATACATAGTCCATGCGCATCGATTGTCGCAGTCCTTTTGCTGCTTTTTGCTTCTTTTCATAGATTCTGGGCTCATTTCATCTTTGCCATACAGTACTTTTTTTGTTGCTATGTCACTAATAATAATACGGTGGATCGATGTGCATCTAAAAATAATAGGCCTTTCTATTCTCAATTTTCTACGTAATGACGGTGTGTCAATAACCTGTTCCTTTCTTGTTCTCATTGACACAGTTGTTGATCTCTACATAGATATTTAACAATACCATTGCTAGCAAATTATACGTGAAGACTACTGCATTCAATATAATATAATATGAATATAAGATCACTGTCCATGGTATGAGCTTTTCAAGCTGGTCGGTTTCAGTTCTGGATGCAGCGAAACTGGCACAAATGTCTTCCCATCGCTATTACTTTAGGCGTTATTGATTAGAAAGGTTACAAGCCGCACGTCATGGAGTAATATAGGCTTAGTAAAATGGAGCGCTGAGACTTCGTCGTCAAGCACGATTCCTCATGCCTATACACAGTTGCAGGATATATATAGAAATATCACCGTTTGTTGGGTCTAGTCGATAGCAGAAGCTACGAGGCAAGTGCTCTCGTAATCTGTGCGTCATATGTCTAATGATGTGTATGAGCTCACCTATTTGGTGAGATCAACTGTGACACAATGATGAATACGGAATGCATGCCGTTCTTTGATATGATCCTGAATGTCCTCCTACATGAATGAAGAAATTAAGTAGTGTAGGGAATGGCATATGGAGGCCTGTGTGCTCAGTTTTATGCAGCTGACAACTAGGTATATAGTATACTGCAAAGCTGAAGGATACATCCATCGTGATGAGTAGGTTTTTATCACACAAATTAGATTATTACTGAAGCAAAGCACGGCATTCCTCTTGTGGTGCGTAGAAAGTTAGCGGTAACCGTGATAGGCGGTATCAATCTTGAATAGATGAAGCTCATGCTATCCAGTAGGTCATCAGACGCAGTGCTAGCACCATGTAAAGCAGTACATGCATAAAGGAACTGTGCGCTGTAGAATAGTCTCTTTTGCATTCGATGCCTTCGCGTCGGACTTCAGCAATGTGCCTGAATTTGACTTTCTTCCTAGTAGTAAAATTTTAGTAGAATGGATCTCATAATTTTATTCCATTCTCTCTTTTGCTTACTTTTTAAACTTATGCGGCGATGCAACGCTTGCTAGAGCTGTTCCAGCACAAGAATGCATACGCCTACGCACGGCTAAACAATGCGACAGCAACTTTTTTCCGACCCAACTGCTGGCGATTTTCGACGGTGTTGAAATGGACGGCCATCCTTTCGGCGCTGGTTGTACTCGGCTTCTTTGCGGTGTGCGACCTGCATCTCAACATCCGCATCTACTTGCGAGACTGGATTTCCCATGCGGATCAAGGCTATTATGAGCCACTTGCGGGGTGTTTCAACTCATTCAGCGAGGACCATCCTTACATGCGTGGGTCTGTCGAGTATAGCTACGAACTCAACCCAGGCATCGGTCTCCTAGACGACCACGATTGCTATGACTTTGCAGCGACCATCCAGCCCAGAGAGGACATGCCACACAAAGATATCATATACCACGCTTACTGGCGAGCAGACCTGGCTCCGGTCGGTCCCAAGCAAGAAGCCGTCCTCCGCTCGTTCTTTGCGACGCAGAACGTCACCCGCTCCACCCTCTTCTTATGGTCGAACGGCGATTTGTCCCAATCACCCGTGATCCTGCAGATCAAAACACACGTCGGCGACCGTTTGCAGACCCTGATATATGACCCAAAGGAGCTCTCGGTGGGGTCTCCCATGGAAAACTCGCCCCATCTCGACTTCAACGACAGCCACGGCTATCTCGATGGTGATTTGATCCGCCTGCTTGTGATCTATCGCTATGGAGGCATGTGGTTTGACATGGATGCGCTGCTGATCCGCGACCTGACGCCGCTGTTTGAACGCGAGTGGCTATTGCAGTGGGATTGCTTCCAGCCCAACGCATTCCCGTTCAACGGTGCGTTTATGCACTTTAACAAGGAGTCTCCGTACCTCTGCGAGATGCTTTCCGAGATGGCGAATGGGCCTCTGCCAAGGCCTGGTACGATCGACTGGGGAGGATACATGTACTATCGCATCTACCGTCGACTCTTGCACAACGGGATCAAGCCCTGGGCGGTGCTGCCGTGGTGCTTCATGGACTCGATGGTGTGCTCTCCGAGTAACTCGATGCCTAACGCGTTTGAAGAGACCGAGTTTCCGCAGGATAGATTACTGCAAACATTCGCCTACCACTGGCATAACCAGTGGAAAAAGGAACCTGGCACGCTATTCCGATTTTTAGATGATAGGCATAAAAATAAGACGGGCTGGTGATACCCGCGTTTTTAAAACCGCTATTTGTCCTTCTTGAACCTGTTCTTTTCTCGACATGAGTGACATACTAAAGAGTGTCGAAAATATACCCCTCCTGCCTCCATCATCAGCACGATCCGAAGTAAGTTCTTTCTGTCTTCTATGCGTACAGCGGAGAGCTCAATGGGCCAAACAAAAGTTGCTATATCGATCCGCCGTCGTGTTTCGTGCTCTTCATGCCACCCCATCCCACGCGCGATCCCCTTCCGAACTGCGTCCGTCCGTCATAGCTTACAGCGATCTTGCCGAGGAGTATCTGGAAACACTCGAGAACGTAAGATTAGCACCGTCTTCTATCATTATGACACCGTTGACCCCATTTCCAGTCCGATCGTGAGTTTGCCGAAGCGTCCAAAGCTCGTCTGCTGCCGTCGATCTGGCGTCTCGTCACCTTCCTCTACTTCCCGCCAAAGAACGTCGACCTTGCTGCTCAGCTTTCGTCGTGGATCGAGTCTGTCGACAAAGGCGCCCTCTACAAATATGATATTCAGGGCATCTTCAACCACCGAGGATCACCCCTCGACCATACAGAATTCTGGCCCTTTGTCAACAGGTAGTTTACATACGCGTGTAGTCCCTTTCATGTCCTGTTCACCCGGTACCCTATATTCATATGTGTTTATTCTCTTACTGTAGACTAATATTTCGACGTGATTTGAAGACGCTGGCCAAGATACTGCAACTCGCAAAGGAACGTGAAGAAGAGCGCACAGTTTTGGATTCTGTCCATCTGCTCATCGCTGCAGTCAACCAAAAGCAAAAGAACGCACGTATCGCCGTCTCACAGCCCGCGCTGCCGACAGGATCGCGCGACCGGGCACAAGCGCAGCGTGCGTGGGACGCCATCCAACTGTTGCAGGGGGATCGCACGCGGCTCGCGACCTTGGCTGTTTCCGGCGCAGAAGCTGTCGTGGGTCTTATAACCTACGCAGAATCCGATCTTGGCAGCCTTGAGCAACTTCAGCAACTCGCTCACTTTGTGGCTCATTATCGAAAATCGGACGTCTATCTCGAGCTGCTGCGTGGTGACTTTGGCGGGGCTCTGGCTCACATGGAGGACATTGACTGGTGGCTCTCCATGCACCTCCTTGATCTGATGGATGCTTCTACCCACACACTGGCGCCATCGGTCGTTACCAAAGGTGCCAGGATTGGAAGTCGCGCTTGGATTGTCATGGTCTACACACGCTACCTGCGGAACGAAGAACGCTTGTGGCCCTATATCCTGGATTATGTCGCTACCTGCAACGGAGATGCCGATATTTGCCTGAAAAAGGTACGGACACGGTACCCACAGTGCCATCTCATCTCAACCTTTATGCACTTAGTGCATCGACTCTGCCCCGCGGAAGGACCCCGCAGCGATACAAAGGATGGCGGATTATTGCAGAGCACACACCATGAGCAGTGAATGTGCGGAACTCGAGCGTATCGGCGTGGATATGGTGATATTGCAAGGGAAACATACCGAAGCACTGCAAACAGCGGTGCGTTTACGAGACCCGGCCCTTGTTGAGCGGGCGACGCGCGCACTTTTGTGTGAAAAGGCTGGCACGGCAAAGGAGCTCCCTCGGTGCGATGAAAATGGCTTTTGGTGGCGTGGGCCCTATGCCAAATTCTACGTCCAGTATATCCATCTCCAGAACCTGTATAAGCAACACCGCCATGCTCATGTTGTCGAAGCGCTTATCGACTTGGTGGAGAAAGACCAGATCCCGAGGGACCTATTCCCCCTTGTGTTTGTAGAGGCATTCACGCATTTCAAAGGTAAGCCAAAAGCAGATATACATATCTATACAAGTGTCAAGCAAGTATGCTTATGCCACACACAGCACACGGCGGCATCGCCTTAACGCTAGCACAAATCCATTCCTTGGAAGACAAGTGGAGCGAGTATCAGGGAACGGATGACGACGAGGCGCCTTGGGACTGCCTGAAAGGGTACCTGCAGCGTGCGTCCAGTCCGTGTATACACTTGGACGATGACAAAGCTGCAGCGGATACGGTGCGGAAGCAGTTCGTGGAACAGGCTCTTTCTGTCCTTTCCAGCTACCGGCGCAGCTATGGTCTGAAACGGAAACGCTCACGTTCTGCCAGCATAGGCCAATAAGAACTTCGACACCAGCCATAGCACCTTTCAAAACAAATGGATTCAGCGTAGACATTGTACATATCATTTGTGGACACACGAATACAATCCACCTAAACAAATCTATATTCAATCATTTTGATTTGTGAGGATCTTCGGCCCGGTTTTGGGAAAATCAAGCGAGGCAGAGAAGCAGTGGCTTTTTGCCTCCCGCACGGGCAGGCGCTATTTCATACTTTTTTTTTCCAAGCTTCTTTCCTGCAGCCAAAGAGAAACAGAGAAAATGGGCAAGAAACCGTTTATCGATCGCAAGGAAGCCAAGCACTACCACGTTGTGCACCGATCCCAGCGAGATCCCCTCATTAACGATAGTGACGCTGGTGAGCGTGTCCTCAGAGAGTACATTCCGGGCAATGTTCAAAAGGTACCTTCTAATCTTTGCATCGATCTCGCATGCTCACGCTCGCCCTAGCACAAATCCTCGGACGAAATCGAGCGTGTCCGCAGAAAGCCGGTGCAACTCGACCAGGACGAGATTGACAGGTAATTCTAGACCGAGGGCTGGTGTCAGCAAAGCAGCTTAGCTTACCCGATGATCCGGATAGACGTATGGGACAGGCTGCAACGTATGGTATCTACTTTGACGACGCAGGCGAGTACGACTACACCCAGCACTTGCGAGTCATTGGCCAAGGCGGCGACACCGTCTTCTTGGAGGCGCCCCAAAAGGAAGAAAAGAAGTCGGCACTCCCCAAAAAGCTGAGCGAACTTGCGTTTCGGAACGACGAGGATGGCAAAAAGCGACAACTGATTGAGATGCCCGCCGGCGTGCTGCCTTCCGACGTCGAAATGAAGGTCGGTCTGATGAACCAGGGCACGGGCCAAGAGAACGGCCTGCAGCCGGACATGGACCCGCGTCTGCGTGAGATCTTGGAAGCCCTCGAGGATGAGGAATACATCGACGAAGAGACGGCCGACGATGATTTCTTTGATGAACTTAACGCAGAGGGTGAAGAATATGTGCCCGAAGAAGAAGAGGAGGAATACTATGAAGAGGACGTCGTCGATGACGAGGGCAACTATGACTGGCAGGCTGCCTTTAGAAAGTAAGTCCTTCCTTTCGTTACTATGTATGGGCGGACGGCTTGACTTATCTCGCATTTCTCCGTAGCTTCAAGAGAGACCAGCGAAGGAATGGCTCGGACGACGAATTCGATGATGAAGAGGAACAATTTGATCGCCAGACTGTGGGTACCGGCTTTTCGGTCACCTCTTCCATCATGCACCGTAACAAAGGCTTGAGCACGCTCGACGACCGATTCGATAAGGTAAATCACTCTCCATGCCTTCTACCCTTACATCCTCCTCACACACAATCTATTTTCCAATAGATCGAAGAAGAGTACGGCGACGATGACGATGACGACACCGAGGAGATGGGCGCCGCCGGTCTGCTGGAAGACCGTGACGATTTTGACGATATTGTCGGCGAGCTTCTCGACAAGAAAGAGCTCGTGGGCAAAAAGATGCAGCCCCGACTTGAGGGTGGCACGGCCGAAGGCAAACTTGATACCCTCCGCTCTGCCCTGATGGCGACGCGGCTTGATGATGACATCATCGAGGCAGAGAAGGCGCAAAAGAAGAAGAGCGCGGTCGACGAGGTGGATATGTGGGCTCGTCCTACGCAACGGGCCAAGGCCTGGGATTGCCAGACCGTCTTATCGACTTACTCCAACCTGGAGAACCATCCACAGCTCATTTCAGACCGCGGCCCGCGCAAGAAGATCGTGATTGATCCCAAGACGGGCATGCCGTCCTTGGTCGCGCCCGAGCCGAGAAAGTCGGCTCGCTCCAAGCTGCAGGAATCTGTGGAGGAGGACCAGGAGGAGGACGAGAGTGATGAAGAGGAGGACGACGATGAGGAAGAGGAGAGAGCCAACTTGGGTGTGGCACGGAGTAAGAGGGAGAGCAAGGAGGAGAAGAAGGCACGGAAAGCCGCTGTCAAGGAAGCCAAGAAGAACCGCCGCGAGACCAAGAAGTCCACAAAGCAGGCTTTCAAGTCTGAAGAGACCCGACAACGGCATGTCCTCCAGAACCAACGCAAGTCTCAGGGCGTTAAGCATATCAACTAGATTATCCTCTTTTACCTGCTTCATCTCTTTGTATATTCATTCGTTCTTCCCTTCATTCCATTGTTCTTTTATTTTGCATTAAAAAGTAGGAAAGTTAATCATGCGTTTACGCAAGTATAGATGGTAGATCCTTAGGGTAGCGATTTGATCTGTCATGTATTTTGTGTGGAAGTTCGCTTTGAAACGGCAACCATGGGGACGCGAGTCCTGTTTCATCAAAACTACGATGCAGTGAGATAGGTATCTTAAAATTTGCTGATCCTCATGGTCGCTGTTGTCTTCTTTATGTTTCCTTCACTTTCCAACGTCGGCTTCGATATCGCTAATGTCTGGGAGATGAGACGGTGCAATCGTGACTAAGGAAAGGAAGTTGCCTTTTTTATCGCTATCCAATTTTTGCATAAGACGGACTTTGATTCACCTTTCTCACGGCCATCTTTCGGGAGCGGGTTGTGTGCATCTTCTTTTATTTCTTTCACTTGCCCGCACATTATGTTATCCGACGACACCGTACTTGACCTTATTTTCAACCCAGGTACTCCATACAAATCTCAATGGTATGTCTAGCTACTTACCAGAAGCAGATTCCCAGGGCAAGCCACCCACCGAATTACCCCGCGACGAACCCGGTAGGTTGACGTTTGGAAACTGCGATTTGCGTTGACCTTCTTTTTGGCTTGCAGTCACCTCCATCTCTCCGGAGCGACTGGAACAACTCAAGGAAATAGAGGCTAAAGCCGTTACTGAGGCAGAAGCAGGTCGTGCCAAAGAAGCACTCGATCTACTCAACCAATGCATACTCGAGACACCGGAATATCTTTCGGCTTACAACAATCGGTACGCAGCAATGATCCGCCTTTGCTCTCGTTCTCTTCCAATAGCTAACATGATATAGAGCACAAGTGCATCGTCTCATGAAAAATGACGATCTGGCACTTGAGGACCTGGATACCGTCATAGCACAAGGTCAAAAGCAGCCCTCTCTCCTGCGCCAGGTAAGAGTGGGACGTCCTATATGCCACGATTCTTAACAAATTCCACAGGCGTACACGCATCGAGGCATTTTACGGCGCCATCGTGGTGACGCTACAGGTGCGCAAAAGGATTTTGAAATGGGTAAAGGACACAAAAGTAGGCGCGCCGTCACCCGTGTCGCTCACGCCCCCTTGTAGGAGCGAAATATGGCAACCCTATCGCACGAAATATCGCTGTTCAAGAGAATCCCTACGCCAAAATGTGTAACCAGATTATGATGGAGGTCATGGGACGTCAACTGAGTGGGGCTGGTCCGTCACAATGAATAAATGAATAGGAAGAGTTATGAATTATATTGAGTTTATCTTGGACGATGGGTGATGGATGGGTTTATACTCGGATTATACAAAGGTTTGTGTATATATGTGTGTTAAGTGTGACACCTGTATAAGTTTACTGAAGTTGACTCTTCAATTGCGCGACTTCGTGCTCAAGACGCTCGCGCTCGGCACGCTCAAGGTCCAGCATGGCGTGGAACTCTTGACGTATTTGTTCGATTTCGCGTCGCACAAGCTCTTGCACCTTGGCCTCCACAGGATCCGTAGGCGCTGCTTCTGCCGCAGGATGGGCTGGTGTCTCCGCGGGGACAGGAGGGGGTGCTGGCGTCCTCTCTGCTACTTCCGGGGGCGGTGGAAGTGGCATGGAACGTCGGGGCATGGGCGGCGGCGAGAGAGGCGAGTCACTCGTGCTCGTCCTGTGTTCAGAGATGGAGTTGCGCGCAGAAGGGATCGCAGGACTGCCAGTCGATGCCTGACTGGTTGGACGAGAGCTCGTTGTGCGCGGAGGCGGTGTAGCTAGACCACACAGAATATAGATGAGTCACTCCTATTCTATGCATATAAACATAGGTCCATTTACGCATGGCGCCACCGGGTTTTGGCCCAAAGTTCTGTTACCGGTCATACATCGTATGAGTCCCATGATATACTCTCTTCTCTTTTCATTCTCCATATACTTGCCTTGGGCGGCTTAGCCATGGTCGATCGATCGATTTCAACGCTGGCACGTTCGGGGATCACGCGCGAGCTGGAGGTGCCGGGGGTGGGTACAGGTCGA
This sequence comes from Syncephalastrum monosporum B8922, assembly GCA_000697355.1. Classification (NCBI taxonomy): domain Eukaryota; kingdom Fungi; phylum Mucoromycota; class Mucoromycetes; order Mucorales; family Syncephalastraceae; genus Syncephalastrum; species Syncephalastrum monosporum. The sequence goes on along the minus strand of JNEN01000919.1, from coordinate 225,285 downwards.
GAAGGCCGGGCAGGCGCAACAGGTGCGTTGGCGGCAGGGTCTTCCTTCATGTGGCCTGTGCTGCTTGTGCTTGTGCTTTGGATGGGAGGCAAGTCGGGTGAGACGAGAGGGATGGACGGTTGACGAGGCTTGTGTCCCTTGCCTTCGCCCGACGTGTTCACCGGAGGAGGACGGCGCGTGGGCAGGGGCGGAGAGGTCACCGGTCGAGCAGGTGCGGCGGGGGCCGATGGCTGGTCTGCGTTCGAGGAGCGGTTGCTAAGCAACGTGCTGGGCCGTGTCGATTTGGGAACGGGAGGAGGGCGTGCCATGGATGACGACGATGGCGACATTGGGTTTTCAGAAGCAAGATGAGGGGGATTGTTACCCTCTGTCTTTATGGTAGGCGGTCTTGCGCGTGCGGAGCGCGGGGCCGGTTTTTGCTCTGCCAGCACCTGAACAAAATTGGATGGGAAGACACCCGTTTGTCCGCTCTCGTTAGTGCCCTGCCACCAGCCTTGATCCTCTAATTTGTCTGTGATCATAATATACTCGCCACGCATCAGCCGCAGCTCATCTAATAAAACCATCAATATCGTGTCACATGGTCACCTACCATTTCCCGCGTATGATAAGCTACTTACCCTCGCTTTCCGCCTCGTATTCGTGTAGCACCATGGCTATGACTGATGTCAGAGTGAACCCTTTTACTGTACACGGCACGGCACGTACCTTTGAGACGGTTGTCCGCAGATTCCGTGGAGCTACTGGCAGAGCTAGCTGAGACGGCGGGCGGAACTGGGGCCGGGGCCGGGGCTGGGACTGGAGGAGCGGACTACATTAAGTAATGTCAGTGCATACAAAGCTCGCAACACGGGCCACACAGCATATGCACGCTTATACCTCATTGTGTTCTTCCTCCGCAACTGAAGTCCGCTTCGTGCTTTTCTTTCGAAGTCCCATACCGCCTGCCAAGATACTGCCAATACCTCCTTGCTTGACACCGTAGGCTGCCAGCTTGAAGGATGCTATAGTCATGCCATTATTATTATTATTATTTTTGGGTGAGTCATTATCATCCTTATCCTGACCAGACCTACGTTTAGATTTGCCATCGTGATCAATGGCCGAGGGAGCGTCCCCGTGCTGTACTTCCTCGGTTGCGTCAATTATTTTCACATGCTATATAAAATATCTCTATGTATAAGAACCCATGCCAAAGGGGCAGTAAAGACGGCTTACATCAGCTGGGAAGAGGCCCGACTTCCCATTCAAGTCACCCTTGTACCATCCTGCAGGACCTTCCTCGAGAATGGTGACCACACCATTCTTCCACAGTGCCAGTTCGCCTGGGTTTTGTGCTTCGAAATCTTCCAAAACTCGTGCAAGAGCCGGGCCTTTGAAAGACAAACATGAGTACAGCGGCAACATGTGAGTAGCGAGTAAGTCAGGCTTACCCTCTTCTGGAACTGGGGCTGCGGTCGAGCCCGACTTTTCAACAAACTATGATAGTCTGTTTCAGCGTACAATAAAAGAAAGCAAATAAACAGAAAGAAAGAGGGTCGTCACATACTGTGCTCGGGACAAGACCGCGTTGGCCAGTCTCAGTGTTCTCCACTTCCCACCAGTCTGCATTAGACGAGTCCAAGACACGAATGCCGTCTCCAGGCTTTATGCTCAATTCATCCTGTTGTTGGGCCGCGTAGGCATGCAGTACGCGGTACTCGTGGTCTTTGTAAATCCCAAATGAGAGTTCAAATTCAGTAACGGAATTGCAAACATACCGCTCATATGTACTAGTAAGAGAAAAAGACAGCGTGTGCGTGATAAAAAGCAAGAATAAGAAAAAAGAGACACTCAAATTTGCTATGATACACGCATCATTGCTTTCGGCAACCCGGCACATATGATTAACCGAGAATAGTATGCCATGGGCAACCGCAGAACAAAGCGTGTCAAAATAATAAAATGTGACACCCCTTCTCTAATCTTCGTAGGACACTGTATTCCACACCACAGCACGGCAACCACCCCCTGCTCAGCATTCCATTGCATGGTTGTAGGAGTGACCTTGAAGCTTTAGGCTTTCTCTTGTCCCTAGCCTCAGCACATCGCCGTCCAGACCACATACGCGACACCGTCCTGCACTTCGGTGATGCATTGTTTATCTAGATAAATGCACAACACCATTCGAAGTCTTATATACTAGATACGAACAGCAATAGTGCGATCTTAATGGCGCCCGGTAATCACAACATACGAGCGAATATGCTCATACTACAAGCCGAGGTTCCTGTGATCCAGAGCTATTTACTAACAAACAAGGCTGGTATCAGTGAAGAAACAGGATCATGATACCTCGTTGATACTCATGTTACGCAGTTATCTGCTCCTTTACTCCTTTCACCTTCTGGTAGACGATATTCCTTTTCAGCTACTGCTACGTGATTTATTTCTTTAAGTGAAGGAGATGAAGGAGACCCGAGGACAGAGATAAAGTTATACAATTTTTCTATTCCATGGGCAACTGCAGAGCAAAGTATGTTAAATAGGATACCGCTTCATCGTTCCAGTTTTACCTTTTCATCATAAGACCACACTTTGACAGTTTGATCATCACCGCAGCTTGCAAGCATGCCTTGCTTAGCATTCCATGCCGCTTCGTACACGACGCCCGAATGCCCTCGAAGCTTCTGTAACACTTCGCCCGTGTCTTGATCCCAAATATACACCACACCATCCTGTATAATAAGGTCAGTAGCCATAAGCATATCCAGATTTCATTGTCCACTCTACCTCTGAGCCGCCCACAATAAGGCTGTTGTCCGCGAAATTTGCTCTTACAAAATTCTTTGACGTGTTTTGGTGCCCTTTCAGCTTTCGTATCGGCCGGACCTAAGCAGACAAGTTTAGTGCCTCATTCGTAAGAAGAAAATCGCTCGTACCATTCGGACGTCCCACAACCGATTCGAGTTATCTTTCGAGCTACTCAACAAAAGCGTTCCGCTTGAGTTCAATTCCACAGACGTGACTTCACCAAGGTGCGACGAGATCGTTCGAATACACAGGCCAGATACAACATCCCAAAACTTGATTGTATTGTCTTTGGAGCTATGTCGAAGTATTAGTCCCCCATCTTCTCCTATTGCTCATGCGTCGAGAAAACTGTACTTACCCACTAATGACCAGGTTGCCCAATGGATTAAAGATCGTCTTTGTCACAGCAAGCTGATGACCTGGAAAGGCCTTGACGATTGCGCCCGTGTTAACATCGTACAAACGGATGTTCTTATCGTAACCGCCTGTGACGATATGGCTCTAACAGGATATTCACGTAAGTCATGAGACAGTGGACCAGAAATTCTTACTTCATTAGGGTGGTATTGTGCCGAATAGACATCGCCTGCGTGTCCAGTAAGGGTGGTGCTACATGTCGGCATACTGCCTTTTACTTTCCATATCTATGCCAACCATGTGTCATCTGAGTCAACTGATGCAACGTTAGTATCAGTCCCTACCTTTACAGTGCCATCGCCACTAGCGCTAGCAACAAAATCGCCTTGACGTGTGCTTGACACATCCCATATCCGTGATGTATGTCCTTCGAGGACAGCATGGCATTCGGACGAATCGGTTCCCCAAATACGTAATGTGTTGTCACTAAAAAGTTGGGAATACTGTGAACAAAACCAAACATTAATCTGTTTCATTTGTTACCTTGACCCAGACACAATCTCGCGGCCTTCTTCTCCCAGAAACTCGACGCATTTGACGTTGTTTCGATGCCCACATAGATTCGCGGCCAGAGAATTTGGGATTACGAAACTCGAGTAATCCTCAAGAAGCCTAGAAGAGTCATTGAACATACAGATATTAAACGATGCATGTCACTTGTCTTGCTTACGAGTCAACAGTTGGCGCAACTTTGGGATGGTAGCGCGAAAATTCAACCTGGTACGCCACGGCTTGTCGTAATAGAGTGATAAGTCGGTTTGGAGGAATATATCTACCACCTAAAGCGTACTCCATTAATCGATGCAAAGTACCAGGGGAGCGAGGGAATACGAACCATTTCGATCAACGGTTTCAAAATCCAGCATGTTTTGAACCTGCTCTACCAGGTTTTCTCTGCAAAAGAAGTTAGCGTCTATGCGATATGCAAGGCGCAGACGATACAGCTTACCTAGCAGCCATCACGCCCTCCCAATTTTTAAAGCTGGGCGCCTCATGAATAGATTTTGCCGTCAACAGGTAGCACAAGTCTTTGAATTCGTTAGGCTTTGTTTGTATGTGCTCAAGAGGCTTTAATCGCTTATTGAGAAATGCAAAAGCCTTTCATATCAAGTTAGGTCAAAGCTGCATATAGTCAATAACCAAAAATTACCTTCTGTATCTCTCGCCGCTCGATATACTCGAGGTATTGCTGCTTGTAGATCGAATACAGGTAGTAGCGATGATTCTTGACGATCGGCTTTGTGGACAGCTTTTCGACTTCTTGCCAATCACCATCTGCACCCGGTGTCAGTCAATCAGAAATTGAGAGGTAATTCATGTCGCTTACCCAAAATGGCTTTCTTCAGTCGTTTAATTTCGACGGTCCGTTCCTCGCGTTCTTTCCATTTAACGTTCGTCTCGTCGGAAAGCACGGCTTGTGATGCATGAAAGCCTTCGTCTGCCAAATATTGCATAATCATGCCCATGATATCCTTCAATGGAGTTAAAATCTCGGCTCACTGAAATGTGGAAGGCCATGCCAAAAGGCATGTGAGGAGACTGACCTCTTTGATTCTGGGGTCTTTGGCGTTGAAAATGTCGTCAGTAGGGCGAATGTAGGCGGCATGAACACCAATATGCTGGTTATTGGCTGCTAATCTACAAGTAAAGCGGCATATCGTCGATAAAGCTGAGCAGTGGAATATCAAACGCAATCGCACCTTCGTCGTCGTCGCGCGCCTGCAGATTGAGAGACGCCTCTATGGCCAAAAGAAGTTTGCAAGTCGTCTGCTGGTGGCGTCGATGACTCATTGAGATCCACGGCCTCGAGTTGTCGTGTTGCAGAGTCCACAAGATCTGCTGCTGCGTTTTCATTAGCAGCCATGGCAAGAGAACGAAACGGAAAGCTAGAAGAGTGGAAGAGCGACACTGCAGTTAAGCCTGTAGCGCACGAATTGACGCAAATCCCGACAAAGTCATGTCCCAGCATAAATCATACTCATATCGATGATGGTATGTTGTGCAAGATATGCCAAATTCACAGGTATTCATTCAGCGCATATAGCTGCAAATAAGTACTCTCTATATGGTATGTATGTCTCCTTGAAGGTGGCTGCTATTTATTGAAAATTTAGTTGATGGGAAATGATAGACAAGGTTGATGTTTACCTCGCCTAGCTAGTATATTAACTGAAAACCTCGCTTGGGCAAGTTTATCCGATTTCTGTCTGTTTCATTAATATCTACCTAGATAGTATTGCAACACTTATATCTGCGGTTTGCCAGTTTCGACCCTTGATACAGTAGCCTTTTAGCTATATCCGTGTCCGCGGCCGGGAACCTGCTCATCAACGACTTGGCTACTGCATGCGTTCAAATATTCACTGTAGTCTAGTTGGGATGTGGCTAACGAGGGCCATTGTCTGCAAGAGAAAAATGTATATATCATTGATAATACTCATATGATATGAAAGATATATAATTAGAACCCTTCGTCTACTGGCGAACCATACAGTGTCTTTGACATAAAGGCATCTTTAATAGCGTTTGTTAAAGTGGGGGCTATCATACGAGTACTTTCCGCATATCTAAAAATGCATGGTTGAAGCACATCCTTAAAGTTGATTGATTTATAAAGAATGGCACGTCATACTTTTCGAATGAAAGGCGAAAGCACAGCTTGCCCCAAGGGCAATTGTACAGTGCAATAAATGATTTTGGCAGGCGGATGGAACTGATAGGAGTGATGGCAACGGAAACGATGGCAATAAGCTTTAGAGAGACTGAATTAGAGATCAATAACTTCTGTCTGTATTTGCCCATTACAGACAGAATCTGTAAGATAAGTACGTATATATGTTTTGCCGTTCAACTCAAGTGTCAGCTCTTTTGGGCATAAATGTGATCAACGAAGACAACCTTTTACGCTCGCAATGCCCAGTAACTACTTTTCAAATGTTGCAACAGGCAGTATTTCTAGTATTTTCTGCATGGACGGTAATAGTTCAAGAACTGGATTTTTAAGAAGTATCCCGCATGGAGCCATGCAAGGAAGAAGTATAGGTACTAAAAGAATAACTGCATAGATAAGCTGTACTTGGTACATTTACATCAAATGAATATACATGCACTTAAAGTGTAAGGCGAATAAAAATAAAAAGAAATTATGTACTATCACCGTTTTTCGAAAGGGGCCTGGAGAGTTAAATTGTCTCCATTTGCTCCACGTGTGGCTTCTCGTTCACGTCGGTAGACGATCGACCGTTGGAGCCGTCTTTGCGGCTTCGCGATTCATCCAGGTCCACCTTTTCGTTTGCCTTCGAAGCCTCGCCACCCTCCATGGAGTAGTCGTTGAGACCTTGGTTTCCGATCACGTTACCATCGCGGTCCTCCGTCAACGCTTCCATAAAGTCCTTGTTACGTTCCTCCTTGCCGACCATGACTATATGAGGTTATCAATGAGTACGCATAAAAAAGCTAGCTAGGGTAAACGCACGACTTACCGGCAATAAACAAACAGCCACAGACACAGCCCATGAAGATGGCTTGAGTGAGACCGTAGTCAGCGATAGGTTTTCCATTCTTCAGCTGGAGACTTCCATCTGCATTTCTTAGAGGGTATCGTTCGCCGATAGTGGCTTGAATCTGACTACTGGCTGCACTGATCTGTGAAACGAACCAAAAATCAGCAACAAGAAATCGCCTCATGTCAAACGCTTTACCAAGTTACCCAGCTGGTATGCAAGACCGGGCATCAGAGCACGGAAGGCAGGCGGAGAAAGTTCGTTCAGATGCGCAGGAATAACGCCCCATGCGCCCTGTGAGTCGAATAAGTTTAGTGTCTACGCTCAAATGCAGGAGTCAGCCAGCTCACCTGAACAAAGAATTGCATCGCAAAAGAACCAAACTGAAGGGAGGCTTTGTTGGGACCATAGATCCACAACGGAATGAAGGCACCGGCCAGAACGGCACACACCATCATGGACAGCTTGCGGCCTATCCAGCCCGAGTAAAAACCAATGATCGTACCACCAACGATGGCGCCGACATTATAAATGACACTCGTGACGGTTTGGTCCGTAGTCGAATAGCCAAGCTGGGTAGTCAAAAAGGTCGGATACAAATCCTGAGAGCCGTGCGACAAAAAGTTGAAGAACGCCATCAAGATGACCATATATATGACGCGCAAATAGTGGAACTTGATCATGTACCAGATCTCCTTGAAGAACGATCGACTCATGAGTTTACGAGCCTCTGTGATAGGTTATGACATGTGAGATCATTATATTTTCAGCCTCAAAGTTCCCAGGTCAGTACCTTTGGTTTTCTCGAATGCATCGGACTCCTTGACAAAGAAACGGATGAAAATGGCAAGGAACGCGAAACCAGAACCAGCCCAAAACATGATACGCCATGTCGCTCCAGTGCTCCTGACAGCAAAGTTTACCAAAGTCGCCAAAAGGTATCCACAAGCATAACCTAACACATTATCGTTATAAAAATGTGCTCCAAGTGCAAACATTTTGCGTTTGTGGTTTGTCTTACCTTCCTGGTATATACCAGAGAACAGACCACGGGACTCGATGGGTAAGGTTTCAAGCGCCAGGCTTGCACCAAGACCCTAAACAGACAAGATCCATGTTAGTCTCCCAAAGCCTGCTGCATTCCGCCGCTATACATATACTTGATAAATGTGAACTTACCCATTCACCACCCATAGCAATGCCAAACACAGCTCGCAGGCCGATGAAAGTCTGTTGTACAAGAAAAAAATATTGAGTCTGCCGACGGGGAAGCTTAGAAAACCGAATCTTACCTGCAAGTCTGGAGCGAAGCCACTGGCCAGATTGATGACGGAGAAGAGAATAATATCAATGATCAGGGGCCACCGACGCCCGAACTTATCTGCGAGGATACTGCAGGCGTGGAGAATGAATGAGTTCATTGTATCTATATCGAAGCAGCAGCAGCAGATTACCCGAAAATTAAAGCACCGATAGAACGTAACATCTGTCAAGAGGGTCGCGCATCAGTTATATCTGCATCCATACAAACACACTACAATGGTCTTTTTTGTCATACCAGTGTAGTAGTAATGGCACCTAAATTTTGGAAGGTCAACTCATCAGTCTCATATTCTTGACCTTTGCCTGGCCAAAAACTCAATAGACTTACTTGTAACAGCAGAAGGCTCGACGCCAAAGTCCTCGGCTATAGGAGTAGACATGCATGAGTCAGGGGCGAAGTTGTGCGCTAAAGGTCTATCTATCACTTACCAATGCTCGTTACCGCAAGAGTCACGCAAAAATAGTCGTATGCGTCGCACGTCCAGCCGAGGAATGCTTTTTGGCGAGAGGGTAAGTCGGCAATCTCTGCTCAGGTGTCTAGTAACTAGCGCTTACCGGAGACGAATGTAAGTCTTTGTCGACCATTGAGGTTCCAAAAGAGCTTCCACATGTTTGGCGGTCGACCTTTGGGCTTTATAAAGATTGTACCAAAAGTGTCTTTAAAGTACGCCTTAAGTTTTGTGGACCTTGATCCATCGCTCTCGACGGGCACGACCGGTGTCACTGCCTGCTGTGTTGTATGAGGTTGGTCTGCTTGGTCAGACATATCGGCAAAGCGACAAAGAAAGAAATAAAGAGACAGAGAAGGGAAGAGGCGTAAATAAAAAACAAAAACGCTGCTGTATGCGTCCTTTTATTCTTATATATAAGATCACCGAGTCATCCCCACCTCCTGAGTTTGATCCGCCACTGGGTGGCGATTCTCACACGCGAGATCAACGTTACACACGTCTCTTTTGCCTTCTACATTTAGTAAAAAAAAAGCTCTTATCGTTCGTTCAGGAAAATTTTTTTGCCCGGAATGGTTGAAAAAGATGAATCGAGTAATCGACAGAATAAGATATGAAATGAAACGTTGTCCTCCTTTTGCTATTTTTCTGTCATTAATGTGAAAGACAGAGTAAGTCCAAAAGCGACGCGTGTGGAATGAAAATTACCCGAAATGACCCTGTTCTCGTTTGTCTGCAACAATGAGGGTTTCCCAGGTCACAGGCGTAACCAAGTTGGTCAGTGGGGCTCACGGCCCTATACTTATATGGCTTACAGCCAGTGAAGCAAAAGAAGAGCCAAACGTTTTCTCAATCACTGGTGACGTTTCAACAAAATCCTGATGGCACAGCTGGTGCTTGGAGGGACCCAGACTTGTCTTTGATTTGCTAAATCAGCTATTCATATTTTGTGGTATAACATCTCGATTCGAGTCATAGTTCGCCTCGGCATGTCCCGAAAGAAAAAAAAGAATTTTCATTCCCCACATCTCCCCGCCTTTCCAGTGTGTGACATTCAAACGGGGTTTTCCCGCCTTTCTGTACTTTTCGTTGGGCCGAGCAGAGCCTTATCGACTGACCGTTATTTTCCATTTTTGGCATCTTTAAATCCGAAAACGAATGAAAAAACCGTCCGGTTTCATTGATCATCTTGCTGAGTACGTTCAAGGTGTTTGTTTTGAAAAAGATTTGGTATCGCATGCGGGTGCATACAGCGTGTCGCGTGGCACCTGCAGTATTTATATTACGACGCTAGGAACACTCAGACAAAAGAAGTAATACACATAGCAGACCACTCTGCTGTTGCTAGAGATGGCAGCGGCGGATGTCCGTTACATTGGATTTTCCCTAACGAGTGGCGCTGAATTAGATATCCATTTGGCCGAATGTGTCCTGGTACATGACACGATACCATTATCCATTTGGCATTGCCATATGATGTACGGCATCCCACAATATCCACTATAATAATAGAGAAATACGTGGTAATCCAGCATTTGTAAGGGCTTATTAGGATTGGTAGACGGCTTAGTAAGGGGATCGTCAAGTGGTGCCCCAATAGCGACTTAAACAGAAGGATACCAAATATCACCAGCTTGTCGTTTGCCCAACCGTACGAGATCCGACGGCTTCGTTGCCTTTATCTCCATGGTTATGAGTACAAAGCGAGCTCCAGGAGAAAGATCGTTGTAACAACGTAGTCTGGGAGGAAGACCTCTGCACATTTAAACTTTGAATAAGGCACCATCGAATGTGTTCCCCTAAGTCAGGGTCAGCACTTTTGCAAACAAGTCAATAACACTTGAAACCTTTCCAGTCATTTTAAATCTCTTTAATAGTCCCCACAGTTGCATCTACGATGCTGAGGAGTACCTGCTTGATGACCTGAGGTCATCGGGCACCCGCCAGTGATTCAACCGCTCTTCCATGATGCGGAGTAATGTCCGACCTGCAAGTTAGGCCTTAGGTGTCATCTTTTGCTTCGTCTACTTTGGCGGACGCAGATAGGATTTGTCTGCCAACTGTTCGTCTCTACTATCCTTTTGCTAATTGATTTACAATCCAGCAAGAGCTTGGCGTTGGTCCATTCCAGCTTACTTTCGTCTTGAAAGCCCCCATTACGACGGATCCGTTGCTATGATGTACTGAGATCAAGCCCTTGCCTATCGAATTTGAACCCTCCCAAGAATCGACACTCCTCACGCGAAGCAACGCCCTCAATGGTATGCTCTGCAAAGCAATGATATTCTGCAAGCTGTAAGAGGACGAGTCGTATGATCAGCACAGATCGGCACCGCCAATAGGGACTGTTACTATCCCATATTTTGGCATCAGAATCATCATCGCGGCTGCTAGTTTTGCACCCGTTGAATCGGCTAAGCTTTTCTATGAAGAAGATGAGACATTTATGCGCCATAAGATCCACAGAATAAGAAACATACCAAAGGCAGTCTTTTGGATATGCGTGATATAAACATCACAGCTTGCCACGTTATAGTCTCCATGTACAGTTCTTGGTCGTGGCTCGTCCCGTCCGCAGGACGTTTGTTGTATTTAATAGATGGTCAGGTCGTCCCACTTTCTGTGCCAAAGTGATATGTAACTCACGCCGAAATGATAGTGTTGGGACGCCCTACATTTAATGCGGCAGTACCAAGTTTAACCACAGGCTGTCGTGTATTGACACACATCCAGCCACGCTGATATCTGAGAAGCAATAACCTGGAACACTTTCAACGCCAAGTGAGAAAAAGGTCACGTTACACCAAATACGAAGGAACCACGCCCCACATAGCTAGGAAAGTTCACTACATATTCGCACGCGCGGGGCAGGGTTTAGTGTTGTGTGCAGCCATGGCATTAGGCTCCCGGTAATCTTTATCTTTATCACAAACACGGAACAAAGCGAGCCAATTGGAGCTTTATCGTGATTACGGGATTTTGAACAGACATTGGATCAGGCACGAAAATGACGCTTCCTTCGGCTGAGAGTGTAACTTGAATCCACCCGAACGCCATTCTATTATTTATCGTCTCGTGAGCCAATTCACATCATTCTCCAGATGCCCCGCATATCCATTGTCTTATTATAGCTAGAAGAAAAAAGAAGGTAAAAGCGATTCGTTCTCGATGTGGTGTGAACGCTTTGTATTGACGTAATTTCCAAGATCAAAATACTACATCACATTATCCATCATGCATTTCTTCCGTGTGAAAGCCGTTCCATGTAGAAGCATTGAAAATTATGTCGGAAGCATAGCGGATATACGGTACTGCCAGGATGCTAGGGAGAACACTGTCACGAAGTCGTGACTAAGGTTGGCAGTAGATGTTTTACGGATTTAGAGCTGTTGAACTAGCGTGCGTTACACGAGATGGCTTTGCGGGGAACGAAGGATAAAAAAGATGCCAGCACCAACCGACGACAAGAGCATGGACCAAGCCAATGGATAATCCGTAATATGTACCCAGGCGACGAATTTGTCAGTGCGAAAACCTCCGGGTATTCTCATGGTTAATCGTATCTGATTTTCTAATCGAATCGAATTTGGGATATTGTATGTAGTGTTGTATGTGCTTCAGCGGTCAAGACAGACACGATAGCGGCGCTCCATTAAGGTTGCTGGTTTAACACGTAAGCAACACAAATCCTTACGTAAGCTTAGCGGAAACGCTGAAGAACGATCGTTGTATATGTGCATGAAGTATTTTCTTTATTCACAGCTGTGGAATGCTTCAAAACTCACGATGCTTTTTCCAGCAAACCCATATCAGCAAAACAATAAAATATAAAAAAAGGTCTAAAGTACTCTATTACTTGCTGGCGAACATCTCATGCTCTCGCAGCTTATCATAGGCGGGACGCTGCAAGGACTGCTTAGCGACCTCGACATCAGTCCGGATATCGGTAATCAACGCATCTACAGACGGTCAGCGACACGTCTTCCTGCCCAACAGTGTTCAAGTATAGCGACTTACCAAGCGAAGGGTAATTCTGCTCTGGTCGGATGTATCCCAGTACAATAACGCGGATATCAATGCCATAAAAGTCCTCTGCGAAATCATGGATAATATGGACCTCCTACAAAGCCATACTCGTCAATGGTGCTCATTCACCGAGTGTCAAGGATTGAGCCCTTACTGCTGAGCGCTTTTCGTTTTTGTAGTAGGGGTTCCAGCCCAGGCTCATGACCATCGGGTACACCGCCGAGTCTTCTTTGCCGATCTGCGCCCAGCCATAGTAGACGCCGGTCTCAAACTCGGAGCAGAGTGCTTCCAGGCCCTCATCGGAAAGGTTGGCTAAATGAAGACAGAAACGGGAAGCGTCAGACTGCGATGCGGGGGTCTGCATTCCTTATTTTTTTTTTTTACCAGTGGGAATGCCGAGTTCCTTGGATCCGCGACCGAAACCCTTGACGACGGTGCCTGCGACGGGCAAAGGGAAGGGGTGCTCGGGAGTGTCCGGGCCAACGACAAGAGGGCGGTTAGGGTTTATCGACATGGTATATGTGTATGTGCGTAGAAGAGAAAGAGAGAAACTGATGGATGCTGCATCTGCGCATTTGTCATACAATTCGCCGACAGCTGCTTAGATTGAATTGAGGGAATGCGCGCGTGTTGTTTCGCGCTTCCAACAGAACGCGCGCGCTTTCGTAAATCCCGTTTTTATTCCTGTTCCTTTTTTTTCTCTTCATACAATGTCTGCCCAAGCCCTCATTGAAGAAGGTCAGCGTGCCTTTTCTGTGGAGGACTACTCTACGAGTGTCACCAAGTTCAGCGAGGCTGTCGATCTCCTGTAAGTTGTCTTTTGTCTCTCAGTCTCGTGGTCTCAAAGACTCATCCGTTGTAGCGTGAAAGAACACGGTGATCTCGCACCTGAATGCGGCGATGCCTACTTCTTATACGGAAAAGCCCTGACAAACTTTGCTATACAACAAAACACCGTGCTTGGCAACTCGACCCAGACAGCGCAACCCGCCACGCAGCAGGAATCCACGACCACCGACGAAAAAGGTACCTTCTCACAACGTTAGATCCGCTGCCACTCAGGCAACTCATGCTCGATCGTAGACGCCGATCCTCGTTTCCACTTTGCTGAGAGTGCTGCTGCCCCCGAGGAAGCCGAAACAACAGACGCGAAGGACGAAGAGGACGACGAGGACGACGAAGACGCAGAAGGCGACAACAAAGAAAACGATTTTGAAATTGCGTGGGAGGTCATGGATATCGCGCGTGTTATTTTTGAAAAGAGTGATGACCGCGAGACGCGTCTGAAACTTGCTGAAGTCCATAACTATCTCGGTGATCTCGCCATGGAAGAAGGTAGCGTGAAAAGAAAAAACACACTTGGAGTATCCTTGTATATTTACGCAAAGCAGAGAAAATTGACGCCGCCGTGCCGGAATACGAGCATGCCTTGAAGATGAAGAAAGAACTTCTCGCCGACGATGACCGCGAACTGGCTGAGCTTCACTACAAGTTGGCTCTCGCTGTTGAGTTTCTGGAGGACCTGGAGCGTGCTAGCAGCGAAATTAAGGCGGCCATCACAGTCCTTAATAAGCGGATCGACCATAGCGCCAAGGCAGAGGAGGGCAAGGGCAAAGGAAAAGCAACCGACGCACCCGCCGCCGATGGCAAGGAAATCCAGGACATGAAGGAGCTCATTGCAGATATGAATCTGAAGGTACGGGGTCATTCTTCTATCTTCTGTCTCTCTCTCTTTCTTTTTTTTTTTTTCTTTTTGATGAAGCATTCTCATACTTTCATAGTTGGAAGAGTTGAGCACGCGCAAGGCCACGGATGAAGAAGCCAAGAAGCAGCTCAAGGCGCTCTTCAGTGCTGCTGCAGGTGCATCAGGCAGCGCAGCTGTGCCGTCCCAGGAAGCCATCAATGACCTGACCAAGCTCGTGAAGAGAAAGGCACAGCAGGCGGTGGACGAGAAGAATAAATCGGTAGAACCTGCGGCAAAAAAAGCCAAGGAAGAGTAACTTTGTACATAAATCAACCACAGGATTGTGGAAACCCATGAGTCATACACAAATTGTTGCGAGACTGAAATCCAATATGGGACAGATGGGATATTGTAGCGTACATATAAGGTTTCTGTATGTTGTATATTCGTCATAGTACGAATACTGGACATGCAAATTATATCGTATGAGTCCCGACCGTTGTTTTTTCAGCCCTTCACTTCCCTTTTTTGCAAAGCAACATTCTGACCATTTAGAAGCATGTACTGCCGGGCTGCGCGCACCTTTAGTAAAGGCAAGATCTAATGGCTGGCGTAATGGAAAAGGAAGCTGATTCGAACCAATGGGCCATTTGTTGTTGTTTTTCTGCAGGAAACAAGATCACCCCGGCATGGCGTCCGTTGGTGCCACCGAGTGCCAAAAAAATACATTTCTCCTCCGTATCCGAAAGAGTGCCTCACACACACAAACGCTCCTTTGGTCAGCCTACGCCAGAAACCCACCCAGAGTTAATGGCCAAAGGAGAAGGTGAATCCAGCAGTAACACATGAATGATCTGATATAGTAATACATGTATACCTCTAGTCACGCCTGGGTTCGTCACCGCAGAGTATGAGTCGCGTCGGAGCAAGCTTATGCAGGCTTTGCCTGAGGGCAGCGTCGTCATCAGCCCGGGATACACCACACGTTATATGTCCAACAACGTCTTTTATCATTTCCATCAAAATACCGACTTCTGGTACCTGACGGGTTTCAACGAACCAGATGCTGCCATGATCCTAGGTACTATTTCCCAGAGCGTCTGTGTCGATCCTTCCTGACTCCTGCTACCTGGATGTGATTTATCTAGAAAAGAACACATCCACACGCGGTTACAAACAAACCATGTTTGTCCCACCCAAGAGTGAATCAGCCGAATTGTGGGATGGTCCACGCACAGGTGTCGAGGGCGCCAAGGAGATCTTTGGCGCAAACGAGGTAACTAGGCTCGCCTTCTTTATCGCTGTATATGTATATACCTCACACATGTCAAGGCCTACGATAATGCACGCTTTCCCATGTTCCTCAAGGATGCCTTGCTCGCGAAACATGTCTTCATGGATAGCCCTGTGCTGGCACCGTCTATCCTCTCTGAAAACGACGCCGCGAAGCGCATCCTGGACTTTGGTAATTTCTTGCCGCTCAATTGGATCAAACGTCCGGTCACACCAAGGGTGGGAAGTTGTGTAAAAGATAAAGACTGACATACCCTTCGCTATCATAGGCAAGCAACAAAAGGCACTCAAGCCGCTCAGCGTCCTGATCCAGGAGCTCCGTGTCATCAAGAGCGACCAGGAAATAGCCATCATGAAGGAGTCCGGTGTCATCAGTGCAAAGTCTTTCATCGAGGTACACGGGAAAGGGAGAAAGTGACCATGTGATGGCTCATGGATATCTACTAGGCCATGAAATGGACCAAACCAGGATACACAGAGGCCCAGCTCTGGGCCAAACTGGACTACGAGTGTCGCATGCGCGGTTCCAGCATCCTGGCCTACGTTCCTGTCGTGGCAGGCGGTCCCAATGGATTGTCGATGCATTATGTCCGCAACGACATGATGCTCAGAGACGGCGATCTCGTCTTGGTCGACTGCGGTGGCGAATACAAGGGCTACGCGAGTGACATCACGCGCACCTGGCCGGTCAACGGCAGATTCAGTCCAGCACAAAAGAAGCTGTATCAGGCCGTTCTGAATGTCAACAAGGCATGCATTAAACTCTGTACCGAGCAAGCAGCTATTTCCCTGAATGGAATTCATACCGTGTCCACCCGCTTGATGCAACAGGAGCTTTCGAAGATCGGCTGGGACGTCTCGACTTATGTATGCACTATCAAACACTATCATGCGACTGTCTAATAATTTTTGCAGGACCTGGAGCGTATTCTCTACCCTCATCATGTGGGCCACTATCTGGGTCTCGATGTCCACGATACGCACGACCTCGACCGATCGCGCAAGCTGAAGCGCAACATGGTGGTGACAATCGAGCCCGGCATCTACGTGCCTTATGACGATAGCTTCCCCAAAGAGTTCCAGGGCATCGCTATCCGTATCGAAGACAACGTGGCCGTTGGTGTTGAAGAGCCACACGTCTTGACGTCCACTGCTCCAAAAGAAATTGTCGATATCGAGTACTGCTGCTCACATTGACGGTTTATTCTCTAAAAAAGTAGTACATTGCTAGAAAACAGTGCTTTTTAATTCTCCTAGAGTTTATCCCTGAATGAAGTAGAAAATTGATGAGCCCTCAACCTTTCTTTCTTTCTTTCGTTGCACTATACCTCAAAGGAGTTGGATTTGTGCTTGGGAACAAACTTGAAATCCTCAGGAGCAGGACCCAAAAACATTTCACTAGCAAAAGCATGAGTGGTGCAACTGATTGTTGTAGCAGCTCTACCATACCTCAGTTTGACCCAGTCAGCCGAGCGGGGGCTTGCCATCAGTGTTTCCAGGTCATCACGTCCCGTGAAAGGTGGAGCTCGATCGTTGATGCGTTGAGGGAGAACCTCCAAGAGACCCACAGGAATATATCTGCAACACAAGTTAAAGTGGTTGTCCTACTCAAGGCGCGTCTTCCCGTTTACCTGTACAAGAAAGATTGCCATTCACAGAGGAAACGACGCGTGGTGTTGACACCTTGACTGTCCGTGCCCCAGTGCTCCAAACCATAGTCACAGAATCGTCGCATCATGTCAAATCGCTCACGGGACGAGATATCCCAGTGACGCTGCTGCTTGATCTCATCAAAGAGCCAGGGCTTGATCAATGCACCACGGCCCACCATGATGCCATCCACGCCCGTCTCGGCCTTGTGGCGATTATAATCCTCAAAGCTGAGCACGTCACCGTTGCCATAAATGGGGATCGTCTTGGATTGACTCTTGAGCTGCTGAATGAAATCCCAGTTGGCCAGTCTGGTATAGCGTTGTTGACGGGACCGACCATGGAGCTAGACCTCATGTTAAATCAAGACAAAAAGTGTGTCGCATCACTTACAGTGGCCAACGAAATGTTGAGGTTTTCAAAGATGGGCATAAGCTTGTGGGTCGTGAAGACGCCTTCCTTGTAGCCCGTGCGGAACTTGACGGTCACGGGCGTGTCCATCATCAAACGCATACCTTGCAGGACGCGAGCCATCTTGGTCTTTTGTTCAGGCAGAGCCGAGCCAGAGCCGGTGTTGCAGACCAAGTCGATAGGGCAGCCCATGTTGAGATCCACGAAATCCACGTCTACTTCCTGGTTGATCAACTCGCAGGCTTGTGCGACCATTTCCGGTTTGCTGCCGCAAATCTATGGCTGCTATCAGCTCATGCGTTCTTATTTCACGCCCTTTTTCTTACCTGAATGCCAAAGATATCCTCCGAGACGTGTCTCTTTGTCAGGGCCCACTCTGATTGTTGGCCCTACACGAAAAAGAACGTTGATTTAAGCATACACAGACAATCGCGCTTACGAATCAGCTTACCTGAAGGAGGTTCTTGACCAGTGCCATTTCACCGCAGGTGATATCGACGCCGTATTCTTTACAGATACGACGGAACGGCAAGTTACCCACCTAAACAACGCGTCAGTAAAGCATATTCAATGTTGGCATATCACTTACCGTTGTAAGCGGAGCGAGGTACGTTTTATCACGGAAATCGATTGTCTAAACATCATGAGTCCACGGTTGTCTTCTCTTTTCTTTCTTATATACCTTCTTGAAAGGCTTTTCCGTATCAATCGCGCCGAGTTTGAATTCTTCAGCAGTGTGTTGCACTGTCTTGTCCTCGATTTTCTGTTTGACCTCGGCAGGGGCAGGCTGCTCTGCATCCTCGGAAGCCTTCTCCTGACCTGCAGTGTCGTTGCTTTCGTCGGACTTGACAGCTTCGCCGTTTTCACCCTCCAGAGCCACGCGTTTGGAAGCAGCCTCTGTTTGTTCCTCGCGCTTGCGCTTATTGTCCGCTTCTGCCTTGGCTTTTACGAACGGCACAAACACCGAGTTGTACTTGGGGAAATCGTACTATAGACGAGATCCTGATTCAGCGTGTGCATCACTCCATTTGCCCTCGTTACCTTTCTTTTGTTCAGAGCGCGCTGCACGTCTGGCGAGAGGCCGTTGCGAGTGTACTTTGGGTTCTTCTTGACGAGCTATCAAATATCTATCTTTAAGGACATGGATGTCTTACGCAGACGGGCCCGTACCTCCTCATTGACGACGAGCTTATTGTTTTCGTCCAGGTGGGCCTTGAGGAAGCGGCACTTGTATCCATGACGGCACTTTCCGAAAAGATCGAACTGGATACACTTGTCCCCGAGATCGGCAGGGCGAGTGGCCAAGTACGTCTCGAGATCATGCGAGTGACGACATCTATTCAGACATAGATTAGGTTAAGCCGAATCGACAGAACGGTGATGTCTTACTTTTCGCCAAAGGGACATTCTTCTGCCCGTGCAATGTGGCTACAGATCTGGATAATGGAGAATGTATAACCTCAGTGAATAAACTGCCCTGCGGCGCTGACTGACAGGTCCCTCGACAAACCCTAATTTGATCCACAATGCGTTTCTTTCCTCGCTGGCCTTTGTTCGCACCACGGTTCTTTTTCTAATATGCCATTCGGTTCAGTGATCCGGGTCTCAGTTGTCCATAGTGTCGTACCTTGTCGTCCTCATTGCTGAATTTCTGACCTTCGGCCTCTTCGTCGCCGAAAACGGCATTGTTGGCGGACAGGTTCCGGTCTTCTTCGTCGTCGAACCAGCGCTCCTTGCGGAATCTAGCAGCAATTCAGCAAGGGAATGCCGTGGAGGAGGTGACATGGCTTACTCTGCTTTAATGGGGGCCTCGCCCGAACGTCTGTCGGTCGACATGCTTTTATGAAAGAATTTTTTTTTCTTTGTTCCAGCAAAGGATGATTAAATCTGGGCCACAGAATCCAATCCGGTAATTCGGTACTGAAACACACAAGAACACCTCCTTGTTGCGCCCATTCGGCTTGATTCATATTGAAAATTACTTTTAAGGAACCTTAGGCACTCTTATGAACCTCGTATAGACTTCTTGGAGATGAACCAGGGGCTACGCTGGGTCACGACGGAAAAGAAGTGGGAAATATTCGACGAAGTGATGGAGAGAGTTTCACTGCCTCATCCGCAGCCCAGCCTTATCGGCTAAGCCCAGTTTCGTCCGTTTTTACTACACAGCTTACTGTACACAGTACTACATAACATCATGAGTTAGAGCTGATATTTGGTAAATATGTAGACGTACAGATGTCCAGGTGTACCAACCTATGTGTGGCATGCTGTGAAAGCATCCCTGTAGGTCCACCAGATCTATAAGCGATCAGAAATACTTGCACACCATATAACCAAGTACTTTACACAGAGTAAAACACAAATACGGTTTTCTTCCATGGAAGTGACGCGCGCATCGGCATAACGGCTGTGACACGTTATATTTCGTTAGAAATATAAATTGCGACCTTTTTTTTTTTTTTTGCTGCGGATTTCACTCCCATCTGCCTCTTGCTCTTCCTCTTCTCTTCCTCTTCTTTTTCCTCTTCCTCTTCCTGTTCCTCCTTTTCTTATCATGGCTGAACCCTTTGAAATCCCTGGTATCTCTGCTGAAGAACGCCAGCGGTTGGTGAACCAGCTTCAAGACGTGAGTTGGCCCGACCAGCTCGAGGACGTCCGGGATTGGAGCTATGGCGCACCGCGTTGGGCTGTCGAGCCCATGGTGAAGGCATGGCTCGAATTCGACTGGGAAAAAACGCGCTCCGAGTTGAACAAGTGGCATCACTATCACGTCAATATTGACGGCTTGCGACTTCACTGCATCCATGAGCCTTCCAAGAACCCGGATGCCATTCCCATCATGCTCCTTCACGGCTGGCCCTCGTCGTTTTACGAGTTTCACAAGGTCATCGACGCGTTACGTGATGGTCGCGATGGCAAGGTAATGTTTATATGTGGATCCTGCTTATGGCACCTTTTGTTTCTCACGCCTGAGTCCTTCTTGACCTCCAGCAAGCTTTCCATGTGGTTGTCCCCAGTCTACCTGGTTACGGCTTCTCCGAGGCGCCCAAAACATCTGGTTTTGGTGTCAAGCGCATGGGCGATATCCTCGACAAGCTGATGAAAGCTTTGGGCTACACCTCTTATGGTAAGTCAACTGCGTAACTTTGCGCCGAAATCATTTAACCGACACATACGCCTGCCCATGCAGTGGCACAGGGCACCGACTGGGGCGCTTTCATCACCCACTGGCTCGCGGTTAACCGCCCTACGAGTTGTAAAGCGGCACATACCAATATGCCCCTGGCCATGCCTCCTATCCCCACCCCGTACAATTTGATTACACAGCCCTGGCGAA
This sequence comes from Syncephalastrum monosporum B8922, assembly GCA_000697355.1. NCBI lineage: Eukaryota > Fungi > Mucoromycota > Mucoromycetes > Mucorales > Syncephalastraceae > Syncephalastrum > Syncephalastrum monosporum. The sequence continues at coordinate 204,396 of JNEN01000919.1, read as the reverse complement.
CGTTCAAATTTTGCTCGGGCTTGGCCCTCGGCTGGAAGGCAGTCTACGGTGATCATGTCACTATTTTCAGGACCTTTGCCAATGCAGAGAAGGACCGTGATGCGGGTTACCGTGCTATCCAAGGTACCCGACCTTACACACTTGCGTATGGTCTCAACAATAACGCGGTTGGTCTTATGGGTATGTTATGACAACGACCTCTTTTAGCACGACTAAATGCTTCTTATAACAGCTTGGATTTTGGAAAAGTATCACAACTGGACAGACCACGGTGCGGCGGATAAAGACACGAGTGTGCTGCCTGCTTCCATTAGTACGGACGAGTTCCTGTCGCAGATCACAATCTACTGGATCACCAAGTCCATTGGGTCATCCATGCGTCTTTACTATGAGGCACTGCACCAGCCGGACATCAAGGATGTGTTCACTGTAAAGACCACGATCCCAATGGGAGTCAGTATCTTCCCTTGTGAGCTTGGCAAGGTAAGTGCCCTCCAAATCATGGCGACATCACTTAATGAGTCCTTGTTTAGCCTCCTCTTGAGTGGATTGAGTCTTCGCACCCCTACCTGAAGCAATACAAGCAGCATGAAGCGGTAAGATCCATAGGACTTTAAAACTGTTATCCACTAGGTATTAACTCTTTCTGCATCGTACGTAGGGTGGACATTTTGCTGCACTGGAGGTGCCGGATCTCTGGTTGTCTGATGTACATCGATTCGGTGCCGCGGTAAAGAACGTTGTCTCTTGATTGCATATCTCGACATCTGTCACGCAATAAAGAAGGGAAACACAACCGTACGGTTCTCTTTAACTCCACCGGATATCATTGGATGAGATATCAGCGTGTCCTGCGGGCATTGCACACCTTTATATATAAATACATATGTAGATACTCTCTCTATTGTGGCTGGAAGATTCATGTCGAAAGGAGAAGTCCCCACTGAAACGTAAAGTATGACATTAGATACAAAGATGTGCCATACAATTTGAAAGCAGAGAGATGAAATGGCGGATTCAGTTTCAGCACGCCAATTGATTTCTCTCTTTTCTCCTCTTTTTTTGGTGTTTGAACGTTGTTGCTTCCTCGAGTCATTACTTCTCGTAGTCGATCGTCCGCCCCTCCGCATGGAAGAAAAAACATCGCCTCCACCGCAGCCATCCTCACCGGCGCTCAGTCCCCCGCCACAAGAAACAGAAGAGGTTACTTCAAATAGTCCAAAAGAAGAGACGGAACAGCCTGCGTCTCCCTCTCCTGGGCCCGATCCTCCTGGAGATCCAGACGTGAAACAAGACAGTTTACAAGACTCGGATCCACCACCACCACCATCACCGCCAACCGAAAATCAGGACGAAGCATCACAACCACCCGCTGCAGAAGTCGCCCAGGCTGAGAAAGAGGAAGGAGAAGAACAAGCCCAAAATGACGCCAAAGACAACGAGACAACCATAGCATCACAAGAACAACAACAAGAAGAACAACAACAGCAACAGCAGCAACAGCAACAAGAAGAGGAAGAACCACCACAACAAGAATCTTTACATTTGCCTCCTCCTTCCTCTTCTCCTCCCCCTTCCTCCGATGCTTCAGTGCCCTCCAACACTCCCGCCAGCTCCAACACGACGACCACAATCACCTCCGCCATGGCAGCAGCAGAGCCCGCCGGACAGCCGTACGCGACGGGAGAAGACCAAGAGACGCCAACGCCCAAAGACACGCCTGGTCACGCGAACACAGCCAACAATGCTTCCATGACAACGACCCCAACCCCAACCCCAGCAATGACCCTCACCCCGAATGGCACGCCTCAGAAGAAGAAGCCCGTCATCAAGGGCCGATTTCCAGAGTCCATGACCCCCACGACGCGCCAGGATGTCATTTCACTCAAGCAACAGTTGGCCGACGCTCTGGGTGAGAATGGACCTCTCTACTGGGATGCGCTCAAGGACTTTGTCTCTGGCAAACTGAATCGCCAAGAGTTTGACTTTTATGCCAATTTATACCTCTCTCAAGAAAATGGTACGTTCCCTAGCGCGCCTTCCTTCTTTCAAAGGTGAACACGTTCATTTCTTATTCATCCCACCTTTTTTTTTTTTTTTTCGAACTTAGCCTATTTGCATAATTCCTTCATTCTGAGCACGGTTCACAATGCACAGACCTCGATTGCACCTCCCTCCAAACACCGTTCCGTTGGCTGGGCCAAACGAAAACGGCACAAGGATGGGGGCGAGGAACAAGAACAGGATCCTCGGAAACGGAAGCTCAAGTTGGATGTCATGTCGCTTAGCAAAGCCGACCGGGATCGTCTCAAGTCGCTCGTGAAGGTAAGCGAGGGAGCGAGCGCAAGAGAGGGATCGATCTTGATATGTCAATAGGCGGGCGATAAGGACAAATTGAAACCTTTCGTGGACAAGCTTCTTGGGCCGCGGATAAGCCGGATACCCCCCTTACCTTTGCCAAAAGTCCAACCAGGTAAATGACAAGGACACACGCAGTTTCTTCTTCTTTGTCTGTCCAGGTGAGACTGACCCAAGCATAGCGATCAGCGCAGAATACTCCAAGGGTCTGATGGCGCCTTTGTGCGCCGATCTCAAGGAGCTGCCCGGACCCGACACGCTCCGTGCACGGATGAATAGCATCGCCCTGGAGCATGGCATGATGGGCGGTGTGACGGAAGAGGTGGTGAGCGCCATGATGTTTGCGACAGAGGTAAGGAAAAAAAAAAAGCAAATCGCTTTTGGATTGCGTGCGGAAAGAAGTAACGGACGGACGCGTGGCAGAGCTATGTCAAGTCTGCGATTGCCAATGCGGTGAGCAAGCGACGCGTGAATCGATCGATTGGGCTGCATATGCAGATGGACACAGCGGCGTCGCGTGCGTCGGCCACTCGGCTGATCACCGGGGCCGAGGCACCGGCCACGCCCCAGCTCGAAGACGACGAGAGTGGCAGCTCGCCCTCGTCTGCGAGCACGCAGAGCAGCTCAGCACGGACGCCCGCCGACTCAATCGCGTTACGGGACCTGGCCTTCTCTTTCTCGGTGCAGCCCTATGTCTTGGTGGAGAACCCGCTGAACGCGGAGAGACTGACGGCGCTCTTGACGGACAGCGAGGACGAGGAAACGGACGATAATCTGGGGGATAGCTGTTCAGAAGCAGACTTTGACATTTGAATGCATCACATAAACTCGCTATCCTACATATCCGTACATACATAAACAGTCCTACCTTTTTCTTATGTATAACCAACGGAGTGTGTGTGTGTGTGTGTGTGTGTGTGTGTGTGCTCAGAGAGTTGGAAAGGGCGCGTTATGTGCGTGTCATGTGTGTTTGAAGCTCCGAGAAGGTATCGGTTACTTCTTTCTCTTTTACTTTACCGATTCGTCCATGGCGGTGCAGGCGAGCGAGATTGACGACACGTTGAAGCGACTCTCCTCTCGCAAGGGAGTCAAGGCAGTTGTAATTCTCAACAGCGAGGGGCAAGCGATTCGCTCGACCTTGGATCCGGACCTGACCAAGCAGTATGGTCAGCTCATCTCCAGCCTGGCCCAGCAAGCCCGTTCGGCTGTCACGACCCTCGATGAACAGGCACGTCTTGATAAACCCACCTCGTTAACGTGTGTGTGTGCGTGTGTGCGTGTATGTGCTCATGCGTTTACGCCTCACTGCTTAGAATGACCTGACTTTCCTTCGTGTCCGAACAAAGAAACATGAAATCATGGTGGCGCCAGGTACGTTTCCTATTTCGAGTGTGTATGCGGTGATCTAGTACGCTTTATTAACGAATACTTTATATATAAAAAAATGATATAGATCGCGAGTATCTCTTGATTGTCGTGCAGAACCCGGTCGAGTCTACACAGCAGGCAACGCCCCCGGCTTGAGGCGTACCATGATATGAATGAATGAATGGATGAATGGATGAATGAAGGACATGGAAGAATGGAGGAAGGAAACAAAGAATGCTACTAAAACAATACTATGTACATGACGGGGCCACGACTTGCTGCTGATCGCATGGGTCCTGAGGCGCGAACGCATCCTTTTCATAGAGCGCCACATCGTCGGCATGCATCTTGCTCTCGAGGTGGCGTTCGAGATCGTATTCCCGAATAAAAGCGTGGCTGCAGTTTTCAAAGGGGCAGGCGTGCACGCGGCGTGGGTCGTCGGCGTGGCCGAGGATCATGTCGACGAGCGTGCGTTGGGCGCCGGGCGTGGGCGTCTTTCGCGGACTGGAGGTGGTGCTGCGCGGGGAGCGGGCGTGGGACTGGAGGTGTTTGTCGCGGATGGAAGGGTAGGGGAAGCCCTTGTCGCAGAGCGCGCACTTGTAGCGGGTGTCTCGCTCATGGATCAGCAGAATGTGCGTGCGCAGGCTGCGTGTCGAGGCGAGCTCGGCCCCACACCGGTCGCATGTCACTTTGGGCTTCTCGAGGTGGCGCTCGCGCATGTGCAGCGTCAAATGACGGCGCTTGCCAAACGTCTTTTGACAGACGCCGCACTGGATCGGGTGCGTCTCGGCCATGTGGGCAAGCAGCAGTCGGTGCGTGCGGAAGCCGGCGTCGCAGTCGCCACACAGGTAGTGTCCGTTCGGGTCATGCGTCTGCTGGTGCACGGTCAGCTTCTGCCTGGTCTGGAAGCTGCGCTCGCACTCCGGGCAAGGATACGGCTTCTTGCCGGTGTGCCCGCTCACGTGTGCCCGTAGCTGGTATTTCTTCGCAAAGGACTCGTCGCAGTGCGGGCATCCGAACGGCCTGGGCGCCGCATGCAGTGCTTCGTGATTGCGCAGGCGTTGGTTCGTCAAGAAGCCCTTGTCGCATCCTTCGTACGAGCATTTGTACGCCCGCGCCGTCTCCGGATCGTGCGTACGGGCGTGCACCGACAGCTGCGCAGACCGCCGGTAGGCTTTATCGCATCCTGGCGCAGGGCAGATATACGGGCGCTGGACCCATGCATGTCAGCATATGAATGATCGAACGCATGGATGAATGAATCGTTGATTACCTCGCCTGAATGCACGAGCTCGTGCTCCTTCAGACGGCATGGCTTCTTGTAGCTTTTACCACAGCCGTCGAAAGGGCACAGGTATACTTTCTGCGTTTCCTTTCCCATACAGTGGGACGCAACGAAGGGAATGCAAAAAAAAAAAAAATCACTTCCTTATGTACAGCATTTTTTTATTTTTCGAATTTTTTGAGCCAGTCGGCTGCCAGAACAACCCACCAGGCCGCGAAAAAAAAGAAGTTGATATGTAGAGTGAAATAGAAGAAAAAAAGTGTGTTTGGGAGAATAAAAGAAAGGTCTTTTGTACAGCTGAAACGAGCAGAAGAAAAAAAAAAGGGAAGACGGGAAAGAGAGAGGTCGAAAGATAAAGAGATAGAGAGCGAGAGATAGGGAAACAAAAAGTATCAGAGAAGGACAGCGCATGCAAGGTAAGCCAAGAGATGGAATCCATCCCAAAGGGATGATACGTGGAAGAGGAGAAAAGGGAAGCTCAGCATGCAGGGTATTGAGAACTTGAGGATGGCTTGCTTTTTTTTTTTGTGTGTGTGGTTTCTTTCTGTTTTACTTGCTTCCGTAGGACATGGAACGCCTTCTGGCACCCTCGAAAGCGTTGTGAAGGGAGAGGCCGGTCGGCATAAAGAAGCTGGGCATAGACGAGGCCTGCTGGTGGGTGATATCTTCCGCTGCTGCTGAGGTAGCCATCATGTCTGCGCCGGTGCTGCTGCCTGCAGAGGTACCAAAGAGCCTTGCATCCAGCATTCCCGTGGGCGACCCGGACGACGAGGAGGGCGACCCGGGATGGGGCGGAGGCGACCTTGGTGACAAGAGGCCCGTGATAGAAAGCGACGAGCTGTGTGTATTGATCGCAGGCGGCTGCTGCTTCGTGCTGGCCGTGTTCTGCTCTGACATGCGCCGCTGATGAAAGGGCGCACATGCAGACGTGTGCGATGCAAAGCTATCGGTCTTTTCGAATGTACGTCCACACTTGCAACGGAAAGGCATCACTTGTTAAGAGAACGGGGGGAAAAATAGGCTATGGCGGGGTGGTGTGAGAGCGTTTAAGTGGAAAAAAAGAGGAGAGAAGAGAAAGAAGAGAGAGAGCGAGAGAAGAAAGAGTGCAAATAAAAAAATGGAAGAGGGAGAGAGCAGAAAGGGATGGGAAAAAGAACTGTCCCGCGCTAATAAAGCAGAGGTTGCTGTGCTTGTTTTATTTGCCTGATGTCTAGAAAGAGCGCGCGCCCCTCTCGCGCTGGGCAAGTTCGCATAAAGTGTTTTATTTCGCTGGACGTCACGCCTTCTTCCTTTGGGCTTCATTGGGCCGTGTGACACCACATTCTGTCCTTTGTGTAACGCCGACGCCCTCTGCCGCGTGACACCAATCCCGTCAAAGAAAAACTCTCGCAACGGCTTGTTCATTTTATCCCGTAATGAATATCCATTCTGACTGGTGCAAATCGACTCACGGTCTAAATCTCACAAGTTCCCCCCGACCCCAGACGACATTGCTCATTGGAAAATTCAGAGTGCATTAGATTATCTTTCAATCTCAGTGCCTTATCCTCAAACCGTGAGAGACAGACATAATCAAGTCAGAGGGGAGGGGGGGGCAAGTTGGATCGGCATGACCGACCGAAATAGGCTTTGCGTAACAAGCAAAAAAAAAAAAAAGAGCGTTGTGTACACAAACAAAGCAACGTAAGCATAACGCAGAATAAAGTGTTTACAATAAAGGGATCAACGTTCAGAGGATTGCGATCTATTGACATTTTTCTGGAGGATCGCTTCGACGCGGGGGTCTACAAAGCCTTCGACGGTAGGCTGACCGGCCTGCACTTTGACGCGGAGCTGTGTGAGCCGGTAATACATGGCATCCTTGAGGAGGTTTTGCCGGTGCGCCTCGTCGCGGATAGGCAGTGTGTATCCCTGGAGATGTCGTATGACGTCTTGAAACGTGTCTGGGTCGCGATCCAGGTAGAGAGGCGGGCCTTGCCCATGCGGCTCAAACAAGCGGGGCATCAATGGCCCCGTAAAAAAGTTGCGCGTCCCACCATCTTATCAGAGGGAAAAGAGAGCTTTTGTTTTAGTTTTCTCAACCCTTTATCATTAATCGCACACGCACACCCCCTGCCGCCTTTTTTTTTCTTTTTCTTTTTTCAAAAAGGGAATGTTCCATGAAACTCAATCTGCATTTACCTTTCTTCAGGAGGGACCACGGCAACCGGAACTCGCGTCCGCCCACATTCAGAAAGACATATTCCTGCAGCAACTGCCGCAAGCGACGCAGGTTATAGTAGATTGCATCATTCAGTAGGTTATGGTATTCCATCTGGGTACGCGGCTGGACAGAATAGCCACGCAGGTGATGCACAATGACCGCAAACGTGTCTGCGTCCCGATCCACGTGCATCAACCGCGTCTGCGTCTGTCGCAGAAAATCAGTGAAAAAGTTGTTGGGCCCGTCGCTTTTGAGTGACTCCCAACTCAACCGAAACGCCCGCCCGCCCACCACGATCACCATCATGGTCTGATTCAGTGGTTCTTGCTCGCTTGTTTCTTGCACCTGTGTTTGGGATAGTCTTTCTGCGTGGCCTTGCGTTTCTGCTTGGCCGGCTTCGGATAGTCGCGAGGCAGCGTCCATACCCTCATTGTCGCGTCGTCTTTTTCGGCTGCTCTCGTCCGGGATGTCTGCTGCTGTCGCCGTCGCCGTCGCAGAGGCATCGGTGACAGGAGTAGCGGAAGCGGTAGCAGGCATCGTGGGAGGCAGGGCAGGCAACAGATCGGTAGGATTCTGGACGGCTGAAAACATTTGGTCATCGTTCATGAACTGAAGCAGGTCACTGGGTATAGTCGATGCGTCGAATGGATTGCCACCGCTGCTCAAATCGCGTCCATCGTCGAGGATCTGGAATGGAAAGTCAAAGTTGAAAAATCCATTAGGATTGTTGCTCTGGCTGTTGTTATTATTATTGGTGTTGCTATCCATTTGGGGTTATCGCGGTGGTGATGGTAGACACATGGAGAAAAAGCGTGCGTTGAATACAAAAACCACGACCATTTATTTTTCTTAAACGGCCTCGACCACCTTGTAATGTTCAAGGGAGCACACAGCCTTGCCACTTTTTCTAGCCGTGTATTTGCGCATCTTGCCACAGCCTTCCACCTCACACTGCTTCGGCGGGGGGATCTCCTTGCGTCTAACCACACGCCCAATGGATGAGTCAATATCAACGAATCGGAGGACGCTTTTCTTCCCCTCCACTTACTCGCTCAAATGGCCAAAGACGGCCTCAAGACTCATCGAGTCGGGTATCGCCAGCACACTTCCATGGGCCTTGTTCACATAATGGAGCTGATTTGGATCCTTAATAAGCTGTGACCTGGGGCTCGCCTCTTTTTCCTCGGTCACTTCGTCCTTGATGATACGCCTGCTCTTGGACGCTTGCTTCTTTAACAGTCGATTGATCGTATCCTCCTACAGCAGGCAAGTGAGTATGGATTGGATTGCTGCCCTTTTTCATCCGGAGCAAATGAGATTTACCTTGTCTTTTTCTGCACGCTGAATGCTCTGGTTCTTTCGTCGACGCGCCACTTCGGATCGTCGCAAGGTCTGCTCTTCTTCCGTCAAGTGTTTCTTCTTCATACTCTCTACATAGACACATGATTAGATCCGCTATGCTTTATCGCCTGTTTTCTTACCCATCGGCAGTTCTAAAAAGTGCTCACTGCCTTCATTGTTCAACTTGGCGCGTTGGCGTTTGGTCAGGGGGCGATTCGTGACAACCTCTGTATCTGAGAACTGATCATCCACATCACTGCCTAGTTCCTCATACACTTTCCACATCCTGTGAGCACGTTTCTTTTTCGTTTTCTATTTTGCATGCGTCGTATCGTTACCTCCTTTCTTGCGCTTCTTGCTGGAAGAAGCTCTGGACTTGGGCTCAGCATCGGAATCGGCGAGTTCCTGACTGTCGTCCATGACCTCGTCGTCTTCGTCGTCGTCTTCCTCTTCCAGATCGTCATTGTCGTCTTCAATCTCATCTTCTTCGTCTTCTACTTCCTCGACAGGATCTTCGTCGTCCATGTCGTCTTGCATATCTGTCACTTCTTCGTCGTCGTCGAGCTCGTCGAGTTCTTCCAAGTCGTCATTTAAATCGTCGACCTCGTCTTCACTCGATAGGGAGTCCACCGGTGTGGCTGGCTGGCGTCGTGTTCTTCGTGAGGAGGGCATGGGGTCTGTGTTATTGGGAAAACTAAAAGGATACAGTGAAAGGAGAGAGACAGAGAGAGTGGAGTATGTATGTCAGCGAGTATCTGGATTGGGTGGGCGTGACAGGCTTTAAAAGCGAGAGAGAGGCAGGAGGAGTTTTTGAATTCATGCTGAACGCAGATAAACCCACTCGTTTTTCATGAACTTTTCGTTCGAAGGCAATTACAAATCAAAACGCAACATCAACCTCGGCGGCAAACAGTCGCATCAGGACAAAAAGGCACTCTTAGCCAAGGCACAGGCAGAACGCAAGGCTAGAGAACGCGAACGCCGTAGGAACGACAGTGCGCTGCGCATACAGGTAGAGCCTCTCGCTTCCACCTTTGCCTCCTGCTTGCCGTTGCCATTGCCATTGACCTTTTCTTCTCATTCTCCTAGGCATTCTATCGAGGTCGACGAGAATCAGGGCGATTCCATGTCCAAGAAGCGAATCGACTGGCTGAACAGGTCGCCCAGGCCCGCCATGACGTTACAATCCTCAAAAGTTGTCTGAGACAGTCCATAATCCTGACAGACGAGCACCAGGACCCATTGGCTTTTATTGACCTTGCTCGAGTCCTCGCTGACGCTCTGCCGCAGTTCATGGATGACGCAGGCTCGTGGCTCGTCGCGCTCTTTGTGGGCAAGGTCTTGATACCCGCGCTCAGGTAAATTCAATCCTCCCTGGAGGACGCAGAGACACACACACACACGCACGATTGCTTACTAACCGCGTCAGCCATTCATCTTCCTGTACTAAATAGCCATGCAGACCGTCTATCACCCGAGCAGCTCGACAGCCTGTCCTTTGCCTTGGCGTCTTTCTTGAATCCGTCTCATTACACCGAGCGCGCGTCCTATCTCCGTGTCCTGACCTTCGCTGTCACACGCGCCCACCTACTCACCATCCTCGTGCCACACCTCTTACAGCCGCATTCGCCTGAGCTAGAACACATCTTTATAGACCTCGCGCGCTGCGAGCCACCTTACACCTATCCCGTCTCAGCCTATCTCGCCGCGTATAGGCCCACCGCGCCCCTTCATTCTGAACTCTCCCGACAGCTCCTCGTCGAACGCATCACGGCTGACGTCTTGACCGTGCCCTTTATCCTTGACACGATGGAGCACACGACGATCGCCGCCCTTGCAGCGAGTTTACCTTTGGGCGCCGTCTTGGAATCCATCGTCCAGGCCTACCATGGCGACACGGCCTGCTTTGCGCCTGAAGCCGTGGCCGGCCTCCTCATGAATACAACCCAGCTCGCCAATGCGGACTCGGAGAAACATTTCGAACAGTCCCTAGATGCATACGCGACCGCTATGCCCTTGCTTCTTACCCATCTCTCCAATAACTACCTCATAGACCCCGTCAAGAAAGCACAGAGGAAAGCGCAAGGTAAGGGTGTGAACCCAACCGACGCGGATGAGAGAAGCTAACATGGGCAATGTTTAAGACGACTCGGACTACAGCGACTCGGAAGACGAGGAAGAGGAGGGAGGCGTTCCGGACGTCGTCATGGCAGAGGCATCGTCTTTGCTACCTCCGCCGGATCCAAAGATCGCCCGACGGCTCGAGAGTTTGTATGACGCGACCAAGATAAGCTCCATTGTGCGACGTTTCATGCACCGTGCTACCGACGGCATGCAGACCGAGGTCGTGGTCGCTTCCCTTGCGCACCTGTTAAACAGCCTCATGCTACGCTGGCCCTCGAAGAGAGACGACCTGTTGAACCACTTGTTGTACCATCGGTGGTGGACCGGACCCAGTACCGAGCCTCCCATCCAGTTATCACAACTCCTGTGGGAAACGTGGCTTGCGAGTCCGTCTGCATCTGTGTTTGACAAGGATGACAAGCTGATGGGCAGTCTGGATACAGCCCTCCGAACAGTGACAGGTATATTGAACAAAAAAAGGAAAACAAGAAGAGACGATGGGACGGGGGAGAAGTGCAATTTTTTTTTCTAATTGCTTGATGGACAGAGAGCGATGGTGCATCCTGGTCTGTGCTCTATCTGCTCTGCGAAATGTACACACGTCTCCTCCTCACCATCGGCGATGACGAGTTTTACGACTCATCTGCGCAACACCGTCGCTTGTCGCAGCAGCAAGTCGTACAGCTCAGCCGGCATTTGAAGGTACATCTACATCTACATATACAGGAAGAGAGGCTAGATCTCAAACATGCACATGTAGAACCTTGCGTTTCTGCTATTTTGGAAAACTGCTGCCGTCAGCATGGACCTGCCCCTTGGGTCGTCTGGCATTACGCTCGGTCAGCTGCGACATGCTGTGACCCGCCTACTGCAGCAAATCCACAGTCGAGAGTAAGACAAAAAAAAATCAAAAAGTGATACAGATGTCATATGCACAGTCTTACTTTTTTTTTGCTTCAATTAGCTCACGGAAATCGTTTTGCCCACGCGACCATTGGCTCATTCACAACTTGGACACGGCGGGCTTTTCAAGCGATGTCGTGGCAGAAGAATACTCGCTCGAGGAATCCGACCAGGTCAAGCGTATCTCCAAGACCCGTCTTGCCCTCATCAGCCCACGTCTCGGCCTGCTCAACAATATTCCGTTTGTGATACCCTTCGAACAGCGGGTCGGGATCTTTCGCAGTTTCGTTAACAATGACCGCCAGCGGGACAATATCGACGCCTTCAGCATCCGTCCCGTGACGAGCGTGACAATTCGCCGAAATCATGTGTTCGAGGATGGCTTTGACCATCTGTATGGTTTAGGTATATATATACATATATATACAACCTACATATATATTTGGAAAGTCATGGACGAGTGAGCTTTCTCTAACCAGGTGATTTTTGATAGGTGCTCAGCTGAAAAAGCGCATCCAGATCGAGTTTGTTGATGAATTTGGGCTGCAAGAGGCCGGTATTGACGGTGGCGGCATGTTCAAGGAGTTCCTAACCAGGCAAGTGACCCTTCCTCTAACCATGGACAGAGTGCCTCATGCCTGTTATATCTTTTTTTTTCTTGCTTTTAGCTTGAGCCGCGAGGCATTTGATACCAACTATGGTCTCTTTCTAGCCACGCCAGATCAACTCATGTACCCCAATCCGGGAGAGTTTGCCACGCGTCGTAAGTTGTCAAATGATTGGAACCACATACAAGAAAAAGAGGAGATGGAACTGACGAAAATCGTGTAGCCGACCAATTGGCCTACTTTGAGTTCATGGGCCTGATTGTGGGCAAAGCACTCTATGAAGGCATCCTGATGGACGTAGCCTTTGCCGAGTTTTTCCTCAAAAAGTGCCTCGGCGGCTTTAATTACTGTACGTCTTCGCGGTAGCAAGTTGTAATACGCGGATGCTTACACAACATGGATAGTGGATGACCTGCCTTCGCTTGATCCAGACTTGTACAATGGTTTAATCAAAGTCAAGAACTTTGACGGCAATGTCGAGGATCTCTGTCTCGATTTCACCGTGACACACGACGGTGAGCTTCCATCTTTTCTGTTTTGGTTTCACGTGTCACTGATGTCTTTTTTTGTTTTTTGTATTTTTTTTTTTTTTTTGGCTCAAACAGATTATGGACACACACGCACGGTCGAACTCATACCCGGTGGCAGCCATATCGCGGTGACCAACGAGAATCGCATCCGCTACGTCTATCATGTCGCCAACTACCGTCTGAACGTACAGATCGCTAAACAATGCCGAGCCTTCTATCACGGCCTGTCTACTATTGTGGACACCAAATGGCTGCGCATGTTCAATGAGGTACGGTCCGATAAGGGTATTTTAAAGGAGTCATGCTGACATAATCCCGCCGAAAGCATGAATTGCAAGTCCTGTTGGGTGGTGCATTTGTGCCCATCGATTTGGCCGATCTGAAGCAGCATACGCTGTACGCCGGATACAGTGAGCAGGATCCCACGATCCAATTCCTCTGGCGCGCACTGGAAGGTTTCACCAATGAGGAGCGCATGAAGTTTATCAAGTTTGTCACTTCCTGTTCTCGACCGCCTCTGCTTGGTTTCAAAGAGCTGCAGCCGCAGCTGTGCATCCGCAAGGGCGAGAACAGCAATGACCGCCTACCCACCAGCTCAACGTGCGTCAACCTGTTGAAACTGCCCCAATTCACCACTTTCGACATCCTGAGACAAAAACTCCTGTACGCCATCAATGCCGAAGCAGGTTTCGACCTATCTTAACATAAAGAAAAACGAAAAGCATGTGTGGTACAAATATACACGTCGTGTTTGTCAATTTTCAAACAATAGACAAGAGGGAAAAAAAAAGGGGTAGCGTGTCGAATGCAAAAAAAAAAAAAAAAAGTTGATATCTTCGCATGTCTCTGGTTTCTTTTTTTTTTCTTTTTTGAATGTAGATGTGTGCGCAATAGATGTGTGTCGTATGTGTGTCAGTATATGTTGTGTGTGTGTGTGTGTGTGTGTGTGTGTGCAAATACAAAAAAAAAAGAAGATATTACTATGCTAAGGGAAGAGTAAGAAGCGGGATGCTATAGTATGTGCAAGAGAGTAGGTAGTAAAAGAAAAGAAAGAGTAGATTTATATGTGCAAAAAGGGTAGGCTGGCGAGGAGAACGAGAAGGTATTAATCAGTGGAGGATGGAAGGGAAACGTTGCAAGTCAGCATTGTTGAGACGCGTGATGGAGGCAGTCCAGACCGAGCCATCGTCCCGCGGCTCGGAAGTGTGGTCGGGAGCAAGAGGGTGGGTATCGGCATAGTGCTGGGTCTCCTGACGGCGCTCGTCAATGTAGGCGAGCGTACTAGGATCGATGGCGCACTGCTGCGGGATCTTTTCGAGGCGGCGGTAGACCGTGTACGCGTTAGGTCGACTGGCCGGGTCCGTCTGGAGGCAGTCGTACACCAAATCTTGCCACTCTTTCAAGATACCAGGCACGGGCTCGATGCGGAACACGTGCGGGTCGACCAAGCAAGTATCGGGGAACGTGACACGCGTGACGAGCTGCCAGAGGATAATGCCGAGCGCGTACATATCTGAGGCAGCCGTGACGGCGGTGGCGACCTCGGGGGCAATGTAGGGGTAGCGGCCGCCGCGGTGGGCATGTTGACGCCGGCGGTGGCGGGTGAAGGCGAGGTCGACCATGAAGTCACCGACGTTGCCCGGGCCAAAGTCGAACAGGATGTTGCGCGGATGGACGTTGCCGTGGACGTATTCCCAGTGCAGGTCCTTGAGGCGTTTGGTGATGGAGAGAGCGAGGGCGCGGGCGGCGTCGTAGGTGGTGGGGACCTTGCCTGCGCGCAGCTGGTCCTCGAGCGAGCCGTAGAGGGTGTATTTGCAGACAATGGCGAGCTGCGAGATGTGGGGCGTGCTGGGATGGCGGTAGAGGGTGAGGCCGTAGAGGGTCATGGTGTACGAGGTTGCGAACAAGAGGTCGACGTCGCCCTGCTCAGCGTCGGTGGCCAAACCCTTGAGAAAGACCCTGTCCCAGCGCTCGGGTACGCGGTCGTTGAGTCTGTAGGGCGGAACAAAGCGGGCGACGTACGAGGCGCCGAGTCCCTCGGAGTGGCCGCATGGGACGAGATCGGTGAACCAAGCCGGGGGGAAGAAGGGCAGCGCAAAGAGGCTGGAGGCGCCGACCAGGGCAAGCGGGCGGTTGGCCTGGTTGCGGTGGACTAGGTGGTTGTAGATATTCTGGATCAGCTGACGATGGTGAGGGTGGAGTGCGTGGCGCTGCGTGATGTGGTCGAGCCAGGGCTGGATCGTCGTGGCAGGGAAGAACGTCTTGGAAGTGTCGTCTGAAGTGGTCGGCACGCCCGCAACACTCTGCCTGTCTTCAGGACGCACCCAGTTCCACATGTGGTCGATTGAAAATATTACATTGAACTTGGTGATCCATTGGTCTGCCAAATCCCACACCTAATATATTTGTGATAAACAATGCAAGTTGTTTTTGGGGTTAGTTTTATTTTATTTGACACCTTTTTATTTCATTTTATCATGTATACTTGCATAACGGCCAAACCTCGGGTGCATTTCGTACTGGGCTTCTGAATCCGTTTCGAATTCACTGAATGCCGCCTCAAAGTCATGAGCTTCCCGAAGCGGCGACTGATCTTCGAGAGACGCCACGAAGCCGTCGAGGTCGAAGCGGTCTGGACAGCTGTTTATCAGCGGGACCGCGTACCACCGGTAAAATCGAGCGTCGGATGCAACCAAGTAGCGCAGAAGCATCGATGCAGCAGGGGAAAGAGAGAAGAAAGACAGGGAAAGAAAGAATTGCCCTTTACTTATAATCAAAGAAGAAAAGGAAAGGGGGTTCAAAGAGTTGGGGGTGGGGGGAAAGAATTATAAGCTCTGCTGGCTCTGGGTGTGGCTGGCAAATGGAGTTCGTGTGAAGGCAGCTAAAAAAAAGACGACAGGCAAGAGTTGAAAGAAAAAAGCTGGAGAGGGTACAGCTACAAAAAGAGAAGAGAAAAAGGCAAGAGGGGTGAGGCCCAGACCCAGTTGGACCCGCGTGTCTGACCCCCACTCGTGGGTCTGTGCCTCTTCCTGCGCCCGCCCGCCCTCTCCGCGCTTTGTCAGCCAACCTTCTCTACCGGCCTGTGCTGTGCTTTTCTAAATCTTATATGCTATTCCACCTCTTGTGCGCTCCCTTCTCCTCCCTTCCCCCCACCCCACCCCCGTTAAGACATGTACTCTGCTTTCTGAGTGTCCTCCTGCTATCACTGTCATTATGCAGTCACCGTCATCGCTTGCTCATGTAACCTATGCCATGGTATATCATCCAAGACAAAAAAAAAAAAAATAGTCATTGGGAACGTGCCATGATCGACACACAGATATGTGGAACGACGGGACACACAGTAGCCCTGATCAAGTCCCGTGAATCAAAAGAACCTTTTGCCCCAGATGTCCAAGGCATGCACAAAGGGAAGCCCATTCCCCATTATCCCCTCAAATACCTGTCACTTGTCACGGGGTCATCCGATCAAACCCGCATGCCGCTTCTCCAATCATGTTTCCCTCTTCATTTATAAGCGCTGTGTTCCTTTCTGTTTCTCAGATTCCCTTTTTCGAATCGAAGCTTCTTTCGTCCTTTCTTTTACTGCATTTTTGGCCTGTAAGGCTGTTTCGCCTGATGAAAAGGCGTCAACAAACAGAAGCAGCCCTGAGCATGGTTGGCTGGCCGATGGCTCACGTGGGGTCACTGAAACGTCTTCATTTTCCGAAGCGTAAACACGCTTGTCTGTGTACTTGTTGTATAACAAAAAAGTGGATCTATCATAATATTGAGGCAGGGAAAATGGGTCTATCTGTTATGTTTTCATTTATACACAGCATCCTTGCCCGCCTCATAAAGAGTGTTTCAAGCTTTCCGTAGGCCTCGAGCCAAAATTTTTGTTATGTTGAGAAATAAACAAGGCTGCGTAAGCGTTGTATACAGGTTTCGAATATCCATCTATAAAATGGAGCGCCTTCTTTTCGTGTTTCGCATCCTTCTTCTCCCCTCACCACCCTTTTCCTTTTTCTCTCTCCCATGAAGGATTACGTGGCGATTCCGTCGCAGCAGCAGCAGCAGCGGCAGCAGCAAGCGATGTCGGATGAGAAGTACCGACAGCTCGATCATGAGGTGACCTTGCTGGACAAGATGCACGAGTGGTACCGAGCCAGTGGTGCCAACGAGCCTCTTTTGCCACCCAGAAAGCAGCAGGTGACACGACGCCCGTCCCTCAAGACGATCCTGGGCGGCCTTTTCCTGGCTGGCACCGCCCTGTTCCTATCTCGTTCTTTTATCTTTCACAACCTGATTTCTCCCAGTATGTGCCCTGGTTGCTGCATCCAACTCGATCTAACACTGTAGCTCCCGCTAGATGACTCGTTCTCGTCGTCGTCTTGGCTGCCTTTGGGTGGACCCCAAACGCCTGAAGAATTCATCAAAGCCTACCCATCCAGCGAGAGTCTACGTAGCTCTTTCCGCCACTATGCCTCTATGCCTCACCTGGCTGGCACCGAGAATGACAAGGCCCTGGCCGAATGGACCCGTGACCAACTGATCAACCTTGGTATTAACGACACGACTATCGACACTTACTACCCTTACATCAACTTACCTACCGTCCGCCGACTGGCCATTGACAATGACCCCGACTTTGCCTTTGAGGCCAAGCTCAAGGAAGACGTCTTGTCCGAGGACCCTGACTCGTCCGACACCAGACTAAAGACTTTCCATGGTATGTGTGCTACGCGCATCCTCCGTTTTTGTCGCAATAGATGCCTAATTCATATTAGCCATGTCCGCCGACGGCAACGTCACTGCTCCCGTGGTCTACGTCAACTATGGCCGTCTGCATGATTTCCAGTTCCTCGCTGCCCGTGGCGTCAACTTTACCGGCACAATTGCGTTGATGCGTCAAGGCAAGACCTCGAGCGGCGCCAAGGTGCGCATTGCGGAGACCTACGGCTGCGTCGGCGCTCTCTTGTACACGGACCCGATGGAGGATGGCCCGTACAACAAGGCCAACGACGACGCGTACCCGCACGGCCCCTGGCGGTCTGCCTCGTCCGTCAAGCGCGACACCGTAGCATTCGATGCTATCCTGCCCGGCGATGCCCTGACCCCTGGGTATGCCGCGACCGAGAACGTCACCCGCCTCTTGCCCAATGAGACCTACTCGTTACCCACCATCCCGTCCCTTCCCCTGTCCTGGTCCGATGCACTGCCTCTCTTCCGTGCCATGGAAGGCCTCGGCGTCAAGGCCGACGTCGACTGGCTTGGTGGCATGTCTGAGGTCAATTACTACAGCGGCCCGAGTGTGGCCGTCGTCAACCTGGTCAACCACAATGAGTACAAGGTCAAGCCCATCTGGAACGTGCTCGCCCAGATCCGTGGCTCGACTGAGCCCAGCCGCGCCGTCATTCTCGGCACGCACCGCGATGCGTTTGCCTACGGTGGCGCCTCATCCGCCTCGGGCTCGGCTGTCCTGCTTGAGCTCGCCCGTATCCTTGGCATGCTCATGGACCAAGGCTGGAAGCCGCGTCGTACGCTCGTCCTCGCTTCCTGGGATGGCCAGGAGTTTGGCAACATTGGCTCCACCGAATGGGTCGAAGACCACAAGAGCTGGCTCGAGGCCGAGGCCGTGGCCTACATCAATGTTGACCACGCCGTCACCGGGCCCCACTTTAGCGCCCAAGCATCCCCTATGCTCCACGAGCTTCTCTATGCTGTTACCTCAGACCTCATTGACCCTCGCACCTCCTTGTCGCTCTTTGATGCGTGGAAGATGCATCGCGACACCAGCAACCTGTCTGGCAACATGATTGACCCGCTCGGTGGCGGTGCCGACCACGTTGCCTTCTTTGAACATGTCGGTGTGACCAGCTTGTCTATGCAATTTGTCGGCCCGTACGGCGTCGACAATTCGATTTACGACTCTGTGCACTGGATGGAGAAGTTTGGTGATCCCACCTTTGAGTACCACCAGCTCATGACCCGTGTCTGGGGTCTTCTTGCCCTGCGTCTCGTCGATGATGTCCTGCTGCCCTTCTCGCCTTCCATCTACGCCAATGAGCTCCAGCAGCGCGTTGCCGCCCTCGCAGACGAGCAAGGCTGTGCGACCCTTCCCGAACTGTCGGCTGCGGTTCAATCCCTCTATGACACGGCCATGAAGCTCGACCACAAGCTGCGCAAGCTCGAGAAGAAACTGCACAAGAACCACATGGTCCTCATGAACAAGAAGCACAAGAAGCATAAGAAACTACTCAAGAAAGTCGCCAAGGCGAACGAGCGCCTCGCCCAGTTTGAAAAGTCTTTTATTGATCCTATGGGTCTTCCCGGCCGCGAGTGGTTCAAGCATATCGTCTATGCCCCGGGTCTCTGGACAGGTGCTCAGCCTGTCGTTTTCCCTAGCATCACTGAGGCTCTCGAGAGCGGCGCCAACCCCAACTTCACCCGTGAAATGGAGGAGCGCACTGCTCAGGTCCTCGAGGGTGCTCGCAGTCTGCTCAAAGGCAAGCACGCCAAACTCGTCGACGACTCAAATGAGGACAACGACGAAGACCTTGATGGCGATGAGGATGAGGATGATATGTAATTCACGTAACTTAGTTGCAGTCATCTCTCTGTCTCTCTTGTAAAAGAAATCATTTGTAACAACAGTTCTACCTTCTCACCTTTTCCTTGTCTGTCCAACCTCTTTCCCGCCTCTTTCTCCCTCTACCACCTCATTGGATCCGACTGGTAACATTGACATGTTGTTTGAAGTAACAAAAATAAAAGCACACGTTCATTTGAAATCTTTTTTGACTCATGATTTTATATATCAAGCGTTGACCCATCGGCAATGCTGCTGGTATCACACACATCCATTTACTCTTCCTCCTCGGTCGTGTCGAAAACACCCTTGGAGCGCTTCTGCTTGCGGTCGCGCTGGTAGTACTCGCCCAGCACGTTTTGCGGGATACGGTTGAGAAGCTCCTTGGGGAAGATACGCAGAAGCGACCATGCGAGGTCGAGCGAGTCATAAATGGTTCGTGACTCGTAGGGACCCTGTGCGATGAAGGTACGCTCAAACTTCTCCAAGAACTCGAGCGAGAGCTTGTCTTCCTGGTTTAAGGCTTCCTCACCGACGACAGCCTTCATGGCCGCAGCGTCACGACCGATGGCGTACTTGGCATACAGCTGGTTGGAGACATCACCATGGTCGTTGCGGGTCATGCCCTCACCAATGGCCGATTTCATGAGACGCGACAGCGAGGGCAGCACGTTGATCGGGGGGTAGATCTGACGGTTATGGAGCTGACGATCGACGAAGATCTGACCCTCGGTAATGTAACCCGTCAAATCGGGGATGGGATGGGTGATATCTGAAAGAAGCGAGATAAAAAAATACAAGGATTAATCTGATGAAATACACACATTATGTGATCCTACCATCGTTAGGCATGGTCAAAATGGGGATCTGAGTGATGGAGCCGTTGCGGCCTTCGACACGACCGGCACGCTCGTAGATGGTCGACAAATCGGTGTACATGTAACCGGGGTAACCACGACGACCGGGGACTTCTTCACGGGCAGCGGACACCTCACGCAAGGCATCGGCATACGAGGACAT
Organism: Syncephalastrum monosporum B8922; assembly: GCA_000697355.1. Classification (NCBI taxonomy): domain Eukaryota; kingdom Fungi; phylum Mucoromycota; class Mucoromycetes; order Mucorales; family Syncephalastraceae; genus Syncephalastrum; species Syncephalastrum monosporum. The sequence continues at coordinate 184,085 of JNEN01000919.1, read as the reverse complement.
GTCGGTCAAGATGGTCAAGACGTGCTTCTCCAGCTGGTAGGCATAGTACTCAGCAGTGGTGAGGGCGAGACGGGGCGTGATGATACGCTCGATCCTTTCAACAGAGACAGATATACATGAGCACATGAACAGAATGCAGCGATTTACAACTCACGTAGGATCATTGGCCAAGTTGAGGAAAAGAGTGACACGCTCCATGGAGCCGTTCTCCTCAAAGTCTTGCTTGAAGAAGCGGGCTGTTTCCATGTTGATACCTAAGAAATCGTCCTATGTGAGCCCGCCACCCTTGCAGCCTTCTTTCTCTGTGGATTACCCATAGCAGCAAAGACAATGGAGAAGTTATCCTCGTGACCATCATGGACATCCTTGGTGGGAGCCAGCTTCTTGACGAGACCGGCCTGTCGACAGATCTGGGCGGCAATCTAAAACAACGGAGGGTTCTTATCAGCACCGCTCTTTCATAGCTCTTTCTTCTTTCTTTCTTTCTTTCAGTCATACCTCGTTGTGAGGGAGACCAGCAGCAGAGAAGATAGGAATCTTCTGGCCACGGGCAATGGAGTTCATGGTATCAATGGCGGAAATGCCGGTCTGGATCATTTCTTCGGGATAAATACGAGAAAAGGGGTTGATGGGCGAGCCTAGACACAAGAGAAAAACGAGGAGAGATGAGTAAGAGATGGCATGAGTGACTTGCATCGTAGTATCAGTACCGTTCACATCGAGATAGTCATCGGCAAAGACGCTGGGGCCCTTGTCAATGGCTTTACCCGAACCGTTGAAGACACGACCCAACATGTCCTCGGAAACGGGGATTTGCAAAGTGTTGCCGCTGAACGTGACGTGGGTCTTCTTGGCATCGATACCCGTAGTACCCTCGAAGACCTAAGGAGACGTAATGGAAGATAGATAGAAGATGAGTATCGATCGTGTTCCTGTCTATGTGTTTATAGCTTTACCTGGACAACGGCCTTGCTGCCCTGAACTTCCAGGACCTGACCAGCACGCACAGAGCCGTCAGGCAACGTGATGTCGACGATTTCAGAGAACTTGGGATACTATGGGTGAGAAAAAAGGAGGATGAGTATGGGTGCGTGTCGTTAAATTGAGGCCAATGGGGGCATGGTCGGCATCCCCGGATTCGTGTCATGAGACATGAAACGCCACGCCTGCAGGCGAAAACCAAGAGAAAAAGAAGTACCTTGACGTTATCAAGAATGACCAGAGGACCATTGACACCGGTCACAGTTCTGTAGTCTATCAGAGGAGAGTAAACCACAGGTCAGTTAATGAGGATGCGACGACGACGCGCATTGGGAAGCGTGTTTGTATGTGTATATAATATATATGTGCGTATGTGTTCGGGAAGGTGCGGGGCAGGCTCAACGAGAAAGAGATACAGGGTTTCCGAGGACTTACCAAGACGAGGCTTTGCAACAAAGTCGCGAGTGACAGCCGACTTGTGAAGCTCGAAAGCTTCATTTGCAGTAAAAGGTTTGGCCATGACAATTCAAGGAAGAGTGGGTGGGTTCTTAAGAAGAGAGTGGCGACGATATGTCGCTGAGAAAACGCCGAAAATCGAACGGCTGAGCTTTAACGATCAAACATCCCCGCTCCCCTTCTCTTTGTTGCCGTTGTGTCTATCTTCTCCTGTCTCCTATTCTATCCATTTCATTCTTGCTAAACTCATACGTTACATCATTTATACACCTTTTTGTAGTACGTCTAACTCACTGTTATATGATCTTTCTACTTTCCAATTAGTGTTCATAGTTTAAAGTTTTACAGCAGCCATCAAACTTTCGCTTGTGTCCCAGATTAAACGAATACCTGTCTGCCTGTTGCTCTTCTACGAAAAATGCGAATTACCGTGCAGAGATACTATGCTTCTCTCATATCTTTAGTTTATAATCTAACAGTATTTTGCTCTATCCTTCAGTATGTCGAGTAGCTTCAGCACATAGGCACGCAATAAGAACCAGCTCTGCAAAGATACGCATTAATATTACATACGCAGCTGCTAAGGTGCTCCATCCCATGTCATGCATCCTTTCTTTAACGGGAGAACTGAACGGAATAAGCCATGCCTGAACAGTAAAAGATTGTAGTATAGTAAGCGTACTGATACATTATCGATTATTATTTTGCACTCGCAATAAACTCTCCTCTAATTCTACACTGATTCATCTCCAGAAGACATCGTCAGCCAGTGTGTGGGAGAGGTCAAGGTACACACATGGATAATGTAACGTACTAGAAATGCAGGGCAGACTACGCGAGTAAGTTTCAGTTCCATCATGTGACCTAACCTTTTAGCCAGGCAGAATAAAACCGAAAAAGGGTAGAAAGCAAGACAGCAACACACCGCAAGTTAAAAAAGTTGGAAACAGACATAACCTGGACCAGTGTACTCCTACTTGTTGGCCCAGATGAAAAGAAGAAGCGAAGAGGAGAAAGGAGAGGATGAGGTACAATATGCACGCCAATGATTAAGACTGAAATTGAGCTCGAATACGCGTGCTTCTCGGTCAAGGTATGCCGTTTTGTAGGTCTACAGTAACTTCACTGGCTGTTGAGGCTGGACGGTCACTTAAGACAGTCTGCTGTACCATATTGAGCATCCATTCTGAAGCTTAAAAGAGCTGGCATATACTATAGGGACATATGACATCTCTATGTGATCGTCACATTTGATGACACAGATCATAAGATAATATGGCTGAGGCCATTCTATCATTCTTTTCATCCTAAAAAAGGCTCTTCATAAATGCAGATGCAATGCCATAGTGCCCTATAGATTTCTGCTCTTCAGACATGGCTTAGAAGAAACATCACGCAGGTGATCTACAAAGCTTAGATATGTGCTGGCTAATAGATACATTAGCATAAGGTTTGATGGACCCGTGCACGGGGTACAAGAGCGAAAATTATATCTTTTCTATAGACATGACACATGGACCTAGCCTGCGTATCGCACGCGATTGTTTCTTATTTCAGGATGCCAACAAAAGGTCGCACAGATACGCTGTTTTTTGAATGCCGGTCCCATCTTGTGCGAATGTAAGGTTCCACCAGTAGGAGCGATTTGCTATCTTTATTCCTTGCGAATGCCCTGAGTTCCCAGGTCGCAGCGCGATAGGTCTGATTTTGTACCATTGCGCAGTTTATTGTGTAGTATTCACAATCGAATGTAACCATCCGCTGAAATATGGCGCATGGCGTGTGCCGCGAGTTTATCAGCCGGACAGGGAAGGCTTTTCGTTTACACGACAGATGGTATAGCTCTCAACTGCAAAACGGAACCGGTCATGGTCCGTCATGGCCAGGGTATTCATCGCGTGTTGGACGGTGCTCGTCGCGCCCAGGCATATTTCGCGGATATGTGGAAGGCAGTTGAGCAAGGATGCGATATGGACGGCGGATATCTCGGGATGAATGCCGCTGATGTTGAGGGTCTGCAAGGCTGGATCGTGGACGTCTCCATCGATCAGAGGGTCAAAAGCTGCATCGGTGAGATGGCGGCAGCCAGAGACGTCGAGGAAAGTGAGGTGCGTGCAGTGGGTCAGAAAGAGCTGTTATGGGAAGAACGCCATCGAAAGACACAGAGAAGCATATGTTAGTGTTAACCCTAATTTAATAGATATAAAGTTTATTAAGTCTAACCTGGATGGCACGGTCGGTTGCAGAGAACTGGAAGACGAGCGAGAGGGACTCCAGGCGTGGACAGCGTTCGGCGAGTTGCTCGAGCTGGATGGATAAGAGCGGATGGCACTCTGATATGTCAAGATGGACGAGATGGGTGGCCGTGATATTGTTCAGTGAGGGCGCGCGAACGTCGCGCAGGCAGAGGCGGGCGAGATCATTTTGGAGCAAGTGGATCTGGCTACCAGAGGAGCAGTGTTCAAGACCGAGGTCCCGTAATCGAGTGAGGCGGCGCAAGGCGAGAAGCACGGCGGGCTCGACGTCGGTGAGTCTGACGCAGGACAGGCTGTGCGCGTGGCGCTCGAGAATGTCGACGAGGACGGCTGCATCGAACTTTGAGCCGTACAGGATCAAAGACTGCAGCTGGTCGGCTGGCAGCTGGCAGAGGGGCTGGATCGCAGCCGTGGAGAGACGGTAGCAGTGAGACAGGTTGGCATGGCGCAAACGGCTGGTGCCGGATAAAAGTGTACGCATGGTGGAGTCCTCAGCCATAGGCCAGCTCACATGCACTTGCTCGAGATTAGGAAACACGAGACAACCATCGTTGAGGTCATCCACCGGCGAATCGAGCCAGAGCCTCCACACCAACCGACGGTACTCCAGCGCGCTCGGACCACGCAGCGTGTATCGCAACCGCCGTAACCCACGCGCAGTCTTGGGATGCACTTCTCGCCATAGCAGCCGTCGTGCCGCGTAAAACAGTGTCTTGCAACTGTACGCCACGTTCAGCAGATCGCCTGGTGCCACAAAACTGCATACAATTTGCGCGATCTCCGGAATGAGGACTGGACTCGAGGTTCGATATACAGTCATAACTTGCCTACCCCACCAGGCAACATTGCCTCATGGAAAGATAGAAAGAAAGAAAAGAGACAAAAAAGAAAGGAAGTAAAAATAGGAGCAAAAGAGAAGCGAACGAACGAAACAGGAAAGCGGGAAGAATGGGCTTGCTTGTATTTCTCATGGCAACACAAAGTCATGGCTCATGCATAGACATGCATGCGCAACGATTCACAGGGTGTGTGTGTCTTATAGTAAAAGTATTCACCACTATTTGTTGATGATTTGGTCCCTTTATACGTGTTTTCGTTAGCACTTCTCATCCTCTTTCAACCTCGTTTTTCTCGCAGCTGCTTACCGATACTCGTCGATGTTCTCATGCGTCAGGATAACTAGTTGTCCATGTGAGCACTACTAAATACACTGACTTATCCGCTGGTTTCCGTGCTTACCGAGATCACGCTTCGTCAGTGGTTTCTTGGTCAGCGGGCAAATGTTGCGCTTTCCTTCCCAGTTCAGCAGACACCGAATCCAGCTGTCATACCTAGAAAAAAAAAAAAAGAGAGAGAGGGAGCCAGGGCCGACTCTTGGTTCGATAGTAAGTACCCCATCACATGGCCATATTTAGAGATCGCGGGCTTGACAACTTCGTCGAGGGTGATGGGATCTACAAAGCCGGGCAGCGGGTTCTCAGGGTCCACGCCGTCGTCTTCCTCCTCTTCACCACCCTCGCCCGAGCCTTCCTCCTCATCTCCCGCTAGTCGGCGTGAGCGGGTGCGTCGTGTGGTGCGCAGACTTGAGATGTAGGCTCCCGAGTTATCGTTGTAATCCTCGAAATCATCCACATCATCGTCATCGTCGCTATCATCCCAGTTCCGCGCCCGTCTCTTGCGCTTCTTGGTCGCACTACTCGCACGTTCGGCGCTCGGGGAGCTTCGTCCAGAAGTAGCAGAACGTGATGTCGACGGAACACCCGATGCACGTCCCGTCCCGTGCTTGCTGTGCGTTCGGAACGTCTTTTCGATTTTGCCACTGGCATTCTTCTTATCGAAAAGGTAATGGGCCTTGCCTTTTTCATCGAGTACGTAGTTCGGGTCATTAATTTCTCCCGTTTCAACCAACAGCCGGTAAAAGTTCGAGCACTAAAAGTCGATGCATGCTCCTTATTCACACATGTTCTGAGTCGGTGTCGCAGTCTCCCCGCTTACCTGATAGCCGACGCGACCAGGCACCTTCATGGCAAAGATACCCCACTGGCCGTTAGCACCGACTTCCTCGAGGCGTTCAAAGAAGATCTTGCGCTCATCCTCAGCCCACTGACCCTTACGCTGCTCCTCGCCTGGGGCGTTGAAGCGGTAGTAGTAGCTGTTTGGGTTTTGATCAATCATCTGATACGCGCGGATACGGGCTTGCGACCAGCCTTCAAAGGCCTTTTCCGGATCAATCTGGTTTTCTTGCACTTGCTTGAGCGCATCATCCAGGGCCAAACGTCCACCCATGCGATACTGCTTCTTGGCGCTGTCTGTCGTCGTCTTTCTGGCCGTCCCCGAACGCTTTTGGAGCAGCTGCTGGTAAGCTGCCTGTTGCTCAGGACTCATGAGGTTGTGCTGCGTCTCGACCTCCGGGGCGTGTTTGGTGGCCAGGATTTTCCGAATCTTTTGAATGTAGCCGAGCTGAGTCAAGCGCACAATAACCTCGTCTTCGTCATTCTCGCAGTCAATCAGCATCTCGTCGACTTCTTCCGGGTTGACATAGTAAAAGATGGCCTTGATTTTCTTGTACTTTCGCGCTTTATCACGTCGCTCAAATTCAGCAAACTGGCGTTGCTGCAGCGCGACGCGTTTTTGGATAATGTCCATCTCGGATTCAGTGACTTCTTCACCAAACACGTTGTCCTTGCGCACTGTCTCAATCTCTTCACTATAAGATGCAGCTGTCAGCACTTGTCTTTTTTTTTTTTTTTGCGAGTGAAAACCTTACGTTTCCATGCTTGACAACTTCCAAAAGTCAGCGTCCGCTTCCAGATCACCCAGAGCAGCCGACTTTTCCTCCTCTTTGATTGCCTCAAGCTCGTCCTAATGGCGCGTCAGATTAAGTGCATGACCAAAGCGTCAGACCTACGAGAAGCGAATTCAACTCGATTGAGGCGGGGATAGGCGCCTTTCGCCAGTCATAGCGAACCTCTAAAATATGTGTAAGCACAATAAAAAGGAGCAAAGGGAGTATATACGTACTGATTTTGGGTGCAGCTTCAACTGTGGTTGTTGTCATTTTGAGAATGTGCTGAAAAAAGTCCACAGAAAAAAAAAAAAAGACGCGCCCTGAATTGTTGAGTTGCAAAAGCGCGTGCACGAAAAGCATTTGGTTCTTTTTTCGCGTATTTTTCCTTCAAATGACCACAAGCCAAGCGAAAAGAAAGAGCTTGCTGCAAGATTGTCTCTCTTAACATCGAAAAGAAGATCGCTCCCCACCTTGAATTCGGCGAGCGGATCGTTTTCCAGATTCGATCGCTTCAAACAGGCGATGCGCTCTTTTGTCGTATCATAAAAAATCTTCACCTATGGTTTTGAAAGTACCATACTTGCTTTTTCTCTCGATTATTCACGCCCATACAAAGGTATCCATCTTTTGTGAATGGCATACGGGGCAAAAGAAGTATTCCACTGCACACGTATAAGCACCCTACCGTCATTCGTCTTCGGTGCCTGAGGCACATCTGAGTGTGAAAAAGCTGAACATACAAATGTATGCCAGCTCACATTTTCCACTTCTCTTCCTCTCTTTTCCATCTCAAAATCTCCTTATTACACCTTCGATGATACCAGCGTCTGCAGAAGAAGATAGAATTGAGCGCGCCTTTGTCTCCTTTGTGAAGGAGTATCAAGGTATGCAGTATGTAAATACAGTATCTGCCGTTCTCTGGACTGAAAAAAAACACAACAAAACAAAAGAGATCAATGGCTCGTTCGTCCAAGTCTTTGAAAAGCCGCCCACACCTCTTGAATTTCTGAGAGAATGCGTTCATCCGAACCGGCCAGCCCTTATCAAAGGTGGGCATATAATATAGAGGTCAAGCTACGGATCTTCCACGAGATTGACACCGCCCCTCTTTCTACATAGATGCTTTCTCTCACTGGCCTGCGAGACATTTGTGGACAAACGATTATTTGCGAGAAAAAATAGGAGCCGATACTCCAGTGACTGTGGCCAGTAAGTCGCGTCGTCTTCGCATCGCCTAATATATACTCATTGGTGAATAGCAACACCAAATGGGTAAACTGGATACTCGAGGAACCCCGTGCGGTCGCTTGTTCTGATCAAAATCCTATTGACTAGATACGCTGACGCGGTAACCTTCGATCCCAAGACACAGAAAGAATACTTCGCGATGCCCTATGAGCAGTCAATGCCCTTTGGACGCTTCCTTGACATACTTGAAGGCAAGGAGGACGATCCTAGGATACACTACATATCGCTGCAAAATGACAGTCTCCATACGGAATACAACGTGCTCGCCGACGACGTCGAAGCGAACATTGCATGGTGCAGCGAAGCGCTCGGAAAAGAGCCTGATGCCACCAATTTCTGGTTTGGTTCAGAAGAAAGCGTCACATCTTTGCACAAAGACCCGTACGAGAACTGCTACGCTGTGATCCGCGGTCAAAAGACATTTATCCTTTTCCCTCCCTCCGAATACTTTTGCCTTCACGGTAAGCCACGACTTTGAACAGCATTAGTTCTTTTTCTCTGATTTATTTACAGAGACACTTTATCCAAGCGCTGCCTACGAGCCAAACGACCGAGGTGAATTGGAGCTCAAGCCTTCGGAGGGTGACCAAAAAGTACCATGGATACCAGTGGATCCTTTGTACCCAAACATGGAGCGGTATCCGCGCTTTCAACACGCCCGCCCCATTGAGATTACAGTGAACGAAGGAGACATGCTTTACCTGCCTGGTATGATTGTTCTGTAGCCATATGCGAGAGGGCTAAAATCAGTTATTCTGTAGCGTTCTGGTTTCATCATGTCTTGCAAAAGGGTGAACAAGGCGTTATTGCTGTGAATAGCTGGTTCGATTGCGAATACCGCAATATCCTGTATCCCTCTATGACCCTTTTCCGTGAACTGGCAAACAAGGAGGAATAAGCGCTCCTTGGCACGTACAGTTTCTTCGTCCAGATATTATCTCCATGACCGTAGTACTCAGGCGTCTTTTCTGACATACCAAGTAGCACCTTACATAAATCGATATTTGCATGTGTAGATCCTTCTATCCTCTATGCAGAGGTCTGAATTGTTCACATCACTACATATATCAGGGGGCATAGTCCTGTCACGCAAAATACTGTATCCTGTTCGATTTCGTTTCATTGTTATGAACCAAAAGCCATTAGAATGATGCAAGCGAATAGCAGCCGAGGGATATCACAGCTTACTGAGCACATGCGTGGAGCGATATCCGCGGTTGATATGGGAGGGTCATTTTAGTCAGCGCGACAGCTGTAATAGGCTCATGGTGCATAAGACGTGGATAAATCACTACTGCTGCTGCTGTGGTAAGGAATGAGGAATGAGTATGGGATTCAATGTCCGTCTTTGCGGCGGCGAAAAGGACCAAAAATCTGTGTTTGGTTGACAGCTCGTCCTTTCACGAATCTTCATCACCATGGCCCGACCAATGATGGTATTTAATCTGCTCTGTCCACTGATCTCACCTTTGTGCATCTTGTTGCCATCTCCTCCGCCGTGAACTGTGCTTCTGCTCTGCCTGCTCTCCCGAGATGGCCCTCCAGTCCCTGTGAAGCATGCTTTGCTTGTCACGTCACCCTCCCGCTCTTTTTTTTTTCAATGGCCGTCATCCTCATCAACTCTGGAATGCCAGAAGCAAAACACCAATCTGGCCTAGAAGAGACGCGATCGGCAGATGGGAGACAGGCGTGGGCAGCGTGGATCGGAGGGAGCGGAGGATGGCAACACGTGTGCACGAGGGGACGATCGGTCTGACGCGTTCCTATTTTTTGCACTGACACAGATGACCCATTCCTTAGCAACCCCAAATCATCCTTCTCAAGGAAGGCACAGACCAATCGCAGGGCAAGGGACAGCTGCTCTCCAACATCAATGCGTGCAGTGCTGTCGTTGACACTGTCAAGACCACCCTCGGCCCTCGTGGTATGGATAAACTCATGGTCGATGGCCGAGGTAAGCCTTATCCCTCTATTATCACTCACTGCCATCGACAGCCTGGCTGACCCAGTGACCCGTACTTTAGGCGAAGTCACCATCTCCAATGACGGTGCCACCATCATGAAGCTCTTCGATATTGTTCACCCTGCTGCCAAAACACTTGTCGACATTGCACGATCCCAGGACGCCGAGGTAAATGAAACAAAAAAAAAGATAGGCCGAAAATTGTTGATTTCTGACGTTCACACATCCAGGTTGGCGATGGTACTACAAGTGTAGTCTTGTTGGCTGGTGAGCTGTTGAAGGAAGTCAAGACGTATATCGAGGACGGTGTCAGCCCGCACGTCATCATCAAGGGCTACCGGAATGCGGCACGCCTGGCCATCAACAAGGTCAAGGAACTTGCCGTCCACATCGATAAGAACAATGAAGCGTAAGCTATAATGGTGACGGATCCTTTCTGGTTATTGACCTGTGTACAGTGACTTCCGCGATCTCTTGTCCAAGTGCGCAGCTACTGCCATGTCCTCCAAGCTGATCTACTCTCAAAAGGACTTCTTCACCAAGATGGTCGTCGACGCTGTCCTGTCCCTGGACCAGGACAGCTTAAATGAGCGCCTGATTGGTGTCAAGCGCGTCCCCGGTGGTGCCATGCAAAACTCGCTGCTCATCAACGGTGTTGCCTTCAAGAAGACCTTCTCCTACGCCGGTTTCGAGCAGCAGCCCAAGTCATTCAAGAACCCCAAGATTCTGTGTCTGAACGTGGAACTCGAGCTCAAGGCCGAGAAAGATAATGCAGAGGTGCGCGTGGAGGAGGTATCAGAATATCAGGCCATTGTGGATGCCGAGTGGCAGATTATCTTCCAAAAGTTGGAGGCCATTGTCGCTTCCGGCGCCAAGGTCGTCCTTTCCAAGCTGCCGATTGGTGATCTCGCAACACAATACTTTGCCGACCGCGACATCTTCTGTGCCGGTCGCGTGGCCAAGGATGACATGGACCGTGTGATCCAGGCCGTCGGCGGTTCGGTGCAGTCCACCTGCTCTGACCTGCGCAATGAGCACCTGGGTGAGTGCGCCTCCTTTGAAGAGAAGCAAGTGGGTGGCGAGCGATTCAACATCTTTGAGGGCTGCACCCAGGCCAAGACGTGCACGCTGATCCTCCGTGGTGGTGCTGAGCAGTTCATTGCCGAGGTCGAGCGCTCCCTTCACGACGCCATCATGATTGTGCGCCGTGCTATCAAAAACAACCTGGTCGTTGCAGGCGGTGGTGCGACTGAAATGGAGATCTCCAAATACCTGCGCGTGCACTCGCGCACCATTGAAGGCAAGCAGCAGCTGATCATCGGCGCGTTTGCCAAGGCTCTTGAGGTCATTCCCCGACAGCTCTGCGACAATGCTGGCTTCGACGCCACCGATATCCTTAACCAACTTCGCATGAAGCATGCTCAGGGTAAGTCGGACAACCATATCAGTACGGTGGTCACTCATTGCCGTTGTATGTATTCTAGGTGGCACGTGGTATGGTGTTGATATCAACAACGAGACGATCGCGGACAACTACGAAGCCTTTGTGTGGGAGCCTGCATTGGTCAAGACAAACGCCATCGCTGCCGCGACGGAAGCGGCGTGCTTAATTTTGTCTGTCGACGAGACAGTCAAGAATGCACAGAGTGAAAAGCCCCAGGCGGGTATGCCCCGTGGTCGTGGCGGTATGGGCCGTGGTCGTGGTATGCCTAGACGTTAAAAACCCAAAAAAAAAGCATTTTCTTCCTCTTTTTTCGAACAAAAATGACATTTCTCTCCTTTTCTTTCCTTCTCTGCTCATCCGTTACACCACGCCTACGCATTCACATACTCATGCACGTGCCTTAGCTCGCTTTCAGGGCTGAACAGAGAGAAAAAAAAAGAAGTGGTTATTTGAGGATAAGCACTCAAGTTGAGATGTCATGGGTCGTTTGGGGCGAGGGGATTCTTTTTCGAGTCTTTTCTGATCGTTATGTGAACGATAAGCCTGGTTCCTTCTTCCTCGGGGAGGCGAGTATAGAAACGAGGATGCTTCTATGAGAACTCTAGTAGGCGAGCTTTTCCGCAAGGACGGCAACAGATTGAAGCTGTACTTGGTATGGCCCGGTGTGCAGGGCTTCCATAATTTCTTGGCGTTCCTTTTCGTCATCTGTTTCGAGGTATACGATATTCGAAATCAATTCTAGCAAGAGCTTGTATGCAACCGCATCCTTCTGCGCCGCATCTGTGTATGTATATGTATGATAACGGATTGATTAGATGGATCGTTCCCCCAACATTGGGCTATACTTGCATAAATCATAGGAGTTGAGATTTTCCTGGACCAGATGCAAGCCGTGGTGGCTGACCAATTGCTGTAGTAGCTGGGACACGCCATGCTTTTCTGAAAAGGCTTTGACCGGCGCAGGGCTCTTGGGTCCCGTCTAAATTGCACATGTCATGTGCACTGCTTCCCTCTTACGATTTTTTTTCCGCAGGCTTACCTTGAGTTCAAACTGAACCATCTGGATGCAGCCACCTGCTTTGGTAACGCGGACAAGCTCCTTGACACATCGGGGCCAGTCACTCTGAGATACCACGCGCTGGAGGTGGCAGAAATCAAACGTGTTGGTGGCAAAAGACTTGAGTCTGCCTTCATGCTCAATGCGGACGTTGCTGGGCTTGCTGATGGAACCACGGGGCTCAGCAGTGGAGAGCACCACAAACTCACTCGTGGGGTTCTGTGTGGCCATATCCTACGGACGCGTCCGTAGGTATGAGATTACACGCAGACGCACGAGCCATGGGTCCGCTTACCATCCAATAAGCGGTGTAAGTCGTTGGATCTTCCGTGACAACTAAAACGGTCGCATTGTTCTCGAACGGCACAAAGCGGTGTGTATCCGGCAACACATCGTACCTGTTCGACGTAGGTAAGTTTAACTATTACACATCATTCGCCCTTCTGCACTTACACATCAAACTTAACAGTGCCGTCTACCGCATCATAGTATTGCTATACAGGTGATAAGATCAATTAGGCGATATGATAACGATAAGGCTCGGGGCAAGATCCTACTGTATCGCCAAAGGAGGTGTCTGCTTGTCGGAGAACGGGTCGCTTGGCATCGGTAGACATGGCTGTTATATGTGTATCTGTACGTGTATGTGAGAGTGAAGCTGCAGAAAGGTAGAAATAGAGTGATACAAGAAAAGTGTGTGAGAAGGGAAAGAAAGTGGAGGGAAGAGAGAGCAACGGGCGGCTGTTTCCAGTTATTATATGTTCGTGTACGTGAGTACCGGTGGGTTGTACGCTTATATATGTTCCTCGCTCGCTGCGTGTGCGTGAGTATGCGTGTGCACGCACGCTCGCCTTCTTTCCTTGCTCGGGCTGCTTTCGTATTTTAGACTTATTCAAGAATAAACTTGGTCGCTGATGTCATCTCACACGCAGCGAATGCCCCGTGCTGGGTGCACTTCCGTACCCGGTGATGCATCAGATCAGATCATGTTCGTACTAGACTAAAAACACCCTCACTGTGAAACCTTACACACACCCAAAAAGCATCTTTCTACACCCACACCCACACCCACACCTAACGTCTTGGAAAAAAGGGCGCCAATAACCTCATCGCACGGAGCACGCATAATATCCGCTCAGGTCGTCATCCGGGTCTCGTGTTCTAGAACGGTCAATTTCAACGCTCGATCGCCGCTGCTCTTTGGCATGATGCATGGCTTTTGGAGACTCTCCCATGATGGACGAAGGTGACCTCTTTCCATATTTCATACAGCAACAGATGATGCCGTGTGGCATCGATGATGGAAGATAAAACCACGTTTCTCATTTGATGTCTCGCTTGCATCCATGGCTGGCTTCAGTCTTCTTTTCCCGGTCAAATGCAAATCACACGCAGCCATGGAAAGAAAAGCCGTCATCTACGCAGTCCAGTCTTTGTAGATGCATAATTATGCAGGTGAAAAGCCGCCATTCAATTTTGTCTTCCTTCTAGTGTCTAAAGAAGGCGTTCTCTTTTTTTAGCATGACGTTTTGATTTCCTTTAATTCCGGACCTAAGTGAATAGAAGTGGGTCACGAGCGCCCGTGGAATGACTGTAATGCTCTCTTGGCTGTCTTTGCTTATGTGATGATTCATAAAGTGATGCCCGGCAATAGACAGCAAGCGAGCTCTCTATTCGCAGACCGGATCATGTACGGATGCGGACATGCAGGTGCGGGGCACCCAAAAGCGGCAAAAGGGCCTTCTCAATTTGAAAAGACGGTGTGGGTTGGCTTGGATTTGAGGTTCTTAACACCGAGTTGATTGGTCGGTGTTGTTTATGTGTGAGCACCAGTCAAACCACAGAGATGTGTTTGACGCGTTCGAGGTTCGTGAAAAGAAAAAAGGAAAAAAAGGTTAAGAATGGGCCAGAGGAATTATGCGTCTCTGTATAGAAGAAAAGAGGTAGAAAAGATCAGAGGAAATGTACGTCTCTGTGATAAAAGAAAAAGTCAAGAGGAATTATGCGTCTCTTGAAAAATAAGGGTAGCGGCTTGTACTTGTCGATGGAGAAGGCTGTTCCAACGGAGTCAACAGGATATGAACTTGAGAGTTATAAAGATATCGATGTATTGAATAAAGTATATGAAGAAAAGAAATTGGGCTATTTATACTATTTTTGAGGGTTTTCTACTGGTGTTATGGTTATGGGGGAAGTGATAAAAAATATATGAAAAGGTCAGTTAAGTGATAAAAAGAAAAAGAGAATATCAGTTAGCTGGTGAAAAGAGGAAGAAAATACCAGGTAAGTGATAAGGGGAAAGGAAAATACCAGGTAAGTGGTGAAAAGAAAAAGAATATGCCAGGTAAGTTGTGATGGGGAAAAGAAATTGTCAAGTAGGTGGTGAAAGGAAAAGGGAAATGCCAGGTAAGTGATGAAAGGGAAAAGAGAATATCACTTCTCGTTGTCGTCGTTGATCTCTTTATCAGTGAATGACCTAATACTTAAAATTGAGATGTAATCGATCGATTTTTTTACTTGTGTATACCTGTGCGTATCCAAATGAATTCCCTGCTCTTCCAGACTGGCAAATGACAGGATGCAAGAAGGACAGCTGTATTTTTGGGTAGATTCCGTGTCCTTTCTTTTGGTGCCTTGCTTGCTTGCTGGAAGCGTTATTTGGTGTATATTTTCGTAGTGGGCCCTGGCACTGGGTTTTTTTTTTGTAAACGTGGTGGGTTGACCATCTTCTTCTTTGCACAAATGGCAACACAACAATTTGGTTTTCATGACGGATAGTGGCGGCACGTGTTTCGCAGTGAAACAAACCAAAAAAAAAAAAAAAGTGAAAGAGAAGCAGCGAAAAGGCAGCGACAGTTTGGTTCGCTCTTTCTCCTTTTTTTTTTTTTTTCAACTGCCAGAGACACATCATCAGGTCGACGAGAAGAAATAGATGCGCTGCTGCTGTTGCCGTAATCTGAATTCTTCGTTGGTCACACCTGTTCAGCAAAAGAGGACGTTGTTGTCGGGATCATTAAGGAAGGCCGACAGAATGGGATCAATGAAACGATGACAAAGTTCTGTCTCCTTGATATCGTCCATAATGGCGTCCTTGGGTAGTTTTTCTAGCAATTAGATTACCGTCTTAATAACACGTCGCTCCACTTCAGAATGAGGCTTCTACAAATCCACCAGGACAAATATAGCATCTTGTCGGGGCGAAGTTGATACTAGAAGTTGATACTTGAAGCTGGTAACCTGAAGCTTCGATCGATTGACTTTTGAAGACTGGTATCGAAGAGTTCTTGACTTGTTTGAGGGCATTGGTCATGGCATGGACAGCATCCAAGTGAACTTCGTTGCCAAATAGGGCTGGTTATGATCGCCTTTGTAACGTCCTCGGGAATATGGCAATTGATGTTTGGGTGCGTTCGATTTGGCTGAATCAAGTAGATGGACGACTGCGACAATAAATGATGGATATGAGACTCCATTCGAAAGGCACGGAACGCCAATGATATATCAAAATCATTGACAACATTTCGGTCATTTTGGCAATGGCAGCGAGAAATTACGAGTGGTAGTTGACAATGGCACATAAGCACCGGTAGACCTGGATGGCACAAGTAGAGACGGATGTGATGAGGCAGGTTCTTCAAGAGCAGGAGAGCAAACTCGATGTTTCGCTGGCGATGATGATATTGTTGCGATCTATTGAAACACGAAGGACATGAGTTTTCATTGTTCATTATCGTCGCGTTATGTTCTCCCTTAAAGCGCTCACCACACCTGCTATCATGAGCAGCCACGTTATCGTCTCCTGTATCATGCATAGCGTTTGGCAAGTTCACTGGCGCCACGTCTTTGACGCAGTCCCTCTCCGGTCAGAGTCCATCGTCCCCCAGTATTCACCAGGCATGCATCCGCGCTCCGCACATTTCCTTTGAGCCTCCCTGATCCACGACGCGCTTCATCTTCCCGTGCAAAAACAACAAAAAACAGAAGACAGAAGACAGAAGTAGGAAGACAGAGGAAAAGAGAAGAAGCGCAGCCACCGTAATTTAGTTCCTTAGAAGTCTCTCGTCTCCAGCGATGCCCCAGTCCGCCCTTACTCCGAGACTCTCGTATCTGCATAAATCACTCCAACGTGTACTGCAAATAGAATATTGCTCCTTACCATTACTCACACTGGTTACCTATTTTACCTTGCCGGTACTGGCTCGAACAACGTCAATCTATGGCAAATGCAATATAGTGTGCTTCTTCAAGGAAATCTTCCTGCTTAGAAAAATGACTCAAGCAGGGAACACAGGCCAGTTGAATATTAAGATCATCACGATAGTTGTTGCTAGTTTGCTAATTTGCTGAATGTAAACAAGTTCTTCGATGTTGACACGAGTTGGACCACGAGGGCGATAAGGCAGCTGGAGATGATGTTTTTCCAAAAGATGTACATGTAGTTTCGACGTTCCTCCATAATACGTTTTCCCACATACATGACATTGGTCGATCAATGAAGTAATCCGCCTATATTCGCCCAATATTCCCTGACCAAGGCAATAAAAAAAGGAAAAGTAATATGATTCAAATGAGCAGCCGGTCAGGACGGTCCTGCTCACATTCAGTTCGAAAGAGCCCGACCAAATCCCTCTACCAAGGCGACTTAAAACTTTCACCAAGGGCAACCATTCTGACTGTACATACGAGAAACCGGAGTTTCCTACAGTATCAGCTGACTATCACAGCTTTGCACTCCAAGCAGCGGTAGTTTGTGATGTGTACGATTCATTCACCTAGGCAATGTCTGTATCGAGCGGATTGAACTATCGCGGAGAGAAAGATGAGAAGGGCGAGGCATTATTTTGAAGGCGATACAACTCACAGTAAACTGCGCATAAGCTTCCAAATCCTGGTGGCGCAAGGCACGGATACGAAACTGAAGCAAGGCACGTTAGTAACATGTCCCTTATTTCGTGGGTTGCTTCGCACACGACCACCCAAAAAGAGAGGATAATTACCACCATACACAGGACGCCTTCTTGAGAGACACGCAACGATACGTCGTCCGACTGGTCGAGGGCTTTTCGGCAGTGCATCAATTGGCTGCAGGGGTAACTAAAAACGGATGATGTGGGAAAAAGGAAACGGTGGGATGAAATTCAAGTGGTGGTACCTGAACGTGGCAGGCTCGGAACACTGGAACGCGACAAACGACTCGGATTGCTCGGGATATTCCATCTGGAATGGGGCCATCAGTGCTTTCTGTGCTTTCCATGGTCACGCTACACTTACTCGCACAGCGTTGGTCTCCGTCTCGCCCGTTAATGAAAGGCAAGGGTCCGTCGGCGAGAACGAGAGCGTGACACGCTCGATCGGTGGCTCGAGATCGTCAAACGCTACTTTCAGCCAGTTGGACTGCCCACCGTGGCACAATAGTCAAGGAAAGATCGCAGAGCCTGGGCCAAGCCTTACCTTCATAATGACGCGAACCGCCGTGTCATGCTCGTCTTCCATTGTTTCTGGTGTGGGTTCCATGGTGGTGATCCGGCTCGTGCTCTTGACACTGGATCCCAGCTGCCTACAGACAGTGCGTGCCGTCGCATGAGCCCGTGTTTGAGGATTGCCGACAGGCATTGGCAGGATCTTACGATAACTCGAGAGGAGAGCCCTCTTCTTCGTATTTCCAGGAACATGTGTCTGCAGCAGCGCCGGTCGAGCCCGCCTCGCTCAAGAGACCCAGAAAGTCCATCAAGGTACCGAGTTGTATACCAAACGGCGGTATCGTTTCGTCTGTCCGTTTGATGTACCGTTCAAAAAGATCACGCTTCAGATAGGCGGTGGCTCGACTGCAGTTGGGCTCTTCTACCGTGACCTTGATGCCTTCGTCATAGATGCTGAGCAACGCTACCTTTTGTGTGTTGTTCGTCATAGCGTCAGGTGAGCCTATTGACGTGAGAGTTGACACCCCATACATTCTTAAAGTGGATCGCCTTGAGTAAGTCTGTCACAACCCGGATGGACTTTACGTCGGCTTTGAATAAAGGTTGCATGAAAATAGGAAGAAAAGCAGCAAAAGAGTCACACACAGGCACACTTCCCCATTTCCATCCGCCCGTTTATATTCGTATTTGAGCGGACGTATTTACTCATCTTTGCTGCAGTTCTACAATCTACTGTCCTAAATGGCAGCAGTACCAGCCGGGTTCGAAGGCTAGTACTAATACATCAGTAAAGGGCAGGCTCTCATTCAGAGTGGAAATGACACTTTCGCTTGTGGGTAAACTTCAAATTGGTGGATGGTGATTGGGGGGCCAGACTCACGTGCGTTTTCAGCAAAGCCCATCGCATCGTGAAGGGTTGGATCGTCCAGTGCTCTGGTTCGAGCGTGTGTATATGTCCTGTCGCAGGTAACGACGGGCCGAGGCAACCGTACGTAAAAAAATCTATTGTCGACCATGCTACGCAGATAGTAAAGTGTCTCAGGGCGCTTGCTGTATAAAGTAAGGTACACGATTTCGGAGGTCATGGCATTCATCGAGTGTGAGAGCCTGCATAGCCGGTAGGCCCGGCACAACATCCATAACATAAACCGTCAGACATGGCTTCGTCAGCTTTAATCTTCGTAGCGTTTTGCAGCAGGTACTCAGAAATGCACACATCGGTTGCATAAAAAGCATCTGCTCTGTCTGCGTCAATTTCATGCTAAGAGAACAGAACGAACTCGGTCCATTTCGTGTGGTGTTTTGGAGCACGATGGCCAGTTTAACATGCTCCAAGATGGATGCATTCCATGTAACAGGGCCCAAAGACATATGTATGTCGTAGATCCAAGTCCTGAGACCATTCAATAAGGCTGCTGCTATCGAAAAAAAAAGTTAGCTTCTAGGAGATGCCCGATGACAGCCGGAGGAGGTGGTTACTGTAGCCCTTCGCCAACCTTATTATCCAGGGCTCCTTCCTCACTTTTGTATCTGAATCTTACTTCACACTTGCCATTGGGAGAGGAGGGAAGAGTGGCGCGAGTCATCAAAACCCACGACAAGACTCCAGTACTTTCTGTGAAAGATCGGTGGAATCACCGTCAAAATCAATCAGTGAAGGGGAAGTGTCACAACGGACGAGCAATCAGCCATGGCTTCCCACGACTGATACGAATACAGTTTCGGCCTGATTGAAAAAAAAAATACAGGACGCGAAGAGCTGTTCCTGATGGAGCGAAAAGTAAAGAATCGTCGTGCTCCAAGTGCGCGAGATTACACGCGCCTCTATTTTTGACTCGTATAACACATTCATTCTCGAGTTACCAAGAAGAGGTAGGCGTCCGAGGGCTGGAGAAAGCTCTGTGGACTAAATGAAGCAAGCTCTGAAGATGGGGAGTAACCAGGGTGGATGCGGATCTGGCCGTCCAAGAACGAGACGAAGCTAGGTAGCTGAAGATCAAGGACGCCGATGATGGTATCACCTACGACAGGGAGACAGAGCTTGGCATCTTTGGGTAAGAACGCTGCAAAAAGAAGAGCATTGTCGTGTATTTTGTCAACCAGATCAATGAGGGACCATAGGTTCGTTGTTAAAATAGCTGTCTTGGTCTTTTCCGTGTGGGAGTAATAGCTCCAATCAATCGAATAAATGGGCCAAACAATAGCTCAATATCATTTTTAATAAAGGGGGCTGGCCTGCATCGTTGCCATATTTTCTTCCCGCTATCAAGGTCAACTGAAACACCAGGTACAGAAGGTATACAACCTGATCCAGGGACTTTTGATACCAAACCTATAGTAAATGCTTGGGAGCGAGCATATAGACAAGATGGCTTGGAGCAAAGCACATCAGTGGCAGGGTCATAGCAACGCATGTTGTGATAGAATGAAAAGAGCTTTAAAACTTTACGTTATTACTTGATAAACAAAACTCGCTCGCGCCTCTACCGCTAGTTCTTCTCATAGTCCCCCCTCCTCTACAAGATATCAACATCTTACTTACAAAAAAGAGTGTCTCTTTGCTGTCCTACCACAGTGGGTATCACCATGGTAGTCCGTTGCCCAGGAAAAATTGCGTGGAGACGGACGCTTATCGTTTCCCTTCGCTTCCTTCTTGTTTTCCGTGTTGCGAAGGACCTGTCCAGCAGGAATGAACTCAGTCACGGCGCTCCCCGGAGCCTGGGTCTGCAATCCCGGGATGCTCCTTCAGCGGTTTATATCCAGAGGGACGGAGGAAGTGGGGATGAAGAACGGAAAAAGTAAGAGCATACTCTTTATTGTTTAACGTGCTACAGAAAACAGGCTCTCTTTGTAACCTGGAGACATGCTTCCGTAATTCTTTGTGTTAAAGTTTCATTGTCTAAGAGCTTGCCTCTCTTGACCAAGTTTTTCACAAGTACCCAAAACTGTTCAAGTGGATTTAGCTCAGGGGAGTAGGGAGGTAGATAGACGCAGTTATAACTTTTTTCCTTGACAAGCGCTTCAATTTTTTCATTACCATGGATGGGAGCGTTGTCCATCACCAAGTAAGCCCCTTTCATTGTTCATTGATTTGGATTTGTCCAATTCCTGCATCAAGCTCAGCAGAAATGCTACATAATGAGGTGTTTGTTCCGGTGCCCATTTTCTTCTCTCCATCTTCTGCAAGTCGTCGTTTCTTGCTTGATGGCGGGTTAGGTTTTCGCACGGTTATTTTGACAACACCATGAATAGATATCGCACCCAGAATTGTTGTTGACTTGGCTCGAGTAGTTGGAACGACAGCTACTGGTTGTTTACTCTTGGGAGCCCAACCGTGACTTCTTTTCAAGTTGATGTGGAAGGCAGATTCATCAATAAAAACGCAATTCGTAAGGAAGTCCATGGCCGTATCTTGATATTTCACTGCCCAGTTATATCACTGTTGAATGGTTTCCGGGCTGTTTCTTTTGACTGCATGTAACTCTACTTTCTTGAAAGAAAGATTGCACAGTATTTTTTCGTCCCACTTATGCCTAAATATTGTGTTTCAGAGATGTGAATGACATTCTTAAGGCGCGGCAGATTGGTCAGGTATGCAGGTACATCTGAGACAGACATAGGGAACTGCACGCGCAGCAATTCTGTCATGGTGTAGATACCGTCAGATTGCAGCTTGATCAAATAAAAAACGATGGAAGGCGCTACGAAATAGAACACATTAAGCGTTTTTTGGGGCATATGCTCACAAACTTACCAACAATGTGGATGCTGATATTGCCACCAAGGTGATTGTCATCAATGGCATTTTTTCCGAAGAACGCGAGGCGAACCAGGTCCCAGTTCACCAAGTAATGATTGTCTGCCATAAAAATTTTTTCGCTTCACCGAAACCAATGTTGATGCCGTCATCTGTTTGGTGGGGAAGCGCGTGATGATGCAATCTGGACAACCATTGACATTGGGCGGTCGCTGGCACTTTTCAGCAAGCTCTGTACTAGTGAAATCGGGTCGGATGTTTAGGTCATCGTTGTCAAACAGAGGCTGCAGTAAAGGTACGATATATCTGGTGATCAGTGCAGCCTCCGAGATGCATTCGAAACAAGCCTTGAAAATCCAAGGGAACATTGAGCTTCTGGCTCAGTTTCATGTCTGGTCATACCCATAACCGCAGCAGGTCTCCAGGGTGGAGAGCCTCTAGTTGATGGAAGAATGTAGATAAGGGAAGTCGGCAAAATAGATCCGTAACTTCGGGATAAGGATTGGCTCTAAGGATTGAGCCGGAACCTGATGTTGAGTCTCTGGATTCGGGACCCTGGCGCAAGCTGGGGATCTGGGTTTATGCTTGAGTGGGATCCATGGGAAGAGACTGGAGAAGCTGTGAAGCCGACACGATCAGGCTTTTGTTGATATTGTCATCCATGGTGCTTGCCAGGTCTAGTATTGACGCACTAGCGCCAATTCGATCCATTGTCTTTTCATACACGCCCTGAGCACTTCCGATGGTTTTGAGCAATACGTCACCGGGAATTTTGCTTGTCGAGTTCCAAGAGTTAAGGCTGTGTTCACGGATTCGGGTATAGAGCTTGTTTCCGAAGAATGGCACCATTGCTTTGTGGAGGCGAATGTTGTTCTGAAGGAGGAGAATTGAATTCAATGAGAGGATCAGATGTACGCCAGTTTCCAGTGTCAAATTGTTGGAAATAACAAAATTAAAGACATATTGCTGCATTTGATAAAACTTCGCTGAGATGTCGACATTGTCAACTTGGTCTCGATCACGACCGGGCGCTCGTAGTTGCAAGGACAAATGTGATGATGATGAACTGTCGCTTGTAGGTGAGAGTTCTTCAGATGATGAGTGCAGCTGCAGATTAACGCCATCCGCAACATCATGTTGGCTATCAATTGTATTTTGAGTGGATTCTTCGTTGACAGCAATTGGGTTGATCAAATGGCGGACCTCGGGGGTAGAAACCAAGGAGTTCCGCCTGCTTTGCGATGTAAAAATTGACAACACGTCTTTGGCCCGGACTTTGAAAGGGGTCAAGGTCGACGGATTCGCGTGCTGCAGGGCGTGCAGCTGTCGTAAGTGTACTAATTGCTTCCTCATGAAATGTGTCGATTGCAGTTTTCTATGTTAAAAGATTAATAAAATGAGTAGGAAACACATTAAGCACATTCTCGTCGTTCATAGTTCTCAAAGATGTCGTTCCAAAGAGCGGTGTTGCACAGTTTCGTGCGTGGAGACCTACACCGAAACATGAGTCTAGTGATTTATACTACAACAGTTTTACCTTTTCTCTGTATCTTTCACTTCCATATGTACAGTGTCATATTGTTGAATCCAAGCACCATGCAAACCATGAGCAGAAGTGGCATTTATCTTCATGGACCATTCAGGTATTCTCTTTTTGTTCTTTGACACAAAAGAAGAGAACCGAGCTTTTTGGTACCCGTAATGTATTTCTTCAGTGCTAAATGAGAGTAGTTGAGTATGCATTTCTTCTTCAAAGCTGTTTCTTACCATTCACTCCATTACCATTCACTCCAGAGGAATCCATGTTGAAAAGAAAAGAGAGATTATTGCAAAACTTTGGCCACAAAATGATCCTTTTTAATGATGCTGGATGACAGGGGTCTGACAGTAAAGAAAACACTTGCAGCCAATGATGTGCTGCTACATCTACGTTCTCACGTGCAGAAAAGGCGCAGCACCCAGTATGTCGTCTCGGAGGAGGAGGACAGCGAGGGTGGTTATAAGAGACGGAAAAATTGTTCGAGAGGTACAGTGAAAGGGGAAAGGTCTGTGCGTATGTAAAGTTAAAGTGGAGATGCAAAGCGTTCTTCACGGCTTTGACCTTGTTCTGCACTCATTTGTTTCACCCCGATACGCGTACATTTAGCAAAACTAGAGCACCTTAACTTCCTTATATGTCTCATACATGCTGAACGCTGGATGCTAGTGTCTGTCTAGTAGGCAAGGGAAAGACGCGAAAAGAAAAGGGCACAAACGTTATGACCGCACTACTGTATCTAACATCCGTGGCTACTTTGGAAAAAGGTACCTCCTCATATATTCCTTGTCCAGAGTGCCTGTGAATGTGGGAGTATATTGCTGTGCCGATCCTTCTCTTTCTTTACTCTCTGTCAAATAAAGCATGAATTTTGCTTTCTCTGCTCTACTTTGTGTCAGTGTGCAGAACACCCACGTAAATCGCTTTGTTTAATTCAGTGAAGGTCATCGATGCACGTGGAAGCGATAGATAGACAAATGATCGGTCGGGAACGGCTTCTCTTTACGGTAGGGGAGAATTTGGAATACATTTCCAGCCGCGGCACGCTCGGAAGTGATTGTCCAGAACCGCATTACTGCATCCCTTTGCGTGTGTTAAATTGGCTGACCACCGTCTGGCTGACCGCCGTCGAGTAAGCTTTGGTGCCGTCTAGAATCGGGTGAAGTCAAGATTGTCAAGACTGTATCAAGTCGTGAGATTCAGAAGAAGAAAAAATGGATCAGGAGAAGAGGAGAAAACGAAGTATTTTATCCAAAGAAACGCGTTGGTGCCTTGTAATGATGATCCGTCTGTATACTACACGTGAACATGGATTGTTCACTAAAGCTGTTGCTACATGGCAAGGACATGCCACCTGTCAACACAGTCTATCAAAGGTCTTACCTCTAAGAAAAGGTGTTGTTTCTTGTGATAGTGTAGTGTGGCTATTCAATCATGCCCCTCAACTGATGATGAAAATAGAGTTCAGCCCAATGATTTCCTCTTGGTGTCTTGTCCATTTAACACAAAATCTTTACACTCGCCATGCAAGCGCCACGCCAACGATCTCGCCATCCCTGGTCTAAGATTCCTTCTAAATTGTCACGACGAGCGCCAGCAGACGTTAAGGAAAGAAAGGAAGCCAAGGCACTGCAAGCCCAGGCGTGGCAGTGTGAGGTCTGCCAGGTCAGGTTCAGTGCTTTGGGACGCATAATTGATCATATCAAAAAGCACCATGTTTCCCATCTTGTCAGTGGCAACATCAGCTGTCCAGCATGTCCATCCAGACGCGCGTTCCTACATAAAGAAAGCGTCTATAAACACTTTCTGAACAAGCATGCCGGATGGAAGACAGTCCGGTGTCGTCTCTGCAAGATTGACCTCAGACCGAGCGAGGCGAGGCCACATGTGGGGTCCCAGCACGCCGACATAAACATCAATGATACAACGAAAGACGGTCCACGTTCTGGTGGCAGTAGCAGCAGCAGCAGCAGCAGTAACACTCGCCCGACACCAAAGACCCGCGCTGTCGCACACCCACCCGTCGTTCAAATGCATACCGAGGACACGCCGAGCAAGACTCCCCGCGCCGCTCAGGTCTGTGCGCTCTGCCATGACTCCTTCTCACAACCATGGCGGCTTCGGCGACATATGGAGCAGCGCCACGCGGTGCCCTCGAAGGCTGCTCCCCCTGCTGAATCGCGAGACCTCCCGAAAGAGAAGAATACATGCAGAGTCTGCTTGAGAGAGTTCCAAGCGATTTCGAATCTGCGCCGGCACGAGCAGGCGTCCAATCATCGGAGTGGCATACCCAATCCCGTCCGGATGCCCTGCGATATCTGTGGCAAAGTGCTCTGGCAGCTTGAAAACCTCGTGCCTCACGTGAAGCAAGCCCACCCTGAGCAATACTACGATTGGTGTTGGAAGGAGGAAGACGAATGGCAAGAAGAGCAGGGTCAAGGGGAAGAAGCATGAAGCATGAACAGATACAGATACCAATATCATAGCTTGAAAAGGGAGCTTGCAGGCTGCTGTAGAAATCAAAAAAAAAAGTTAATTGAGCAAGGCGGTGGATGTTGGATTGAACAGATCGGTGTTGGAACCACGCCACAACGTGACCTTTTATTGTCGGCTTGAATGAGGACCAATTTGCATTATTCGCTGTCAAAAAAAAAAAAAAAAAAAGACGAACCTTTCGAGCCATGAGCGACAAAAAGATCAATGAGCTGGTGGTTGACACGAACGTCATTATCCAGGGCACGCCACTGCAGGATCTCGCGACCACCTTCTACTCGGTCCCCGAAGTGTTTGCAGAAGTACGCAGTCAACGCACCCGAGATCAGCTCGCCAGCCTTCCTTTCGAGATTATCTACGAAGCGCCCTCCGAGGAATCCCTGAAAGCTGGTAAGTCCCTTTGACGGATCCAAAGCTGTCTCATATGCTTATTCTGTCTTGAAATGAAAGTGGTCGAATTCTCGAAAAAGACGGGTGATTATGCTTCCTTGTCTATGCCCGATTTAAAGGTGTTGGCCTTGACGCACATGCTGGCCGTGCGAGCCGGTGGCGCGGACGCGATTCCCAAAGAGCCTAAAAAGACACGACCCACCGGCCATCTCCCGAGCGCACCGCCACCGAAACCGAGATACAACAAAAAACCTGAGGAGCAAGAAGAGGCACCGGTCGAAGATGATGGCTGGGAGACGGCCAAGCCAAAGAAGGCTGCGCGCAAGATCCGGTACACCACGCGGCAGTGCAAGCAGGACCTCAGCGCAGAGGACAGCGCAGAGCAAAGTGAAGAGGTGCATGAGGAGGGCCAATCGGTGGCGGCCGGCCCAGGCGCACCTGAAGGGGCGGACAACGCAGCAGAGCGGCTAGAGGAGCTTTCTCTGCAGGAGCCGAAGCAGGAAGGAGCGGAGGCACTGGAGGAGCATCCTCAAGAGGAGCAGGAGACCTCAGGAGAGATCGAGGTCGAGGACTCGGACGACGATGGTTCAGAGTGGATCACACCTGAGAATATCAAGGAACACAGAGCCATGGAAATCGGTGTCACGCCTGAAGAATTGCAAGCACAGACCAAGATCGATGTGGCGTGCATGACAAATGACTTTGCAATGCAGGTAAACCAAGTCTTGGGTGCCCGATATATGAATATTATCGTTTGCATTAACGCATGCGCCCACATATAGAATGTCTTACTACAAATGAACCTTAACTTGGTCTCCACGGGTGGTTACCGCGTCACGAAAATCAAGAACTGGGTCTTGCGGTGTCACGCATGCTTCACGTAAGTTCAATATAGGGCACTTGACACTAAGAAACGCATAGCGTTGTTTATCTCGTCCTGACGATCTTCTCAACCCCCCCCCCCCTTTTCCGAATTTTTTTTTATATCTGTGCCCTCTTTCTTTTAGTGTGACGAGCGATATGGAGAAGAAATTCTGTCCCAAATGCGGTAACGCATCCCTGAACCGAGTGTCCTGCAGCACCAACAGCAAGGGCGAGGTGCGTTATTACTTGAAGAAAAACTTTCAGTATAATCTGCGAGGCACAAAGGTATGGTTGTCATCGGTCAATGCATGGGATCTATTCTTTTTTTTTTTTATTATTATTCTGGCTTCGGCGAATCATCGATAAGCTAAATATCCATGTGCTTTGCTTTTCCCACTCTTTTTGTTTTTAGTATGATATCCCTCCACCCCAGGGCGGCAGGTTCGTCAACAACATTGTCCTTCGGGAGGACCAAAAGGAGTACATAAAGGCACAGCATTATCGCCAGCGCAAGCATGGGCTCAACTTGTTTGACCCAGACTGGGCTCCTCTCGGTGCCAAGCAGGGCGACAAGTTCTTGGGCAACAACATGCACGGTACCGACACCATTGGCTTTGGTCGCAGGAATCCCAACGCGTCCAAAAGACGCATTCACAAGAAGAAATAGGCAATATAGATTTCACATTCCCCCCTTGTTTCAATTACAAAAAGAAAAAAAATAGGTACAAAAAGAAAGGATGTGTGTTCAGGCGTGTGTGTGGGTGCTTTGCCAGTGTGGGTGGTGGCTGACTAAAATAGAAAACGAAAGAGTAGGAGAAAAAGAGATGTAGATATTATTAGGCGGCAAAGATCTTGTCCAGGAGAGTCGCACTGGTTTGCTGCTTCTTGGCATTTACCAAGGCTGATATCCGCTGAAGAGTCTTGGCATGGATACGTGCCTGCTGAAGAATGATCCCTACAACAATGGAAAATGGTGAGTGGCGCTGCTGGAGTAGGGCCATTTAGGGGTAAACGTACCATAAAACCAGTAAAGATGGAGGGGGTAGACGAAGACAGCAACAAGCCAGATAGAATCGACCCGGTGGTTGCGCTTAAGCTCGGGAATCATGTAAGCGTGGAGGACGAGCCGAAGGCAAAAGAAGGTGGCTGCAAACAGAAAGTCGCAGCGCCAGTTTGGTGCAAGCGAACCGATCGCCAAAATCAGGGTGGGCACCTCGAGAATTGCCACTGTGCAAAAGAAGGATGCGGTGCGGAGGCGAAGAAACCAAAGCAAGATAAAGATGTAGATGGAGTGGTGAAACCAGCCGGTGAGGATGGTGATACGGCGACGGTAGAAGATGGCACCGAGCGACATATCCAGAGCCAGGTAGGTGATGAAGAAACAAACACCTGCGGTGTGCCATGGCGACTCCGTACCTAGCAATGCTACGTCCCAGCCAGAGCGCCAAAAATTGTAAAAGCACGGCACAGAGATGAGCGTGCAGACCAAGCTGCTCGCAAAGGTCAGAAGCCAACTGATCTGCTTCTCTGTGCGGGCCCAACCGCTACGGACGCAGTAAAAGAAGAACCCGCCCAAGCCCAGGAAACTTGCGAGGAAGGAGATCGGCACAATAGGCTGGTGGTATACTTCAGCCAAGCTGATCTCGCCGTGGCGGTAACTATTGAGAAGGAGCATGGAGGGCAAACGGGATTATTAGATTAAGTAGTGGGAAACAACACAAAGAAAAAGATAGAGGAAAAGAAAGGCTCGTGAGTGAGGAATATGTTGGGAGAGAGATGGTTTATATTCGATTGGGATGCATGGAGTATGATACTGAAAGTGTAATGTGTGTGCGCTCTGTCCCGCAGGGGAAACGGCATTCATCCTATCCCGTAAGGGAACTGAGGGAGTGAGGAGTATGACGAGAGATGGGTGAGGGAGGCAGCAGGTGTGTTCAGTACGTGTGCGTGTGTGCGATTTCTTTTGTGTGTGCTTTGCGTGTGCTTCTGCTGGCACTTCTCTCTCTTGTCTCTCTTTGCTTTTCCTAATTTTACGTGTGAGACTCCGTAAATGGCCCCCCACCCGCCCCCAGAACGCCTCCGCGCCCGTCTTGGGTCGTGATTCCCTTAACTTTTTTTTTTTCTTCTTTTTGGATTCTCTTGCGCCAGAAAAAAAAAAATGGCAAATTGGTCGCTGCCCTTGTAAACTGGACGATGTCGTGCGTCCCCGTCAGTCATGCCTTGCCTTGCATCTGGATGCACCCCAAAAACTGCGGCAAGGCAGGCTTCTGACAAAAGGGAGCTCATGGTTTAGGATCACTTTTTCACAGCGATTTGCACTGACGTGTACATAGAAAGATGAGACAAAGAAAGGCTAGGATCCACCGGTGGTGATCGTGATGATCATGGTGATGATATTAATGCTGGAGTGAATTTACGGGAAAACTTGGGGCTCATAGTTGAAACCAGATAGTTTGACCCACTCTCCCTTTCTAGCGTCGGATTGCAACAGTTGGGCAAAAGGGGACGCTCCTGTTTTGTCTTATTCTATTGCACCCAACAAAGGGATCAGGTGGCGATAGAATGAGGGAAATCCCTGGGTGGCAAATAAAATAGAAGACAGATGGGGATGGGGTGGCAAGCCTTTTGACAACAGATGAACGCATATAGTACAAGCGTCATCTGGAGTGGAATGCCATCGGGCAAGCACGAAAATGAAAATAAGGCTGCAGCCGATGTATGCGAGCAATTTCACAAGGGAGCCCTGGCCTGTCAAGTCTTGTATCACCAACCAATTTTGAGTTCGTGCCTGGCCCCAAAATGGGCCTCTCTACGTCCAACACGTGCGAGACAGAACGGCTGGCTGCACTTCATTAATACACTCGGTGGCTTTTTCTCTTTCTGCAATCTCAAAAATGTAGGCAGGAAAGGGGATGTAAACGACTACTTGAAATCATAATAGCTTGTGTCGATGCCATGGGCAAAAAAGCACACACTGGGCCACACCCGGGATCTCCGACTAGACATTCAGAAAGCGAGAGAAAAAAAATTTTTTTTTTCTGCTTTTTATGGCGGAAAACGGGGCGACGATGCTTTTCTTCACTTTGCTCTACTTTTTATCTATCTTGCGAGGTAAGAAAACGCCCTCCATACAATTTTTGTTTGCTGGGGTGAACGCGTTCAGGGTGATGATAAATTCGGTCCAACCATACCTGAATTACCATTGTGTTGACCATTACCATTATAAGTTTCAAGCCTTGGCTGACCGAACGCTTATTTCACCCTCGCATTGTGTCATTCAAAACAACTCACTTAACACTTTGCTTCAGCAGGTTTTTGCCCAAAGAAGGTGTCTCTTTGCTTCTCGCTGTCAAGTAAACCTGGACAACTGAGGGTAAGCCACTCTTAAGATATAAAAAAGGAGTTGCATATGATGAAACATATCGACGGGCGGACAGACGAGTGCCTGTACAAGCACAACAAAGAATGTTGAATGTCGATTTGCTGATTTGCCTCCTGACTATGACAACAGTCTGAGACACGCGTGACTCACACTATTGTCTTTTGTTTAGTGAGTCATACGTATCGTATACTGTGCTTCTATAAGCATGCGGTTTATGAATAAATCTACGTGTTTTGACATGACTATTTGTTTTTCATGTGTGTATTGTGATGCGTGGCCATTTCGCAAGATAATTGGACGGGCAAGTGGCTTGGGAAATGCAAAGGACAAAGCAGCAAAGAGACGGAATAAATACAGCCAGTCAGTCCTGTCCCAGAAGATGGGGAGACGATGTTAGATGATGAGAGACGATGTGGGTTAATAGGTTAGTAGTTTAATACAAGGCAGTGAACACGGTAAACAGGTTAACAGCGCGCGCCTTCATGTCAGTGTAACGCGCTGGGGACCCGGAGATGCATCAGGATTGGGGTGAAACGGATACGAGTGGTCGAGAGGGTCAATGGTCTCATCTTCCACGTCCATTGGCACAACCTGCCCAACTTTATTAGCTTATGAGATGTCTTTTGGGCGTGCGTGCGCGCGCGGACGTCCAGACAGAGAATTTTTGGATTGGATCGCCGAATGTCGCCATCTTGTGCGGCTGAGATTGGCCCAAAAAATTTTTGTGGAAAGAAGAAAAAGAGGACCCTTTGGACATCCTTTTCTCTCTTCTTTCTTTACCTTTTCTCTCTCTCATCACACAAACATCATGAGCAACGAGACCTTCCTCTTCACCTCTGAGTCCGTCGGCGAGGGCCACCCCGGTATGTTGTCTTCTAGTCTCTGACTCTAATGTACTCATCCGCCTTCCATCTTGCAGACAAGATTTGCGATCAGGTCTCTGATGCCATCTTGGATGCGTGCCTTGCTCAGGACCCCCTCTCCAAGGTCGCCTGTGAGACCGCCGCCAAGACCGGTATGATCATGGTGTTCGGTGAGATCACCACCAAGGCCAACCTGGACTACCAGAAGATCATCCGTAATGCTATCAAGCAGATCGGCTATGACCACTCGGACAAGGGCTTCGACTACAAGACCTGCAACGTCCTTGTTGCCATCGAGCAGCAGTCGCCCGATATCTCGCAGGGTCTGGTCCAGAAGTCGTTCAACATTGAGGACATTGGTGCTGGTGACCAGGGTATCATGTTCGGCTATGCCTCGGACGAGACTCCCGAGATGATGCCCATGACCGTTGTGCTCTCCCACAAGCTCAACCGCCGCATGGCCGACCTCCGCCGCGATGGCACCCTCGGCTGGCTCCGCCCTGACTCCAAGACCCAGGTCACCATCGAGTACAAGAAGGAGGCTGATGGCTCGCTCACTCCCCTCCGCGTCGACACCGTTGTCATCTCCGTCCAGCACGCCGAGGAGATCGAGACCGAGGACCTCCGCAAGGCCCTCATGGAGCACATCGTCAAGCCCGTCATTCCTGAGCACCTCCTCAAGGACACCGTCTACCATCTCCAGCCCTCCGGCAAGTTCATCATCGGTGGTCCCCAGGGTGATGCCGGTCTGACTGGCCGTAAGATCATTGTCGATACCTACGGTGGTTGGGGTGCCCACGGTGGTGGTGCCTTCTCCGGCAAGGACTGGTCCAAGGTCGACCGTTCCGCCGCCTACACCGCCCGCTGGATCGCCAAGTCGCTCGTTGCCGCCAAGCTCGCTCGCCGCTGCCTGGTCCAGCTCTCGTACGCCATCGGTGTTGCCGAGCCCCTCTCCATCTTCGTGGATACCTACGGCACTGGTGCCAAGTCCGATGAGGAGCTTGTCAAGATCATCCGTGAAAACTTTGACCTCCGTCCCGGTGTCATCGTCAAGGAGCTCGACCTGTTCCGTCCCATCTATCAGCAGACCGCTGCTTACGGTCACTTTGGCCGTGAGGAGTTCACCTGGGAGCAGCCCAAGCAGCTCAAGTTCTAAGCACCCGCTTAGGAGCCATCCTCTTGCCTTATTATTCTCATATTTCCCCCAACCCCTCCGTTTCTCCGCTGTGCATGTTTTCAACAAACTAGACCTACATGTTAACTTCTAATCCGTTGTCATTTTCTGTTAGATATACTTTTTTTTCTATTTTCTCTTAAACGAGTGTAAATACGATTTCAACATCGTCCAATAAAGGATAGGTGTGAAAAAATACAAAAAAAAATCATGATCTTTTGCTTCCTGATACTTGCAATAATGATTGATCTGCGGTGTAGCTTTCGTTTATGAAGGTCCCAAAGTCATTTGTGTCCACCCTCTGTTATCTATCCGGCTTGCCTTTGATTGCGATCATCGTATCACGTACCTTTGAATTTTAACCACCGAAGACCTTTTTTTCCACGCAGAGATCTTATACTGCATCCACGTCCCCACGCTTGTTACTGTCACTCGTCGTTTGACCGCGTCCTTGGGCCCAATGATGCATCAGCTGACGTGTGCTAACTTGGTGGGTTTACTTATGGTTGCACGGTCCAGTTGAAGAGGCTGTACAGTATGCAGTCCACAATGAGTCATCGGCAGGATACTCACCCAGCAAGGCCAGCAATATTGTAGGACCCCGTTCTGATAATAATCCTAAATGCTTCATGATAATCTTTAGCAGGAAAGGGGATTTGCCTTTTCATTTTTGCGTCCGATGGCGGATCTCAGTGGATTGCCCAATTTGGGGTGATCCAAGTCACATCTGCATCACGATTTCGAGTTGCCTGAAACCTTCAAATATGACAGCCCGTCCACCCCCGCATTTCTGCTCTCCCTTTCACTCTACCTTTTCCCTTCTGCTCTCTACATCTACATACCATGTCTGCTCCTCACCTCTGGCTGCGTGCTGAAACCAAGCCCATGGAACACCGTGCGGCGCTGTCGCCTGCGGCTGCCAAGGAACTTTTGGACGCCGGTTTCAAGATCACCGTCGAAAAGTCGACCCAGCGTATCTTTGACGACGACGAGTACGCCAAGTAAGTGCAAACATTGCTCTGAAACAGCAAGGAGAGGGCGTCAGAAAGTGTCAGGAGTCTGACAATAGGGTTTAGGATTGGCTGCCCGCTCGTGGAAGCCTTGAGCTGGAAGACCGACGCACCGGCTGACGCGTACATTGTCGGTCTCAAGGAGCTGCCCGAGAATGACGACTCGCCGTTGCACCACACCCACATCTTCTTTGCCCACTGCTTCAAGAACCAGGGCGGCTGGAAGGAGCTCCTGCACCGATTCGACGCAGGCAAGGGAACCATCCTTGATCTCGAGTTCTTGCAGGACGACAATGGCCGTCGCGTGGCTGCCTTTGGTTACATGGCTGGTTTTGCCGGTTCGGCCGTGGCGATTGATATGTGGTGCCACCAAAAGACACAGCCCGGCACTGTGTACGGTGCGCTGACGCCCTACCCGAACGAAGATGCTTTGATCAGTCATACCAAGGAGCGCTTAGCCAAGGCTGGTAAGTTTGGGACCGGAGTAAAAACGGAGTGACACATTCTTACATGCGTTTTGCCTTTTCTTTTATTTTTGGTCGTTCCAGCTGCCCAGAACGGTAACCAATTCCCCAAGGTGATGGTGATGGGTGCTCTGGGCCGATGCGGCGGAGGTGCGGTTGACTTTGCGCGTAAGGCCGGCATTCCGGAGGAGAACATTATCAAGTGGGACATCAACGAGACCAAGGGCGGTGGCCCGTTCCCGCAAATCCTCGAAGCCGATATCTTTGTCAACTGCATCTATCTCTCGGCCAAGATTCCTCCCTTTATTACGCGTGAGATGCTCAATGGCGAGCGCAAGCTGTCTGTGATCTGCGATGTCTCTTGCGACACGACCAACCCCAACAACCCTCTCCCTGTGTACTCGATCAACACTACGTTTGACAAGCCTACGGTGCCTGTGGAGACCACCAACCCTCTCCCGCTTGACGTGTGCTCGATCGACCATTTGCCCACGCTCCTGCCCCGTGAGAGCTCCAACATGTTCTCCCACGATCTGTTGCCTACCATCCATGCTCTGGCTCACCGCTCCGATGCTCGCGTGTGGCAAGACGCTGAGAAGCTTTTCCAGGAGAAGCTCGAGGCCTCGCGTCAGTAAATCTGTCTGTAATCATTTGACTTTTCCTGTTGTCCCTCTAGTTATCTGAGTGCATATACACACACACACATACACACACACACACGTACCATGCATATCCATCCGCTTGTCCTATCTGTCCATGAATTCCCTCTCTTCCTGACCTGTAACAATACATCCGTCTTTTATATACAGTTTATTCTCGATGTAGACACGATCCACTATGACAATGTTTTTTTAACAGCCGGCTTTAGGGGAAGTGAGACGACACGAAGTAATTGAACCGAATGCCAATGTAGAAGAAATAGGGTATCCACCGAATGGGTTGGAAATGTTAACGCCGCAATTACCTTATTTGAAACGTGTCTTCCTCTTTTTGACTCACAGCGACCGATAATGAGCAGTACGGATCAAGGCAAGATCAACCCCAGCCACGTCGTTCGCGTGCTAATCCTTTTGTGCAGACCAGCCCATCGACGAAGCACAGCAGATCCAGCAAGACTACGCTGCCTGGAAGAAGAATGTGCCTGAACTGTACGAGCACATGCTGGAACGCGCCTTGACATGGCCTTCCCTTACTGTCCAATGGCTTCCTACCACACAAAGGTAAACACCCCACCCCTTTGCTTTTCTCGACGACTGTCTACTCACGTGTATTATATGACTGCCTTAGCCTTGACTCCAACTACACGGGCCAGGAGCTCTTGATTGGCAGCCACACGGACGGTAACGATCCCAACTACCTCGAATTCCTCATGCTCGAAAACCCGCCTGCTGCTCAGCCCGGCCAGCGTAAGAATAGACGCGTCATGATACCCATGAGTATTGACGTGTTTTGCAGATTTCCCTTACAAATGGCGCACGGTGCAGCGGATTAAACACGAGGGCGAAGCGAATCGCGCACGTTATCAGTGGAGTCGTCCCAATATTATTGCCACAAAGGCACAGAGCGGCGACGTCAATGTCTTTGATCGCCATGGGTCCGAAGAGCCTTTTCTGAAGCTCAAGGGACACACACGAGAGGGGTGAGTCACAAAACACACAAACAGTGGGATGGTCACTGATCCACTCCTTGTCACCCAGTTACGGCCTCGAATGGAGCCCCCATACCACCACCCAGAACCAGCTTTTGAGTGGTGCTTTCGATAATCTCGTTTGTCACTGGTAATGCACCTTCAAGTAGTCAAGCGGATATCCTTCGCTTACCTTTTCAATGCAGGGACATTGGCCATGGAGCAACGGGTGAGCTTGAGCCCTTACAGCGCTATCAGGGACACACAGATGCCGTCGGCGACGTGAGCTGGCACGAATCGAACGATGCCGTTTTCGCCTCGGTAGCAGACGACAAGATGCTATTTCTGTAAGTCTCACGACCCAGGAGAGGGGGGCGGGCATGCATAAAAAAAACCCTTCTTTTTTCTTTTTTAATTGATCTACTTGTCTGATTTCTAGATGGGACACACGTGCACCGAGCAAACCAACCCAGCGGGTACAAGCACACCGGGAAGGAATCAACAGTGTGGCATTTAACAAAGAGCAGACATGGATGTTGGCCACGGGTTCGGCAGACAAGGTAAGGGGCAGGGGGAGGAGTGGGATTGCTAAAATGCATTGACCCATGTCCATATTTTCCGCAATAGACGATTGGTCTGTTTGATATTCGAAAGCTGCAGAACAAACTGCATTCGTTTGAGATGCACGAAAAGGATGTGCTGCAGGTGGCATGGAACCCGAAACATCCTTCTGTTTTGGCATCCAGTGGCGCTGACCGGCAGATCCTGATCTGGAACCTCAAAAACATTGGCGAGGAGCAAACACCGGAGGACATGGAAGACGGTCCTCCTGAATTAATGGTAATTCGGCTTTGCCTTTGCGTGCAACCCGAACCAATCGTTCTTACTTTCTTTTTGCATAGTTCATGCACTGTGGTCATACAAGCCAAATTTCAGATCTGGCATGGAACCCGCGCCACGACTGGCAAATGGCCAGCGCTGCCGAAGACAATGTTTTGCAAGTTTGGGAGATGAACAAGGCTCTCTCGGATCGTACCCCACCCCCTATTAACGACACGGATCTCGAATAATTTCAACTTGGAAAAAGAAAAACAATGAAAATAATTTGTTACACAAGAATAAAAAAGTATTAATCATGAACTGCGACCGTGGTGACGCTGCTCTGTGCGCTTTCTCGGGGTGGTAATAGTTGATGCGTAGAATGCTGATAATGCGAATGATGAGGGAGCGGGGACGACACATCATTCGTGTCGTCCGGGGTGCATAAAAAAGAGTACTCTTGCTGTTGATTACTGCCTTTTTTACTGTCCTGGTGTTGGCAGTTGAAGGTGCGCTGCCAGGTGTGGAGAGCGTCGAGGTCGGGTAACTGTATATACATGTCGTACCAGCCTTGACCCGTCACTTTGAGAACGTAGTCTTCGAGCTGAGCAGAGTAAACCGTCGCCTCCACGTAGGACATGACTGCACCTTCCTTGGTACGTTCGGAAAAGTAGCTAAAGTAGCCTAGCCAGGGGAAGACCATGAT
Organism: Syncephalastrum monosporum B8922; assembly: GCA_000697355.1. Taxonomy (NCBI): domain Eukaryota; kingdom Fungi; phylum Mucoromycota; class Mucoromycetes; order Mucorales; family Syncephalastraceae; genus Syncephalastrum; species Syncephalastrum monosporum. The sequence continues at coordinate 147,387 of JNEN01000919.1, read as the reverse complement.
GTGTTCCATCTCCCAGTGTGCCAAGAGGGGGAAGTAACGGAAGACACGCCGTACTGGCATCTCACCCTCGTGTACCTCGACATACTGTTGCTGCCGTCGAGTATTCCCACGCTCCGAGAACACTTGCTCAAGGCTCACCAGGTCAGGCGGCGGCGGACCCATCCCGGGTGAAACGCGCAGGACAGCGTCTGAGACGTTGCGAAAGAGGGTCGCGAGTAGACCTGAGCGCGGAATTGATGTGGTGTCATGGAGCTTGTGCTCCCGAGAAGACGTCTGTGAGTCCTTTTGGCGTTGTTCTTTCCTTCGTTGTTGCCAGAAAGCGTGGACCTTGGGCAAGAACAGGACGAGGAGCGAGAACGTGGTGGCCCACAGGATCGTGATGACGGTAATATAGTACTTTGTGTAGAAGTCCGCCATTGGGTTTACAAGCACAGCAAAGCCAACCAGGGCTGAAAAGAGGATGTTACTGCGTAAACAAGATATACGTAAGCCTTCTGTTTGCATTACAGGATGGTGATTCACTTACTACACAGAGAGACCCATTTGCTTTGTCTCGCTATAATGACTATAGCGGCGGCCTGCCGCGCGCGTTTTGTAAGCCAAAAAGGTGGCAAATAGTACCATGATACCGGCAAACACGCAGGTGAGAGCCATGAAGGCTGTCTCAATTTTTCCGTTGGGATTGGTTGACTGACACTGGACATAGTGCTGTGAAAAGGACACATTAAGGGTCATAGGAGCTGGTCGAGTCAGTATCAGACCAATCACGAGAATCAACTGCATTTTGTTACGGTAAGCATTCCTGGCACACATATCCGAAAAAAAAAAGCGATTACCATATCGAGGCTGACAACGATGGTCGTCGTTTTGATAAGTTGCAAATCAGTGATGACGGTACGTGTGATGAAAATATTGTTAAATATTCGGTAGATACGGTAGTTCTTTGCAATCATGTTGCTGTAGAAGAGTGTCAGTATTTCTCTTGAAAAAATTGAGTCTTAAAAAGTTTACCCAAGAATAAGAACGAGGCCGAGGTTGAACAATAAGGGTGTCATGTAACAACTAGATGGTGCTGGTGCGCCGATCATGGTAATTACTGAGGCATAGGTCAAGATGAAGCCTACAAGTTCAAGGCAGCAAAACAATGGGCTAAGGACAAGGTATCAGCATTTGAAATTTATGGATATTTCCAAAATTACAGTACCTCGATGCTTTGAAGATTTCGTGCTTTCGGTATATGACGACTAAACCAAAGACGGCTGCTGCAAAAAGAACACCGATCGCAGAGACGACAAGGATAACGTGTGCAACAGGGGAGGTCCAGTCAGGGTTCAGGGACACGCTGGGTGGAGAGTCAGCGGGAGGCTATTGAGATTTGTGGCATGTCAGAATACGAAGAGGAACCTATTGTATTGTTGTACTTGCATTGAATGAGCCATCATGGAACATGGGTGGAGAATCTATCTGGAGGCTGCCACCCATACTATGTCCGATGACCTTCTCGTGTCCGTGTTGCAGGTTGTAGATCAGGTAGTTTCTATGAAGAACCGCATTAATTAATGCCAAGACAATAAAATAAGAGTTCATGGTGGAACTTACGCAGATGTTAGATCTCCATTCGAATCAAAGATTATAGGGCCTTCAGGGCCGACATAACCCACATTAAACGCAGGTGGAGTCATGAACTGTCCCAGACCGCCCGAGGCAAGCGAGGATAGTCCGAGTGTCTGGTTAGTGGTATTGGCAATTGCGCGGCTGAAGCCTTCGGCCATCACCATCATGCATGAATACGCCAAGCTAATTTCGTGTGAAATAGTTGAGTGGATTTGATACGCTCAATGAATGAAGTACTTTACCCTTCATTGGTAGTAATGTTGCGTCCGCCTGCATAGGGATACCTAGTGATTTCCAAAAAAAAAGTGTGTTACTATCATCACAATTTCTCCATTGCCTCCCTTTTCCTTGGCGCAAGTCATGAACTGTTTTTAAACACTTACGCAGAGGGGTCGAGCTGCGACCAGGAGTCAAGAAACTTCTCAAAGGGTGGATATCCGTAAAGCGAAAGCCAATTGTCAAACATGAACAATCCCGTAAAGGTCGAGTTATAGTCCATAACTGTGGTAGTGTTGATGGCTGTATTGGGCTTATCGTATTCCGTATCCAAGCCCGCCAACGAGGAAAGGTTGGCGTTACGAGCATTGACAGCATCACTCAGATCACTGGCGTAGTTGTTCATCATGAGCCAGACGTAGTCGTCGTTGAGCAGGCCCATCTCGGCAGCACGTATCATGAGCGAAGTTTGGGCGTCTCCTGTGGCAGCAACCATCACAATGCGGATACCTCCTGTCGTGACGTTGTGTAAGGCGGTGACCATGTCTGAGTCGGGCTTATCCTGAGAAACGGATTGGTACCGCACGACCTGCATGTTGAGCGCGCCGGCTTGAATGATCGCATGCTGACAAACTATCGAGCACATAGCGTATGTATAAGCACAAAAAAAAAAAAAAAAAAAAAAGACATTGGGTTACACCAACAACATGCAGCCGAGTGGTGTGTGTTTGTGCATGCGTATGTATAACTTTGCATCACACAACCTTGTGCTAATTGCTGTTTGCTTACATTGTTGACCTAGTGGGTCGTCTGTGTACACGATGCCGACCTTGGACCAGCCTTGGTTGGAGGCAAAGGCGAGCATTACATCCGCGATAATGACTTGGGTTGGAATGGTACGGAAAAAGTATTTGTACTGGGTCTTGTCGGAAAAGGCGGCTTTTTTAGAGGAAGAAAAGGTGAGGAACATTTAGGATGAGAAGCGTCAGACACGTACTGGCGGAGGCTGTAAATGAACATTGGGGTATTTCGAGGGTGGATGTCATGAGTGCAGAGAGGGAGGTCCAAGAACTGGAAACGTCGCCAATGACGCCAATCACGCCTTGCTGTAAGAGTGTCACGGATGCATAAACGGCGTCTGTTACCGCGCTTTGGTCTGCAGACTGCTCGGGAAAGGAATCTTTTTCGATTAGGGTGATGTACGCGCCTGGGATCATGCCGCGCGCGTTGATCTCGTTGACGGCCATGCGGATAGCGGAGGAACCACTAGTTTACAGAAGTATACGCGTGAATCGATGAGATCAATACGATTTAGATGTTCGAGCCTGATATTGATATTTACCCCCAGACGATTTCGGCCGTGAAATTGTCGTCTTTCTGACTGAAAGGTAAAAGGATACCGACCTTTCATAACAATGAGCTTTCTTTCTTTCAGGCATTTTTTTCTTTAAAAAAAAACCTTAAGCTCGGTAAGAGAGGTATCATTGAGTTTCGGTCGGATAATGACTGTGTTGTTGTCGATTTGAGTTATGGAGTTGTAAGGATCGTCGGAGAGGTGCAAGCCGAATATGGAGGTGGCGGATGCGTTTGCTGGAATCGCACTGCTAATGACGCTTTGATCCATTAGTTGGCATGAGCACGGAGGAAATAAGTGAAAAAGAAGAGAGAAAGAGCGACAATAACGAGAGACTGGAAGGGCATCTTTGCACACAAAAAAGGGGATGATTGGGGGTGAGGATTGAAGAGGGGGGGGGTGTAAGATGGCTCAGGGGCTCGTCATGGAACCATGCGATCCAAATGCATTTGTCCCAAAAATACATTATTGTGCATCAACGATAATTATCTCTCTCTCACCCACAGCGTTATTTTTATTTTTATAGCATAGCACGATATCACAAATGCTGCTGCTGCTGCTGGGCGGCTTTTTCAAAGAAGCGAACAAAAGTGGCGCTTTCCTGCGCACCTGGGAATTGGAACTTGTCATTGATGATAAAATGCGGGACACCGTTGATGCTGTTGGCCCGATTTTCGTCTGCCTCGTGTTGCACTTTATCCGCATCTGCGCCACTCTCCAGAAAGCGCAGCGCCTCCGCTTCTTCGAGCCCTGCCCGCTGCGCTGCCTTAGCAAGGACGTGCAGGTCACCAATGTTTTGCTCGCGTTCGAAGTAGTCTTTGAACAACTCTTCCACCACTTGATCCTGCTTGCCAAAGCCATGAGCCCAATGAATCAGGCGATGCGAATCCAGGGTATTGGCCATCGTGCCACCGTAACTGTAGTTGATCCCCCCCGTCTTGCCAAGCCGTTTCATATCTTCCACAATCTCGAGCGCACGTGCCTCGCCAAATTTGCGCTTGTAGCTCTCGAGCTTGTTGACGGGTTCTTTGCTCGCGTTTGGGTTGAGCTGGAATGGATGCCACTCGACCTGGAAAGTTGTATCAGGATGCGTTGTCTTGAACTCTGCAATCGCGGCTTCCAGTCGACGCTTGCCCATAAAGCACCATGGGCAGATCGTGTCTGATATTATTTTGATACTAATCTGCATATTAAACAAAAGAGGAAGAGAAGAAGTCGCTCCACACGCGCTGTTGCTTATTAGGAAAACACTTGTGATTGATGACTCAGCAGCCATCACGTCTTAATCCGCATGAATTTGACCACCCATGTCTCCATCCGACCTACGCTACCAACAACAAATCGTCGATACCCGTCGATATTTTCTTCCACGGTCCATGTTTGGCTCGTTGGGTAGAAGTTAACAATTTGGTAAGTTTATCAGGATAAGCAACTCAGCAATCCAGGGGGGGGAGCACGTAGCATTCAGATGCATTCTTATTTCTTTGATCGACACAGAACAAATTCGGTAGTGTGTGCGCGTGATTGATTTTTGCCCGCCTCTCTGTATGTGTGCATCTCGCGCCATGTGTCTTTTTTATAGGTATTATTATAACATTAAAGCAAAGCGAAACGTGTAGCAATGTAACAGTGTAGACTACAGAACAAGAACAGTGGAAGAAAAAAGAACCAAAAAAAAAAAAAGATGTATACATGTTTATGACTCGAGTTTGCTATCGAGGCGATCAAGCCAATCTTCGGGTATGGTAGGGACGATGGCGCGATCGCGTGTATGCAGGTCCCGCTGTGCGCACAACTTTTGTTTGTACTCCTGGCACATTGTCTCCGATACGGATGCCTTTTCTCCTTGCGCTGCTTCTGTTGCTGTCGATGCCGCTGTTCTCTTTTGAGACCATGTCGCCGGCAATGAGAAGGGCAGCATGTATCTTGAGTCTCGTGTCTCTACCGTCCACTCGCGCAGACAATCAGGATCTTGTTCTTCTTCCATGGATTCGTCCTCCTCCACTGGCGCTACTTCCTCCGTCGGCGGCGGCTGTGGGTTGTTACTGTTGCGTCCAGCACGTGTCATGCTTGACATGAGCAAACTGCCGAGACTGGATACGCTGGTCGGTCGGGAAGTCGGGGTAGGTGATGCTGAGATGCTATTCCGTACGCTGTCGCGGCGCGTGCGTACCGTGTCCTGAGCTATTTGCAAGGCGTACTTTTCCACCTCATCCGGTAGTTTGGGCTCATTGACTTCGTACCGATAGCTGAGCACACAACGGCGTATTTGCAGTGGGTTCAGCAAATCAAAGGTTCTGATGGTGTTGATAAACAGCATTAGCTCGTTGAGGCCTGATACACATTGCAGCAGCTGCAGCAGTTGCACAAGCGGGTTGAAGTACGACGATAGGTTGCTGGGCAGTTGGCTGTCACGAATCCACTCCTCAATTACGCTCAGGTTCATTCGAATCTGCAGTGCTTTGGACCGGCACAAGTAGCGCTTGGACGTGAGAATTCGATTGAACATCTCGCACGAAAGAAAATGGCAAAACTGCGCCACGGCTTGCAGGATGATCGCCGGGTGCACCTCGTAGGACTGCAGCACGTACAGGATAGACCCCAAGAGGGATGTGACGGAGTGCGGTGACATGAGCCGTGGCGAGGACGGCGAGGTGGGTGAGGTCAGCTCGGCTGCGGTGCTAATGCTCGTCGGCCGCCGTCTGAAGAGGCGAGGCCAGTAATCATCAACGAAGCTGACTTGTTCCTGGAAGGGCTCGTGTTCTAACATCGACTGCTCCAATATTTTATCAATGCGCCGGGCTGAATCTGCTACAATGAGTGTGTACGTTTCGCATATCAACTCGGACATTTCGAGCTGGTGTTCTGCCGTCGCAACGACCAGGCCTGTATCTTTTTTAAAATAATATAGCAGCTGCGACAAATTGGACGTCCAGAACGCCAAGGTGTGAATGTCATCCGTGTTGGCCTATACAATGCGGAGTAAGTACATGCAAGACAGAGGGTGCTTTTCCATTTACCTTAAGCACATCGGAGATGCGCTGGAGGGCATTATTGAGAAAGGTGTTCAAGAGATCCTTACTGGAGTAGTAGTGGGCAAACCGAGAGCTCAGGAACAAGACGTTAGCTGGTACATAGATCTCCTGCCGTGATTTCATGGGGAGAGTCAGACGTGTGATGGTCGTATCCAAGATATGGCCGATGTTTTCTTCGCCAAAGACAAACATCTGGTCAGGAAGGCAGCGGTCCCACGCAAACTTGTGGATGGAGCGTATGCTTGCTTCACAGCTGATGAGCTCCTTCTCGCTGATATCCATCACGTCGTTATGCTGTTCGGTCTCTTGCGGCGCGGACTGATCATGGTCTGTGGTCGACTGTAGATACAGCTCGCGAATGCTTTTGCGCCGTATACGTTTCTTTTCTACATCCATTTCGGTTTCTGCTGTCGTATCCAAAATATGGATCAGCTGCTCATTTTCGGTATCCACAAAATCCATCGCAGTGCGGCCTTGCGTTGATTTGGCCTTGGAGCACGCGCCATGCTCCAGGAGGACAGCCACCACGTCACTATGGTTATTAATGGTCGCCCACATGAGTGCTGTCCATCCACCTAACAGAAAAAAAAAATAAGCACATCAGCGATATTTATGCTACATGTACTTACGCTTGTCTTGGACGTCGACTTGTGCACCTGCCTCAAGCAAGAGGCGTACTACGTCTGCTTTACCAAAACAGGCAGCATAAATCAACGGAGTTGTGCCGTCACGGTCGTCGTCGGAAGCATCAATCACGAGGAAGGGGCGAAGGCGTTCGTCTGTCAAAATTTGTCTTACAGTGGCGGCGTCTCCGTTGGAAGCGGAACGGCTCAGAGACCGACTGACCCTGCGACGCCACTGTCGTTGGTGTGTCTTGTGTTCGTCTTCACTCGCGTCATCGTCTTCATCGTCGGGTGTTATTTCAAGCAATATATCATGTTCTACAGCGATGGTCACGGGGGTGGAAACGGACGTCAATGACGACGCTGCTGAAAAACACGAAGACGTCGATGACCACGAACACACATTTTGCCGTAACATCTTCTTCCGGAGCGACTGCTGTTCCACTTCGTCGTCTACATCATCCTCTTCTTCTTCCTCTCGTTCGTCATCTGCGTCTGTATGATGATGATTTATATTTGTGTTGTGCTGTTTGATACTCGTCGAAGAGGGAGGTGGCGTCGGCGGTAGGCAAAGCGAAGAAGGTCGTCGGGCTCGCCGCCGTTGTTGATCATGCTCACCAGGCAAAGCCGAGCCGCTGCACCTCCGTTTATTGGCGGTTATCATAATGGCTGTATGTGTGTGTGTGTGTGTGTGTGTGTGTGTGTGAAGAAAGAGAAAAAGACTAACTGAGAAGAAGAGAGGAGAGGGAAAGTAAAAAAACAAACGAGAAAACAAGTATAATGGCTCTGCACCATTTAACAGTCTGGGTGGGTTCCGGCAGCAATGTATGATCGTCTCTTTCTTTTTAGCCCCCCCCCTTCTCACGCAACTCCTTTTTGACGGGGATGCAGGCAATTCTGATAGGGAAAGGAAGGGGGCAGACGGCCTTGCATCCGTTTCTTGCTCCGTTCAACACAGATCCTTCTCCACTTGTTGCTCTCCCCTCAGGTACCTCAAATGGTCTAACTAGGGCTCTATTTCTCTCTTTTTCCTACTCTTAATTGTCTCATTCTACAATCGTCGTCTTTATTTGTCTTTGCACCGATCGGCTTTTGGGATGGTTGCAATTTTTTATTTTTGCTTTTTTTTTCTTGCAAATATTTATGCTCGTCGATCGTTTAAGGAAAGCTCGTGAGCTCGCGGACCCGTTGGCAATTTTACAGGCGTAGCATCAAGTCCAATACTATAATTCCTTTCTTTCTATGCGTATTGAAGTTCCTGCCGTCTCGTCACAATAGAATATATGACGGTCCAGATTCGAAAGAAAAAGAAAAATTTCACATGCATAGATGAACGAAATACAACATAAACCTGCCATTTGCGTGTCTTGCTTATTCTGATTTTTGCTTTTTGCTTTTTGCTTTTTTTTTCGACTGCAAAGAACTATATGTTGTGGAAAAATAAATAATATGAATAACAAAGGTGCTGCTGTATATATATGTCTTGCGTATACCGATGAGTATATAATAATATCGCCACTTGGGGCAAAGTTCAGTGCGCCCACTCGCATGAGCAAAGAGCATGCAGCCAGCTCATGCCCTGCCCTCCACCCCTCTTGTCGGTAGAGACATATCCCAATTTCCGGCCCACAGACAATATGCTTAGCAGCTTCCTTTCAATGCACTAGCTCATAAGGATGAAAAGTCTACCCACATGCTGTTTCAGGCGCATCATTGATCTTTAGAACGTAATATATCCTCATTTTAACATTCGTGGGGTGTGCTCCGCATAGTCGCCTGCTATTCAAAGACCATCCCTTGACTCTATAATATATATTTTATTAGTCTTATAACAGACTGCTTAGGAACAAATACAAATATGCGATCAACCATCTTCTTCTAACCTCGGGCGACCCTATAAACAAGTCTGATCAAAGTTGTCGGGATGTGATATCAGATATTATTCTCTCTTTTGTACTTGAGACGCGATTCTCCGCATACCACGTGTAGTATCAGACAATAGATATATGCGTCGATCGGTTTATCTATAATATACCGCAACAAGTGAAGATCACTTCTAGAAAGTAATAATGCTTATACTGAAACGATTCTATGTTTACCATGCTCTTCAAGTTGATCTTTCATTTGTATGCTGATCACTAGATGCTCCAGGATCGAATTATACATGATGTCCTCCTTCGCAAGATACATCAAAGAAACATCAGTCATTCTAACACACCCACTTACCATCTCCGTCTTTGCATTTGAGATCAACAGACACGTCCGTATTATTGCTGGGAGATTTATGGTGAATGTGGATATCCACATTTGTACACTTTTCATGCATTTATCCCCACTTTACTAGGGCCTAATCGACGAAACATCTGCTCTAATAACATCAATGTGACCATCGCTCTCAGGACTATAACATTAAGTACGATACCTCTAATAAGCGCATTGAGCATTCCTTTATGCGTACGTGTACATGTGATTTACGTGGCTTAAGATCTTCTAAGCTCAAATAACACTAATTCGATTACCTGATGACGTACACAATAAGTCTATCAGGTCACAAAGCAAAGTCATTCATAAGGCAAATAAGCTTCCTACTGCTCTTGCGCATCCTCAAACTTCGTATAAACCGCCGCCCTCTTTCTCTTTTTCACCTCATTTTCAACCCCATGACTAGATTTATTTCATTTAGATTTAAGCGAGCCTGACAGAATATATACTTCCTACATTATTTACGTATATTCTTACCGCAACAACCCGGATACAAATACAATTCATAAAATGGATTTTGCGTTTCAGAGGACATCGGTGTATTTTTAAAGCAGATTAAGCTATTTGGAACAGTGACAAGGAAAGTGTGCAAATGCAGCTAAGAGGCCGCGCTAAATAGGAAATGAGAGCTGTTACTGTTTCTTGTCAGCAGTGCCAGAAGCATGTTGGTTTGCGGAAGTTGCAGGTTTCTCATCGAGATCAACAGGAACGGGGTTATAACTGTCCTTGTCGTAACCAGCGTCGCCTGCTGGCATGGAGATGCTGTGGAAGGTAGGCTCCTTGGGAGCTGCATCCTGGGGCTCACCAGGACCCTTCTTATTATAATAAGGATCCAGACCGTTGCGTACGAAGGGAAGCGAGCACTGGCAAGTATTGGTTTCTTCGTTGCAGGTACCAGCCATATAGCCATCCATCTGACAGTACACCAGGCAGTCGGCGATTCCAAGCGAGCAGCTTGCGTCGTGATGGTTAAAGAGTGCCGGGAGCGCCAATACACCCGAGAGGAGAGGAATGGACATATAAAGAAACTTCATTATGGATGTAGCTAGCTTTGTATATATGTATAAGTGAGAGTATAAAGGAATGGATGGGGTCTGAAGAAATCGTCGCTTCCGTACGTACACAGACTTCAAGTTCTCAAATTTCTGTCGCCATAATATACTCGTTTGAAAAAAAAAGGAGTAGTGTTCAGAAGACGTACATACATGTATAGTCTGCACGTTAAAGTCCTTGTGATGTATTCAAGTAGGAGAAGTTGAAATTGCTGCCTATTATTCCCAGGGGTTCCCTTCGCTCCTCATTTCTGTATGCTACTAGCGCACCCATATACAGCGGAAACAATGAACTGCAGCTACATGTGTGTAGTTGCTTGATCTATCGCAATCTCACGATGATTTTCTACGTTCCTGACAACTTTATGGGCATAAAATTGACAGGATCCACCGATTAGGCAATGAACTCGTTGGCACCAGCAGGCGGTTGCGCATTGGTCCTTGAGCTCCTTTTCTTATCACCAGAAATATCGGTCGCAGTGCGCATTTTTTCTGTCTATGTTCTCAAATAAGGACATGCTCTTGCATGCACAGCTAGGAATCAGTCAAAGGAGGACTCACACAACGGTGCCAGCATAACCATTTACGCACGTGGTGTTGCACAAAGCGTTCCGCGTGTGCGCACCCGCCCAATCATATAAGCCCTAGATACCTGTAACTGGATAGACACAGCTTCAAAGTTCAGAAAGCCGCACCACGCGTATATATTGTATACAGGATCGGCTCAGCCCGCCAGCATGTATGCTATGACTGTCTATCAAAGTTCATCACGGAAAAATAATGGCGACCACAGTTTCACATTTTTCTTTCTGTGTTATGTCATTTGATAAAGTGACCCCACCCTCCTTGAGCGTTGACATCCCCCTCCGTTTTTTCTGCCGCCTACAAAATAAACAATGAATATTATAAACTCATTATAGTTTACGCCTAGTCTTTATAAAATTGGCGTTTGAAAAATAAGTCTACACTAGAGAACTATTATAAGTCTAACATGAACAGATAGCTACAAGCACACGGGTATCCGCACATGAGTTGTAATGTTTGTGTAGTATTTTCATTTTTCCAGCACAGAATTGCCCACTTCATAGCCGACCAACGGGCTCAAGCGCTTATATGCGACATAATTCGTTTTGTATTGAGCAATTGAGCTTTCCTGATTAGGCTTTTGGCGTTCAAGGTTTTTATGTATGTATAGCCGATGCTAAGTTACTTTGCACGCATGTACAGTATATCATACTGGGCCGGTGACTCAACCCAAAATGACAGGACTCATTCATGCCAGCGACCCCATGAGTTGGGAGTACCGATTAACGGGTACAGAACAAGAAGGGGAAACAACAGATATGTATGGAAGCCCCCCCTTGAAGTAGCATACCTTCAGTGCTGCAGAAAATTCAGAATGCACATACGTATTTTTGTATATGTCAGGGCACATTACCCACATTTACTACCTCTGTGTACATCGGACAGCACATCATGCACAATAAGTCTCCTCAATTAAATCACATAGGCAGATAATGAATATAGAATGCGGGTGTCTAGCTTTGGGCTGCTGCAAAGGATCAAAAAGCAGCCAGGAGATTGGTTTTCTGTTTGTACACACGGGCGACATTGCAAATAAGCTCAGACTGCGCGTAGCCGGTGGAATCAAAGATTTGCAGAACTTGTTTTCTACAAGTTGCCATAAGAAAAGCAGACAGGAAGGCCATTCACTCGGGCAAGCACAGCGAGTTCCGTGACCGTTGTAGTGCATATTGATAAACACATCAGAAATGCATTACGGATCCTAATTTCCCCCCCACCGCGAAAGGGGTAAGATTTCGTAGTGTACGAGGCGATAGGTACTTCTTTTCGTGTATCCACGTCTTCACTCGATGTCATTACCGGAATATTATGACGCCCTGTTGAGACCTTAATACGATTTAGGGACAGCACTATCTATCCTAGCTATGCCTAAATTCGTATGGGTACACCAAATCCTGCTGGTGCCGTTCCATCAGTCGGCCATTTTAGCTAGGCATAATTTCCTGGATCATTCTTGAGGAGATGTGCTCACGATAACAGTGCTGCAGATGCATAGTCAGGACAAGGCAGAAAAGCAAATATGCAATATGGAGTAGTATAAGTACGATGCTAGTATGCAAGTGTAGGAGTTCTAGAATTCGAATGTCTCGCGGTGGAATTCAAAGTCGTGACCAATCGATTCGTTAATAACTGTGTTCATGAACGGAACGGAGCCGCATGTGTGTACCCAGACATCACTGTGGTCGTTGTCATTGGCTATTTCTTGGAGTATATGAGGGATATCAGGGCGTTGGTGGCGCACCAGTCGACAACCGAGGGTATCTTCCAAGTGATCGCATTTTGTCTCCTCCGGCTCACGTGTCAAGTGGATGACCAAATCCAGTTGCACACCGGTCGGATAGGTAACACAGTGCTGGAGGTAATCACTGAAGGGCGTCACTTCGTCTGGATATGAAGAACAATAAACAGGGTCAGTCGTGCAAAATGAGTTGAAATAATGTGACGTTACCTGCAAATGAAGCTGACCATATCAGATAGACACGTTCCACGCATGACCTTCTTCGCGGTCGTTCGACACAGTCCTTGAGGATCGTTAGGGCGGGTGTTATGCCTATACCCACGGCAAAGAGAGCCACTACCCTGTGTTCTTGAAATGTGAGGCGCGGGCCATAGGGCCCATCGACCCGGAGAGAAACAGGAAGCCCGTCTTGGGCGCGTTGGAGAAGCTCCCGTGTTCCGTCTCCCAAGGCCTTGATGTGCAAAGAAGCTGCCAGGTTCGACGTGCTCGTCAATGAGGTTCCTTCGTCAGCCTCTTTCCGGCGAACGAAGATATCTGAGACAGTCATCGGGTACCAATCCGCATGCTGTGCCAACCAGTGCTTGCTCTCTCCCGTCAGAAAGGCGGCAAATAGGTACTGGCCGGGACGAAATAATGCCAGGCGGCTATACTCGAAAGTAGCATGTACAATTTTGTCCTGATAGTGGGTGAGCTTGATGAGCGAAGCGGACTGACACCAAGAGTTGTAGGAGCGCAGAATGCGATCAGCGATCCAGAGTAGAAAAGGCGGGGTGAAGAAATAGATGCAGGCCCATTCATGCCAGAAAGAGCCGACCATAGCGCACAAAAAGCCAATGATGTGCGAGTAGTAGAAGAGGCGGAAGAAGTTGCGTCGGAAATAGTAGATGGAGGTTGCAAAGATGAGGATGAATCCAGCATAACCGAGGGTGCCCGAGGCATATTCATCCGTCTTGAAAAATGCTTCGTAGACAAGATGGTGCTTTCGATAGCCAACGTACCTGCAATGCCATCAAAGAGTTATTTCGAGACACGTATATTGAGAAGAAAAAGCGGTCTGCTTACATGCGATAGAGGGCATGGACCGTCATCTGGAGCATACCGACGCGGGACACCCAGCGATGGAAAGGCACTAGGGCTTCGAAGGTGAGACCGGACATGCGTGTCAAGAGCGTGTTGCGTGTGCCGAGGACGATCACAAAGCTCCAGTTGACGACCCCCATATAAGCCATGCGTCGGTCGAGGATACCCCAGTGCGGTATCTGAACATGGTGTAGGCTGGGGTGGAGCACAAAGGGCGAGAAGTAGGTGCATATGATGTTGGCAATGATAAACAGTGACATGCCAATGAGATGCTTGACCGAGATCATCGATGCCACGTAAGGAATGCTCATGCTGTACTCCAGTGGACGCACCGCAGCACGAAAGGTGTCCAGCGGCGTTATCACCGCTCGTCGTCTGCTGGTGCGGCTATGGTGTGTTTTGCGCTGTCGGTTTTGCCGCCGTGATAGGTATATCTTTAGGAAACGGTCGACCTGGTAGTAGAGGCAGTAGACGAGGAACCCCGTCCAGCATGTGAGAAAATACAAGTAGCCACCCTTGTGGAAGTCTGACAGCGGGTGCAGAGGGTGTGGCATGGCGTGTGAACACACAACACGGGTGGAGAAGATAAAGACAGCGAAGGAAGATATAAATGTTGGTCAAGAATGTTAAGAAACAATAAGAGCTGATATTGAAGCATGTTGGGTTATCAGATGGATGATCGTGACCGACCTCTGCTTTGTGTGTGGGTGCCTTGCTTGATACCATCTGATAAAGTTTCTTCCGCTGTGTAACTGGTAGACACGGTTTTTTTTTTCTGCACCCTTCTCACGTATGCATAGTATATGTGCGTGTACTGTTAAGAATGTGACTCGAATGCGAGAGAGAGAGAGAGAGAGAGAGCCATATACTGTTATCATTTCAGATGGCCCGTACGGTTTGCATTCAAGAACAGGCAAATCATTAAAATGCATTTCTAGCTACATACTATTTACATTCACGCTAGGATCATTAGATCCGCGGCGGTATTCTGAGCAAACAAGCGCCATAGGTGGAAGAAAATGGGGTCTTATTATTCACATCATGCTGCTGTCGAGGATCATCGCCATCAGGATGGCTCACAAGGCCTATCTCTTCCTCGTCCGTTTCTCCTTCGCTTTTACGGTCCAGACTGTCCTCCCATGCGTCCAACGCGTACCCTGTGAGCCAGAAAAACAGGGAGATTGCGCACCCAACGTAGAATAGCGTCGCGTTTGTCAATAGAACGGGAGTAAAGTAGTATCGTCCTATCATCGGGATCTCCAACCCATCAGGTCCCTATCACAGCATCCCATGAGATCAGGTTTAGGACTGTGTGCATGTAGTTCATTTACAGTGGGCAGAGGACTATGTTTCCAGGACTCTAGGATAGCGTCTTCGCTTGGTGCGGTTGCTGTGGCCGTTTCATCACTCAGGTCACTATTTGCAGCAGATTGTGCGGATGAAAGTGTGAAAAAAATAGCAAGAAGGACGAAAAGAAGATAGGACGAGGACGAGGAACGATGCATGGGCAGGCCGCAGAAAGGAAAGAAAAAAATGAATAATTATCATGAAAAAAAAAGAAAGGTGAAATAGGTTAAGTGCCTGAGGAATCAAACATGGCCAGGTGAGACAGTCGATCTATGATGTTACACAGACGAATGCAACGACCGGTTCGTTCCCAGTCTGAGCGACCACTCAGGTTGGTGCATGCCCGCATGCGGCTGCACCTTTCTCGTTCCTTTGGCAGAGTCTCAGACCCTCCTCTCAGTCGCCTCACCTGAATTTTGCGCCGACGTTCAAGTGAGGGACGTGTAGAAAGGTCTGCGTAGATTTGCCATGTCAATGACTTGTCCGTCGGTGTTATCAGATGCTTCAGCTGGTCAAGGTTATAATTATTATGATCCATCATGATAAGAGAACGCCCATTCGGCACATGAAAGTACCTTGTATATTCAGACAACATGATAAGAAAAAGAATTGCGTGTGTATGTGCAAGTGATGTGATATTCGAGGCTAACGCTTTCGCAATACCAGTTACCGATAAAGAGAGCAGTACTTTTTGAAGAGCTCCTTGACCTCCGGGGAGCGACCTCGCAGGGGAGCCGTAGCAAGAGCAGTGGGTATGTTTTCAGGCTGTTCTGTCCATTGGTACAGCGGTATCTGATGACTTTCAAGAGCGTTGGCCAGGTTACAGAGGCTGTCCTGGTTCTTGGTCTATGGAGTGGTATATTATTGAGTGTGAATGTGTGTGTGTGTGTGTGTGCTGGGACGTAGTGAGGAAGAGAGGAAAATACCTCTAGAACGACTTTATGCATGCTGCCGATATCATTCAAATAGTCAATTGTATTCTGATCGTCCCGAGTAGCTTGTAGCACAGCAGTCGAAGCGTGACATGCTTGTGCAATGACACTTTCCACGGTGTGCGTCTGTGAGTGCGAGTGTTCAGGGGGAATGATAGTAATCGTCCATTACCTGCCCGTGTTCCACTTGAGTGTCTGTCAAGTATGGATCAGTCAGTCGCAGATTTCTAGGGTTATGAAGCACTGTACTTTTATAAGGTCCTTGCGGACAACAATGAACATGGTTAGGGGTTCTGTGGCAGCGATTGTGGCCATGTTGGGATGGCTTGCGTGATCAAAAGAGAGAGTGTTGCTCGCGCTCCGCCCTTTTTTTGTTTCTTTTTCTTCTCTGCTCCTCTTCTTTTTTTCTCCCCTTCTACTTCATTCTTCTGCTCGTTTTTACCTCATGCGAACTTTGGAAGATGCCATTATAAGCGAGATGCAGACGTCTGTTGCCCAAATGGCAAAGGTACACTTTTCTGAGCTGATGCACCAAACTGCATTTTCTTCCCCAGTATTCCATAAAAGAACGAAGAGACTCACTCTGTTTTCCAAAGCTTAATTCACTCGTCAGCAATGCCAACGATGAGACGGTGGTCAGTCTGATTGACAGAATGCGACGGGTGGAAATGAAAAAGGCGCTTGTTCATACACTCTTTAAGGCTTCGATTTACTCCAGCAGCATGCGTGAGGGTGAACGCAACCCAGCTACTTCTGCCACGCCTGGCAATGATCGATGAGTCGTATCGCCTATCCCGGTGTACCATATCATACTATACCCTCAAGCACCCTTCACCTACCCGATGCATACTTTCTTACTTTTCTCATCCAAATACACCTTAATGCTACGCGTCTTGTTACGCGTCTTGCTTCAAAAATAAATCATACGTATGTAATTTCATTGGTTCATTCAATTTTTGTGATCAAAGTGGAAACCGATACAGTCCGGGTCAAACGACTGCCTCTACGCGTTAGGCTTGTTTTTGGGGTTGTCTGGCGATGTGCTCCAGCTTGAGGCCTAGATCATATGAAGGTGGTCAGTCGTGCTGTCGTCTCTCCTTTCCTTTCATCGTGTGTACTTTACCGCTAATTTAAAGGCCTATCTCGTTTATCAGCACCTTGTGCGTGTGTTTTGGAATAGATAACGGACGTACCTCTTTGTGGGAGAGCTCAGGATTCTCTGTCTTCACCTTGGGGACCTGGGTCTATTGTGACGCGTATCACGCGTATCAGACTATGCGCGCGTCTACGTAACCATGGTTGGTCGTACCTTCATGAAGAGGTTGTACGCCGTCATCTTTCTAAGCGATGGTGAGTTCCAAAAGAGGAAGAGTGCGCCGCAGTCGATAACGCATACCTCGGGCTCTTGGTGGCGGTCTGTGGTTCAGTCTCGGTGCCAGTCATGTCGATAAAGTGGGAATGAGTGAAAGAGAGAAAAGGATTTCAGTGGGCGGACATGCAAGAAATATATGTAAAGCATATAACGCGCAGCAACCCTATTTGGTATGGCACCGTCCAATTATCTTTTGGAAAATAATAATAAAACCTCTTCAAATGAACTCCCACACCAGTCCATCGGCTGAAGTTTTGCGTACGGCCAGGTATCCGCGCACCATCCACCATTCAACAAAAATAAACAGTAACGCCATAACAGACACTAATAGGAGCAGCGCTATTATTAAAGTACTCATTGCTTCCAGCGCAAAATAGAAAAGAATTATATAAAAGAAAAAGAAAAACAAAAGAAGAAAGGGGGGTTGGTGTTGGGGGCGAAAGCAGGGCATTGGTGTGTGCGTATGTGGTGTGGTGAGTGTGCGTGAGTGTGCGTGAGTGTGCGTGAGTGTGTATAGGGTAGGATGTAGCGATGCGAAACCTCACGATGAGACTAATAAGGGGCTCGCAGGCGGTTTCCCGGTATGAATACAAAGATGATAGTCGTTATAATAGCAGCAAGGAGAGTGATGATCATCCATATGTACGCACGCTTGCGATGGACACGTAAGACCGTCTTGTCTTGAATGGTGGCGTACACAAGGAAGCTCGTTTCCCTAATTTTAATAAAAATCTATACGTAAGTAAAGCATCGTTTACTTTGAGTCTGTGTGTAACTCACATTTTTCCTGTAAAAGCCAGCCAGTAAGCAAAGTCGAGGAAACTTGCTATGAAGGCAGACCAGCCAAGGAAGAAAGGAAGGAGACCCCACCATCGCATGGCGATCCCTCCCGAATCCAGAAATATAAAACTAAACTCGACCGCAAAGCCAACGACGAGCAGAAGGGTACCAAAGCCAAGAAGCACCCGCGAACCGACCTTGGCGAGGTTCGAGTACAGGACCGAATCCACAAATTGCGGGTAGTAAAAGACGTTGAGGATCTCAAAAACGTGCGATCGGGCCGAGTCAAACACAACAGGCTCAGGCCGGTGGTGCTTTTCAATCAGCTCCTCAAGTGCTACACGGTGGTCGTCCGGAAGGTGGATAGGCTGTGCCGCGTCCAGAGGCGAGCAAAATGTGCGATAGATGCGCGTGGCGTTCTGGGCAAGATCGTGGCGACTCAGCAATGACTGACCGTCGACACCTTGCGGCATGCGTGAAGCATAGCCGTCGTCGTTCTGTGGAAAAGGCGTGTCGCCCAAGAGATCGTCGGTATCGGGAGTCTCTTGGTAGTACCCACCTGCGGCCATACTCAGACTCGGTTTCTGAGCATGGCCGAAACCAGCCTTGGGCTTTTCGGCTGCGCTCTCCAGGAACCTGGACAGGCGTTCTTTTGTCTGGCGCCTTTGGCTCTGGATGTGGGCGCGCCAGAGTTTGTCGTGGGTCTCGAGTTCGAGCAGGAAATTGAGGTTTTGGTGGACACCGCGGCGTCTGAGGAAGGTAGCAAAGTTGGATTGGTTGAGAGGAGTGAGGGTATGAAGACGCATCATCTGGTCCAAGGTAGGCAGGCCGTTGGCACGAAGGTTGTAGTCCTTCATTTCCTGCCAGGCTTCCATGGGTGCTTCTGCGAAGGGATCATGGAAGCCGTACGTCTTGTGTTTGAGACTGCGTTGCCGGGATGTCGCATTGCTATCGTGTCGCTGTGGATAAGACGGTGTGTTGTTATGGTAATATTCACTAGGGGTGGAGCCTGGGACTTGGATGGACGGGTCCGTAAGATATGGATTGTTAGACTGTCGACTAGGGCTGTTCTCTCGAGATGACAGGTCGGTCATGGGTATCGCTTTATGCTCATCGCCCTGGTAATGCAGACTCAGGTCACTCTCCAGGGCAGAGTGCAAGCCCTGTGACTGGAGCCTGCTGTTGGCTTGTCGTATGCTCCATTGTCTGGTGGGTCCATCCGAGAACTCATCCAGAATCTCAGCGTAGGCAGAGAGAGTGGTTTGTCGTTGAACGAGCGGCGGTGGCTGTGGGGGGTAATACTCGTTGGGCATAGCTTTTTAGAAAAGGAGTGGGTTGGGTCGTTAATACGAAAAGAGCATGGCAAGGAGAAAGTAATAACAAAAAAAGAAAAGGGAAAAAAAGTAGAAAGCCCTGTGGGTGGCTGGCCGCACATCCATAACGGTCAGTACAACCCAACTGGGGGAGTTTGCTTTCCGCGCATGTGTAACCTCATTGAAATGAATTGTTGGCAACTCAATCAATGCCCGTGCTGTGCATGCGTGTCGCACACCATGTCCGCTCCTAACTCATGATAATAATTATAATAATTATAATAGCAATAATAAAATCATAGAAAATATAAAATAAAACCCCTTCCCGAATCAAATGCACTTTTGTGGTGTTTGTTTGCTGTCCTGAATGGAGGTTCGCAAGCTGCTTATTCAAATTGGTATTGCGAGTGCTATATAAAATCAAAAACAGAAGGAACAAGGCCCGTTGGAGGAAAAAAAAAAAAGGAACCGAAAGTGAGAGAAGAATGGAGTGGGGAGCTAAATAAGGGAGTGGAACAGAGATAGATTGAAAGAAAGAGCGAAAGAGAGGGTGAGAGAGAGAAGGGGTGAGTAGGAGGAGGAGCTATACACAATAATGAAATCTTGTCTATCTACTGCTGTTGCTGTTGCTGCTTTTTCGTTCCACCAAATTGCGTGTAACCAACCGCTGACGACGTGTACGCTGCCGAGCGAGTTGGATTGATACGCTTTGTTTCCGTGCCGACGCTAGCGATGCTCCCCGGAGATGAACTCGGCCTGAACCCCGTCTTCTACCTGTGCCTTCCTGATCCTGCTGGCGGTTGATCTTGTTTTGTATCGCCGTGAGGTAGTCCATGACCTGGTCGCTCTCCGGCATGTGGTGCACAGGCAACGTTTGTTCTATGTTGATTTCTTCGATCTCGCCGTAGTCATTGATACGCGCGCCCATCATCATCTGCTCCATTGTCTGCTCGAGATTGTCGAACATTTCGTTCTCGATATCTTCCTGACTGAGGTGGTGTTCCTCCTCTTGATTCTCGCTATAATGATCGCCCGTCGTGTTCTCGTGACCGGTCGCAGGTGCACGGGGTGCTTCAAACGGCCGCACCTGCATCATGTAGTTTGCCACCGCTTCTTCTGTTCATCCATCGATGTGAGTTTGATGCACACAACCAGACCGGACCACTTTCCTCTGTCTTACCTGTATCGTCCGCATCCTGGGCGACATCCACGTCCAGCCCCAGGAGACGCTGGATCTTGTTTGGTGCCTGGACAGAGGATCTTTCCGAGAAGAAAGGCCGTTCATCTTCGGCAGACAAGCCCAACAGAGGGCGATGCAGGGAAAAGAACGCATTGTGTGCAAATTCCCCTTGGGGAATGTTGACGACAGGCATGAACGACGCCGGAGCTCGGTTGACGTGATTGGATTTCTGGTGAGCAGCATGGAGTTGATTGTCGCCTGTGTCTCTGTCTCTTGCTCTCGGCGTCGTGGCTGCAGTGCCCGTTGCGTTATCGCTATTGTTGGGCTTATCACCCCCATCGCTGCTGCCGTCATTACTGCTACGATCCCGGAAGGAAGACGAGTAATTGCGGTGTGCAATGGCAGCAAGAGATCGGTTAGCGTATGCAGATCGAACCAAGCGTCTGCAGAATGCGGTTGCCCTCACTGTAGGCGTCGTTGTAAACATGGTTTAAAAAAGAAGGTGAAGTAAAGCAATTCTTTTGGTTTACTGCGGGTGCGAGTGTGTATGTGTGTGACCCATCAACACGTCATGGCCCCGATGATATAAATTTAAGAGCCGCCCCTTCTTACGGTTGGCAAACGCGCAAAAGAGAAAAGGGTCTAATGCCTACAGCACAGACCATAAGAACTGGTGAGTCACGGCTTCCGTATGACCACCCATCCAGATACTAATCTACTCATTCTACCTATGCAATTGACGCAATCCTTCAGTGCTAGACAACTCTAAATTTTGTATTGTAAAACATATACAGACAGAATTCACGGGCCTACCCGACTTTCTCCTCTTTGCATGTATCGCCCAAATCCTCAAACCAGGGCATCAAGAGAGGACAGCAGTTCATCCGTTAAACTACATATTGCGATCAGTAGCAGATCTGGATACCCATTTATTCGAGCAAGAAACTTACAGATTCGGAGAAGAACGGAAACAGTTCCAACCTTAAATTTAGGTATGAAAGAATGTCTTATTTGTGAAAAGATTACGTGAGCTTTGTAGGAACCACGCTTGAGCTTAAGAATATGACTCTAATTTTGGTATGACTATTTATTTTCACTTGTAGCGACCGCAGGTGCAGTGCAATGATGGTTTTTTTTTTTTTTTTTGGAGATTATGTCACATGCCGTAGAGCGACTGTTTCCTAGAGCGATAATAGGACGCGTCTTCGTTTAATATTTGTATTGGATGACGAGGTTGTCTCAGTTATATATTGATAGGCTTTTAAGCATACAGTCTTCCCTTTTTTGCACGCCAAACAAAGTTTATATGTAAGTCGTTGCAAGCCCTACGCTTTTCTATTTCTCTTTTAAGTAGAGAGCATATATTATAGCAACTTGTCTGGCTGGATCAACACTCAAATGAGACGTTTATTTTGGTAGCATAGATATAACTGTAGACTGGTAGAGATAAATATCAATAATTCTAGCAGTCATATTTAGAGGTGTCGTGATTTACTTCTGCTGTATGTCATACAGCTTCACCGAGCGGGCGGCATCGGTGGAAGAGAAGGAGGAGAACACAAAGTCAGTTGAGAAAGGCCAGCGTTATAAAGCCCAGGTGCCTGAGGCTTATTGTCGCTGACTTGTATGAAACCCATCATTCCTGTTATGCAGAATTCGTGCGGAGCAGGGTCTCGGTATGACAAGCTGCCTCTCCAGTTACACTTCTGCTAGATAACCAACCGAAGGAGTTGTGGATGTACTCCACGGCGTGTGTAAAATCTGGTCTACTCCCCATTTTATTCTTCTATATCAGCCTCTAAAACAAAGATAAGGGTCGAACGTTCTCCGTTTTGCAATTCCTCATCCGTCATTCTACTTTTTAAAGAACAAGGATAGCCCTCAGATAGGGGTGGGGGACCGCAGACGTGTAAAGCACTCAAAGGAAGCATAATTTGTGTGTATGGTGGAAAAGTCCGTTACAGTTCTGAGCCAAGCTTAAGGCGTCAAAATTGAAAGACATGGTGTATATCTGAGCTCATGTCTTGGCCAGTATGCCAGCCATATCGGCACACTTGAGCTCAACAATGAACTGCGGATTAAAAGTAAACAGTCCTTGGAAAGAGGCACCCACATGCTCAATAGTGTAGGTTGCTTCGTGTAATAGGAACCAGATATTTCGCTCTTCTTTAGCATGCTGTGCAGGTTCTTCATACCAGAGAGTGATTTTATGGCTCCTCTGCACGACGTTGCCTTTGTACTACAGATTTAAACGAATTTTGTACTCGTGCAGCAGTCACCAGAAGATATACGCGTTTGTCTTCGTTGCATATAATGTATATATCGAGCATTCTCTATTTTGATATATATATGTGGTGCCTTAAATTTCTGCACTGCCAACCAAACTCCCGGGTGAATATCGCAGTCCAAGGATGAATAAATGTCTCCAGCGAGATTTCTCATTCTTAGAGCAGGCGTCGAGTGAGGGAGAGAGCCACATATGAGCAATAACAATTGTGGAGCGCTTCTTGGATATAAGAGTCATATGAGTCACGCTCAACGTTGGCTTCGGTCCGAGCAATACCTCGGTAGATGGTAAGAAAGCCTTATCTACCGCAAAATGAGTAGGAAGCGTATTCGAATATTGTAGGAGTGCTCAAATTAAACTTGATTTTGGATGATTACCCAATCACATTACGCCGGTTCTTTCGGCACCGAATTATCAGCAAGTGACATGACGCGTCCCAACTTGACATACTGTAAAACAAATTTGGAAACGGACGCGTAAGCACTTTCTTGCATAAATACAGCTCTGCTGGTATTTCTGTCCATTTCTTCACCATATTACTCACAAACAAGCAAAATGCCAGACTGGTCTAACACTGAAATGCAATACACCCGCTTCGGCAAGACGGGTATGCACGTAAGGAGCCTTTGTTGTCGTCTTGTCTATGCCTGAACTAACCACGCTGGTGGCGATTCTTTTACACAGGTATCGCGTGTCTGCTTGGGCTGCATGTCCTACGGCTCTTCCGAGTGGGCAGCCTGGGTCCAGAACGAGGAGGAATCTTTAAAGTTGATTAAGATGGCGTACGAGGCGGGTATCAACTTTTTCGATACTGCCAACATCTACTCCAATGGCGAGAGCGAGCGCATTCTCGGCAGGGCTATTAAGGAGAATAATATGGAGCGAAGCCGTATCGTCGTGGCCACCAAGGTGTTCTTTGGTCTTGGCAAGACGCCAGGCGCCGAGATCGGTCGTAAAATGGACAGCAACCAAATCAACAACTTGGGCCTGTCGCGCAAGCACATCTTTGATGCCGTCGATGCCTCACTTGAGCGTTTGGGTCTCGACTACATTGACCTGTACCAAATTCATCGTTTCGATCCTGTAAGTATTTTCAGCGCTGGGCCTAGAAAATATGTCTCATTTTTTCTTTTTATTTCGTGATAAAGGAAACCCCGCTCGAGGAAACGATGGAGGCGCTCCATGATTTGGTCAAATCAGGCAAGGTCCGCTACATTGGCGCAAGCTCCATGTGGGCCTGGCAATTCCAGAAGGCCAACCGCATCGCCGAGAAGAACGGCTGGACCAAGTTTGTCAGCATGCAGAACCTGTACAACTTGCTGTACCGCGAAGAAGAGCGCGAGATGCTTCCGTACTGTGTGGATGAAGGTATCGCTGTGATCCCATGGTCGCCACTGGCTATGGGTCTTCTTGCTGGCAAGAACCGTAACACTGTCCGTAATGGCGGGGGGATGAATCTGGAGAGCGAGCAAAGCGACAAGATCATTGATACAGTGGTGGAGCTTGCCCAAAAGAAGGGTGTGACACCTGCTCAGGTACAGTTTTGTATTACTGTATATCTCAATTTGGCATATGATGCTCATATTCCGGTCGCATACTTAGCTTTCTCTCGCCTGGATCTTCCATAAACCGGCCATCACTTCTCCAATTGTCGGCATGGGCAAGGAGTCACATATGAAGGATGTAATTGCCGCCCTCAAGATCAAGCTGACCGATGAGGAAATTAAGAGCCTGGAGGAACATTATGCACCGCAGTCTATCTGGGGTCATCAGTAAATGAGTCGCTTAGCATACCTGATTTTTATTAAATGTACCATAACGAAAAAGACTATCTTTTTGTAGCCGTATCTTGTGCGAAATTCACAGCCCTACCTGTAGAAGAAAAAGACACATTTAATATACATATGTACCTCTTCTTCACAAAAGATTTACAAAAAAAAAAAAAGGCTACGAGGCCAAGTAGTATAGTCAAGGGTGCTAGGTAATGGCGGCAGCATGGTAGGCGAGGTCAAGGGGCCTGAGATTACTCCTGCTATAGCGACTAAGTCAAATAGGTCGTCTCGCGAAACATGTTCTTACCCTGGCGACTGACGAGCACTTACCTTAGTTGCAGCGATCCTTTGCTGAGTATTCCCATGCGGCCGGCCGCCTGCTCGGTCACCAATGGATGTGGTAGACAGATATGATAAATCTACGTATGAATCAAACGAGGTTTACCGACTATACGCTTTGTCCTGCATAAACAGCATCAACGGATGTTGGCGACCTTCAAGCAAGCTGGCTGGGACATCACGAAAATCGCCAATGAACTAAATGTGTCACGAAAGACCATCTATAAGGCCATTGCTGATCACGAGCAATATGGGCACTACGAGCGAAAGGAAGGCTCCGGGCGCCCCAGAAAGCTCACGAGCGTGACGAGCGTCTCTTGCTACGCGAAGTCAAGAAAGATCGTCGCGCTCCTCTGCAAGACATTACGCAGAAATTCGGCCTCGATGTCAGCACCAAGACTGTCCGACTATCCCTTAAACGTGCTGGCGTCAATTCTCGAGTCGCGAAGAAAAAGCCCTTCCTGACTGAGAAGCACAAGGAGAAACGTCTTGCTTTCGCCAAGAAGACGGAACCCGGCGTCTTCGAGAAGGAAGGTCGCCGAACCAAGAGCACAGCGGTGGACTTCGTGAACCAGATCTACGAAGGTCCACTGAAGCGTTTCTTGGACACCTGCCCTGGTTTCCTGCTCATGGAGGATGGAGCACCGATACACCGTAGCAACGCGCCGAAAAAAGTGGCTGGAAAAGCATGGGATTGTCAAGATAGACTGGCCTGCACAATCGCCAGATCTCAATCCCATCGAAAATTTGTGGAGGCAAATGAAACAAGAAGTGCAGAAGGCGCACCAGCCTGGTATGACCCAAGAGGCCTTCACAAAGTCTATCCTAGATGCGTGGGGGTCTTGTGAGATGGCGGACTGGAACAAGCTCATTGAGAGCATGCCAGACCGTATCAATGCCGTCATCAAGGCGAAAGGCGGCAGTACGAGATGATAGAGCTCTACTGTCTCCTATAGAAGCAAATAAACTATACCTATCTGCCTCAAATTTATACACCATATAACATGCCATCGTGGCTACAGAGGAGTGTTTGTTCTATCTGAATAGCTCTAATAGCTGTGGAGAAACTGTAGTTGAAAGATACTCTGTTGGGTGATGAAAAAGACGGAATTTCAAAAGTGTTTCCTTTTTTTTGTCCACTGACTGTACTGTAGGGAAGGCTATGTACAGTACGATGTAGAGGCAATTGTGTATGTACAGCATTGACAGTATACTGTATGCTAAGGCTTTGATGAGGACGGTCATTCGGTATGTACTTATGCCTAAAGTATGTACTGATTAGAAACACGGCTTTTTTGGGCCTGTTTTCAGAAAAAAACATGTAATCAATTGCATACGTGCTCTAACACACAGAGTAGTAAATAACGGCTACACCTTGCAAAAGATGAAATAGTGTAAATTGCATATCAAGGAAAAAATGAAAGCAATCATCTTGTGTAAGTGCCTGAAAATGAGTATACTGTATACTGTAGACAAGACGGCCTAAAATATGGCTCATCCAGCAAGCGCCAGACTGCGATAACGGTACTAGTGTCGATGTGGTCAACAGCAAAGACGTTGCGGAAACTGGATACGGAAGACTGGCAGTATTTGTTCTAGCAAAGAAGTTCAAGAGGGCTATACACAGGCGCAACGCCAACATACCCTGCTCGTCGCAGATGCCTCGAGACCTGGACATCCCAAATGTGCTGCTCTTGCGGTACAAGGTCGCTCCAGAGTCTTCAGCTTGACAAAAGTGACGCGATATTTAAGTCGCATACTGTCGTATGCTGCATATCTGCGACAAGTTATGGCAATGAGATGTCAATGCGTCCCCCAACTTACGTTCCTAGTCCCTTTACTCCGTCCTAGGCTACGGAACATGCGTTTTCACGCAAATGTACGATGCCACCCAAGCAAGGAGCTAAAAATTATTCGGATCTCAGAAACTCGTTGACGCGTAAATGCAAGGCACACGCTTTCTCTTCCCCAGGCTTGATTTAGCCTGCGACTTTCTGTTGGGTTTCAATCGAACAAATGCAGACGACCTGGGCTCCGAACCTTGTCACTAATAAAACGGAAACTTATACTGGATTGTGTAACGTGAACGTGAATATGAGAGCCTATGTGTATTATCGCATGGGATGCAGGGTGATATAGAGATAAAGAGAATATAAAGTATGTAAACAATCTGTCGTGGTGTATCTTCACAATTTGGTGTCTTGTCGCGGTCCTGGTGCGTCCAGCCATGATCGCATCCTATTGAGGGCCTGTAACGACTGACCCTCGGACGCACTCACGCCTGCAGCCGCAGCCGCAGCCGCACTGGAAGAAGCGGCTGCCGAGGGCGGTGGCGCTGGCGCTGAATTCCTCCTATCCATCAACAAAAAGTGCATCTGCATCCGCATCCCGTGGCAGACCGCCCTTAAGCTTTGTATCTCTTCCTGGAGGCGGAACGTCTCGGTCATGAGTGCCATATTCTGTTTGAGTTCGAGGTTGGCCATGCCGGCTGACAGGGTTTCAAATTCGGTTTTGATTTCGCTCTCTTGGCTGAATTCCTGTATCTCTTCGAGACGAGCGGCCAGCGCTTCGAGTTCCCGTCGTTGATCGGTTTGCTGCCGCTTCAGCGTCGTGTTTTCCTTGCGGACTAGACTGATTTCGTCTCGTAACATCTGCTGTTGCTGTTGCTGTTGCCGTAAGAAACCTTTGATGCCCTCATAAGGACATAGCTCAATATGCGTGTCTTGTTCCCAGCGTTGCCCTGACCATGGGCATCCGAAGCTGGAGTGCTCGCAGTGCACTGGATGCTGAGGGCAGGTATCGAGGTGAGCCATATGGTCGGACCGTGGCCGAGATGTGGTGCAGTGGGGACATTCGATTATTTCGGCTGGACAGCGCTCATGGTGGTCCTAACTCACATCTTAGAGACCATTTGCCGTATCTTGTCGTTTTCATTACCTCGAGTTCAAAGGCTCGCAGCTTTTTTTTGCACATGGAGCATTCTGTGGTGCGATACTTGCATGCCTCGACGTGTGAATGCAGATCCTTTTTGAGAACAAGCTCTTTGCACTCATCCAGATCACAGGGAGCAAACGCATACAGGCAGCTACTTTTGACGTGATGCTCAATATACTGCCGCTGACCGATATAGTCGCAACCCTCGTCAGACCGAGGGCAGTGAACATCGAGCTCATTCACCATGTTGCATATAATTTTGACAGCCGGCTGAATGTCGTCGAGAGAAACGGCCGAGCGATCGAATGGGCATATGGGAGAGGACTCGCAAGCTTGGTATATGCATGTTTGACAAAAGGTATGGCTAAATGGAAGAAGTTAGACTATGAGTTCCATAAAGTAAGAAGACGAGCGATGGGGACATACCCGCACGGTAAGACGACCGGATCGATAAAAGGAACTTGACATATACAGCATAAAAGATTGGCATTCACAGTACCGACATACTGGAGTGAGCGCAAGTCGACCACATTTTCCGGTTCAATTGGCATGAGAAGCAGGTCAAAGCAGGTCGAAAGTAGGTTAAACTGAGGCCGTGGCAAGAAGGATAGTCTAGGGAAATCACATGCAGCACTCACCTTCACTTTCGCATTTGAAACCCCGTCAAAAGTTATGCCCTTCCCTCTACACTTTTTAAACAAAAATCGCTGACGAGTAACAGTTTAGTATTGAAGCGTTGAGCTCTTAAACGCTGCATTTTAATCAACTGTCTCTGATGAGGGAAAAGAAAGGAGAGTCTATACAGATAAAAAAGGAAGCTTAGCTTAGCAATATTCTAGTAATTATGTGAAATATCCTGACAGAATCTGTTGAGAAACGGAGTCAACGTATTCTCCATGAGCTGCACAAAAATGTCATACGGGTGCTTTGATGAGAGTCCTTCAGCTGTTTTGAGCGAAGTAGTGAGTGATCCTTTCTTCGCTAAAATATTCCGGTTAATGAGCTGTAGCCGAGCTTATTTGAGGGACCAATTGCAACGTCGTTTAAACTCTCATGATAACGTGACAACGCGATAGCGTGAGATACACACAGCTTCCTCTCAGCTGGCAAACTCACCTCTTTCCCTATTTCCAACTTCTGTGACCATGCGCATCGCTGCAGTACAATTCAACATCAACCACAAGGACAGACCCAGCAATTGGGATCGCATCGCCCAATTCATCGATGAAGCCGCAGAAAAGAAGGTGGACCTCCTAGTTTTTCCAGAGTACGTTCTTTTGTCTTCCCTTTAGACGCGTCAAAATGCAATAACTCTGTTCTATAAAGATATATCATCGGTGGACCCGGTGAAGATGCTGTTCTGGACAGCACGGCGAGGGAGAAGTTCTGCGAGCTGGCACGGCAGGCCCAGATGGATATTGTCACGGGCACCATCGTTGAACGCGACAGCAAGGATGGCCACCTTTACAACTGCGCGTATTATATTGACAAGGACGGCCAAATCCTGATGGAATACCGCAAAGTCCATCTCTGGCACCCGGAGCGCGATTACCTCCGTGCCAGTGACCGAGGGTTTCATACGGCCACGAACCGCTTCGGCTTAAAGGTCGGTATGTGCATCTGCTGGGATATCGCTTTCCCGGAAGGTTTCCGTCATATGGTACTCGAACATGGCGCACAGCTCATCATAGCTCCTGGTACGTTTTCTTCTGTAAGTGTTATACGATTGGACGGCTGACGTGTATCAAACGTACATACATACACACGTAATATAGCTTACTGGACGTACGAAGACGCGGGTGAGATTGGCATGCGACACGACCCCGAGAGCGAGGCCAAATTTATCGATTATGTCTGCGCAGCACGTGCCATGGAAAACGAGATCTGCATGGTTTTCTGTAACAGCGCGGCGGACGACGTGCACCGACCGTTTGGTACTATGGCCGGTGGCACCCAGGTCACTGTGCCGTTCAAGGGCCCCGTGACGCATACAAAGAGCAATAAGGAGGAAATGATTGTGACAGATGTGGACGTAGCACAGCTGGTCGCTGATGCGGAGACCTGCTATAAGGTCCGTCAGGATTGGCGTGCGGGCAAGGTGTTTGGTGGCATGCGGTCATATGAAGTGGAAACTTTGGTATCCGGCCAGAAGCAATAGATTGGATTCAAATATTTAGCTATAATACGTTCAACTTTCATTTCATATTACGTATTCCATGGTAATATATGGCAAGATTCTGAAGCGACACATTGCAGCTGGACCTAGTCATTGGATGCGCTGAAGCCCGTATTCCATTTGGCGTCGCTTGTATACACTTGACTGCTAACCTTTATAATCGGCTTGCTGCGTCAATGGATGTTTCTTTTGCCACAAGGGACATCTCTCTCTCCATACAGTATCAATAGGTGCACCGCTATATGTCTGATACAAAGGTATAGTTTTTTTAGACCAAAATATGCTTTGCATACAGGCGAATCCCCTCCATCGAGCGTGTGAATCCTAAGCGGAGGTATCCAGCTGATCGACCATATAAAATTCGCATCTGTTGTTCAGCCATAATGCCTGCTTGCGTTCGACAAATCCTTCCAACTCCCAGTCGTGTGCCTCTAAATGATGGTCTCCGGCTGTCCAAATGTAGACCTGACAGTCGACCTGAATGGTCTCGTCGTTGGCAATGTGCACTTTGGTAGGACGCCGTTCATATTCCTGTGCGCGACGAGAGGAGGTACTTTAGCCTCTTTTCCGTTTGTGTGTATATTGCGTTTGAGCTTACATCGCCCTCAAAAGCATCAAGGCGTTTTACATCGCCTGGTAATAGGCCTTCACACAAGATGCCCCGCACTTGGTCTTCTTCTTTACCGGTACGAATGACACCCGGATAATCTAAGCCTTTGAGAGCATGCCGTCTATGGCCCTTTTGTTTGCTGTGAGACGGAACGAAACAAGATAGGCAAACGTAGATCAAGCTATCAGCCTTCGTGAAGGAGATACGGTACCTTGAGGATGGCAGGGCGGAATACGAGCGTCTCCAGTTTCTTTTGCTTTGCTGTTTCGGAAGCGGCGAGTCCGCAAATAACTGTTCGAAGGAATACAAGACAAAGTAAGCGAATCCAGGTCAGCAATTCAAAGGCAAGATTACGAGCATTACCTCGCGTATGAACATCGGGCGACATGAGCGTGCCATAAAAGAATGCTGCACTGGTCATGGCTAATACAAGACGATATAGAAACACAGAAACAGAGATAAAGGGCGATATAAGGTGGGGGGCATATCAGGCTCAGTCCAGTTCCAGCAGAACTTGGCTCCATTTGGTAATCGCGTCGGTTTCACCTGTATTCAGGCACCCAGGCATCCATTGCCATCTTTCGGTGCGTGTGAATCCACGAATGCGCCTACTGTATGATGGCCCACAAACATAGCTTTGGGTTTATAGTAAAATCTCAGTACTTGTACATTTCACGTCCAGTGCATACTGTTATGCACGACATGTGCATTCGTTTGCGCATTCTTTTCTATTTCTTTTCTACTTTGCCTAGGGACGCATTTCGTACTTTACATCACTTGCAACGAGACCAGAAACGAAAGCCTTGAAAACCATGGTGACTAAGACATACACATATACAGACTCTCCTCTCTCTATTTTCCGCCTGGTAAAGTGAAATTTATAAAAGAGGCCGTACAGTATAAAGGTGGATAGCTGGATACAGTTTCTCAGAGCTGGACGCATCCGCATGACTGTTCTCTTCGATGGACATATCTACAAAGAACGTGTAAGATCCTATAACTGCCGCACCATCTTGTTTTCCGAAAGCTTATTGACTCCAGTCAGTTGAAATCAAAAAGTCGGTAATAAACGACAGTACGGAAGCTAGCTATTACATCATCGTCTAAAATGCAAGCTGTCATAAAAAATTGCCCGGCACATGTCTTGTATTCGGTATGATGTGGAAATATACTCACTGCGACCTCTACTATCCTCTTGTTCAGCTAATGTCCATGACCGCTTTGTGCAGCAAGAAGTTAAAATTGTAGATTTTCTCTATCGTAACACCGACATAAAAAAGTGTTCCTGCTACATAGGATGCTGCATCACACTTTTGCAAAGCAGGAAAGAAACTTGTACTCTCCGCAGCACCTATACGATAGATAACCACGAGCCAACCGTCCTTCGGAAAAATCCAGTATAAAGACTGGCAACCCCTATACGACATCTTGACAAACACAAACACAACTTCATCCTTCTAAAATATCTCCGTATGTCTACCTTCGTCGCTTTCTTCCCAGTACTTTGTTTCTCTTCAACTCATGTTGACTGTATGCAAGCAAGCAACAAATCGTCTCGCAATTGACTTGGCGCTGGCGGAACGTATCACCAGCATGGCTCCTGACACGTGCGCGCCGATGATTCAGGCCGTCTTATCTGAAACTGATCAGCAACGACAGAGCATCCGGGATTTTGTGCATATTGTACGATGTCTTGAAGAGCAGTACCGGCGGCGTGTATACGCAAGCGAGCAATTGATCCGCCAACTGGAGACACATACTTCCGGCCTCGATCAGCAGCACAAGCGACTCGAGGTTGACCGGGCTGAGGTTCAGCAGGCCCAGTGCGAATGCGAGCAGGAACTTCCGCAACAGCAAGTGCTCGTTCAGACGCTCGAGCGCAAACGAAAAGAACGACAGCACCTATACGATGCCTGGCACTGGGTCCCTGTGCTTGCCTCGCGCTACTACAAGCAGCGCTACCTGCATGCACGCGACAAACACGCGGAAGCCGAAGAAGCCGTTGCACGCCTACGGGATACGCTCGAGCAGCACCAGAATATGCTACGGAGAGTATCCCATGCTCTCCACGAGCTCCTCTATGAGCGTGATCAGACTGCACGCCACTGCCAAACGGTGCGCAGCGACCTGCATCGGCTGCATCGGACCCTGGCCACGCTGGATCAGGGCCAGCGGTTTTGGCAAGCCTTCGAGAAGGATCAGATCCAATTGGTTGTCGACGCCGCCCGCCGGGTCTGGGAACAAGAGGAGCCAACTTACCATTGGGTCAAGACGTTTCGCATGGCATGTTTTGAATATGCCGAGTGTCTGCAGTACGGGCGCGAGCGCTGGACGAGCGATCGGTTTCAACGATTTGTGGAGTTTGACTGCACGGACTGCCATCATACCTTCCGGGATACATGGCCTGCGTTACATCAGGGGCAGCTGGTCTGTCCCGACTGTTATCGCGCAACGGTTTTGTTGAAGGCACCGCCGCCTGCGCCGTCTGTCGCAAGCAAAACCAGACGGCGAGGCTCGCTGAATTCGCAGGTCTCGAATCGCAGCATGAAACGCTTCTTGCGTGGTGTACTCACTAAATATACACAGGCGAAGTCATGCTCGCCTCTCATGTCATAAATAGTTTAATCCCTGATTTATATACAAGAGTATTTATATGATAATCAAAACAAAGTTTTATTACAAAGAGGAGCAAAAGAGAGAGTGTGAGAGAGAGCGACTAAATTGTGAGTGATAAAGTGATCTAGATGAACGATATGATGTGTTGCTGTATACATGAAAGGGTGGAGGCTTTTTTTTTTTTTACTGTTGTCCCGAATTAAAATTCACTGAGAGAGTTCTTCACAGCATTGTAGTACTCGGAAGGAAGATATTCGGCCAGCTCTTCCTTGGTCAACCAAGCAAAATCCATGCCGTTTCGTGGTTTGGCCTGACCTGCAAAGACACGTGCCTTCATGAAGAATGTCTGATAATAAAAAAAAAACAATGAGTGATCGGCGACACCTATTTTTTGACAGTTACGAGGATGATTCTCCGCAATACTTTACCTTCAGACCGGTATCCTGCTCTGCCTTGGCCGACGACTGTTTGAAAAAGCTGACTGGCTGACGGCCGACGAGCCAGGTGTCCATGTCAGGGCCGCAGTCCTCCTTGAGGGAACGCTCGGCAGCCTCGTGAAGGTATTCCTGCTTGTCGAGCTGGCCCTGAGGGAAGCGCCAGCCCTCCTTGTCCTTGAGCACGAGATACAGTGTACGCTGCAACGCACGATCAAGACTCTTGACATTCTTGGTCTGGTCAGCCTCGGTCGTCCGAGCGGCCTTGTCGGCCTTGGTGGTGGGATCCTCTTCCTTTGGGACATCCGACAAAGGCAGGTCGGTTGTCATGGCAGCACGTCGTGCATTTTCTTCGTCTTTCCATCGGCGTTCGGCCAGCGAGCCCTTCTTGAAGTAGAATTCGGTGGGGAATGACGAGGCCTGCTGACGTTCGAGCTTCTCCTTATAGTCAAAGTAAGCCCGTTCAAAGGGTGTTGAATCACGCGTGATTTGCGGTGCGCGGGACAGAATGACAGAGGCGAATATCCGATTGTTCTTGATGACCAACGGGGTCAGGGAGGCGTTGTTGGCTGAGGTAGTAGCAGCATTAACAGCGGTGGCGTACAGCCGCTTTGACAGCCGATGCATGTCGCTTAAAAGTGAACTTGGAAGGAGAGGGAAAAAATAACACTCCCCCCTCCCTCTCCTCACTGAGTCTTTGCCCTCCCCCGGCTGACTGCTGTGCTGCAAGAAAATTTGGCAAAATTGCCGGTTGTGGCTTTCACGCCCGTTTCACCTCAGACAACTTCTTGTTGGACTTTATCATACTTTCATGTCACTTGTTCCTGACTCTCATATTTTCTAGCCATCCTGAGAAGGAGTAATGTACAGCATAAGATAATCGTCTGTATACACTCTCACGCTATAGTTTCTATGATGCTGACGTGTTATACGGAGGGTCTAAAACCTCCAAATTGTTTTCGTTCATTACCTGCTATATGGAGGCATAAATAAGAACACTCTGTGATGATCGATAGCCTTCATTATATACACACATCACTTGCAAATCCACGGCAGCGAGAGTGATATTTCGACGTTTCTGCATAGTGCAGTAATATGAAGGAAGGTGGCGACTGCGCATATCTATGCTTATGTAAAGGCCGACGCTCATCAAGATGTCATGACCAAAAACGTAATACAACAGCGCAAGGCCGTGTGCAGAAACCTTTTTTTTGAAATGCTGGATGGAGCTGCGGTTCAGCACATACATCCAACCCGGCTGTGCACATTTCTGCAGTCGCATAGTCCGTACGTTTTGTATAAGCATGTGATAAATGTATTCCCAGGCAGCACAAGCATCGTCATGATGCTTAGGAAAGCAGTTTACATCGCGGGATATATATGAAGCGAGGATTGATTGGAGTGGACCGATTTTGCTTTACATTCATCGCGTAATGATAATGATGTTGTCCTGAAGGCTAGCTCAGGATGGAAATAGCTAAAACATCCCCCCCCCAATAATCACTTCGCAGCTTGCATAATGTGATCCATGCGGTTGGTTCACCCGTTTTTGCTCGGGACATGATCCGCTTATAACATCATCGTCATCAAGGTACAGCATGAGGCACTTCTTGACCCTGATACATGATGTAGCCGTCCCGGTGATCGGCTGTAGGGGCGGGGGCTAAGAAAGCTCATCGATGAATGACCCTACGCCATATTCTACACCACGAGGTCGGCACTAGCAACCATATCCACAAGACGTGGTCGGGTTGACGTAACCCAAGAAAGGAAAGGCACGAGTGCCTAAGCTATTTGTGAAAACTTTGTTCGGCGGGCACGGACAGCTGTCCTGTGACAATGATTTAATAGGTCGATCGGCAATGACCCTTGGTTGGAAAGAGCCGGGATGATGACTATACTTATATTACTATAATTTTACGAAAACGCCGGTAGGTTGCCTTACACCAAATTTACTTCAAGACAAAAGAAAGGAGAAATTTGAGAAGAAAGACGGAGGCAAAAAAAAGAAAGAAAAAGAAAAAGGATCTGCAGCAGCACGTACATGAAGGAAGGATAGAGGGGAATGGGCAAAAAGACCTATTGTGGCTGGTCTGCGCGCTTTGGGCATCTGCACAATCTCATCAATTAGGCAACTTGTCCCAACTATGGTATCTCAGCTGCGTCAATGACTTAGCTTTACATCATCGGACGCATTGACCAAGGTGATGAAGACATGCAACAACCGGCATGCGTAAGCTATCATACCTGTTGTATTTGTTCTCGTTGTCCGTATCGATTTGGCTTGAAAACGCAAGATTCTTGTTTCTACTGTGTTCTACCGTCATGCTAGGCTAAAGCAATCCGATTTATTACCCGAAAAAGCCAGTCTAGCCGATTGAATCACGTCAAAACAAGAGCGTACACATAGCTTTTAGCTTTCCGAGGTCACAAGGGCACATGCAGTGTCTCCACGTCATGGCTTCTTTTTGTTGTCATCTGAATGCGATCCCAAAAAGTGGGTGGTACTTTACTATTTCTTTACACCGATTCCATCTGACCCATGTGCGTATGTGTGTGTGTAGGCTTAATGACCCTATCAGGGTGAGGAAAGGTAAGCATATGTATGATGCGCGACAAGAGCATGCCAATGTTCTCCTTCTCTTTTCTGCACGATTTTCATTAAGGAGGAGGAGATCCTGTCTCGGAAGCCCGAGATAGAAATGGAAGCGATCGGCGGAAAAATGAAAAAGCACTCTTTCGTTTCCGTGGGTCGTTTGATGGACCTGTCACGGGCCGACCTGAACTCGGGTAAAAAGATAGAGAAGAAAACAAAAGAGAAGCTCACTGTAGACCTTATGACGAAAACGCAGCTCACCTGACTAAAAATTATGACGCTGGTGATGCGCCTCGTTGTCTTGACTCCTTGATCGTCCGTGATGTCGTACCTTCCAAAAAATAAATTCGACCCGTCCGTGCGCTATTTGTGATACGAAATGACGACTTTGCTTTTTGGGTTGAAAATACTTCAGGTTGATTTATTATCGTGTGCGAGCAAAAAAAAAAAAAAGAAGAAAGTAGATTGTGTGTGTGTGTGTCTGATTAAGGGCATAAGGTATGTGAGCGGGTGCTTTTTGTGTGTGATGAGAGCCATATGCAAAGTGTGCGGGGAAAGTAGTGACGGTTGAGGGGTTATCTACAAATTTTTAAGCAAAGAAAGGTGTAAAAGGACTAGAAAGTAATAGAGATGGTATATAGCAGCTTGAATCAAAGGATAATGTAAAGTGAGCATGGTGATCAACTCAACAGATCAAACCAAAGACGAAGAATGAGAAAAAGAAGAGGGATGCAAATTAAGGAATAGAGGCACCCGACAGCTGCGGTGACGGGTTGGAAGCGCCATGTGTAATAAAGAATATATATGTATAGAATGTACGAGAATAACGGCGATGCTGACATGGATGCTGGGTATATTGTTGCTGTGGGTGTGCTGTGTTTTTTCATTGATGTAGGAGGTAGATAATATATAATGTCTTAGATTCGTTGAGTGGGGACCATGGGGCGAGGGACAACGAGAGGTGGCAGACGGACAGGAATGGGTTGATAGGGCTGAAAGCCTCGTCGGGTGGAGTGAAAAGTATCCTCGTCAGTGGGATGGCTGTGAAGGAGGTCCTTTGGTGAAGGCAGGACGTGAGGATCGGCAGCGGGTGGAGCTGCT
The DNA here is from genome assembly GCA_000697355.1 of Syncephalastrum monosporum B8922. Classification (NCBI taxonomy): domain Eukaryota; kingdom Fungi; phylum Mucoromycota; class Mucoromycetes; order Mucorales; family Syncephalastraceae; genus Syncephalastrum; species Syncephalastrum monosporum. The sequence continues at coordinate 110,039 of JNEN01000919.1, read as the reverse complement.
GGTGAAGAGGAGCAAGAAGAGGAGGAGGAGGAAGATGAGGCCGGAGAGGAGGCAGCAACTGGGGAGTACGATGGCGGGGTGCTGGGAAGCCATGTAGGAGACGAAACGGATCCCAGAGACTCGGGCGATGGGGGAACGAGAGATGAGCGATGCTGTTTGCTGTTGTTGTTGTTACTGATCGGCGAAGCGTCCAAAGAAGGACGCTTTCGGGATTTGCGGATGCCCTGCAGGGTACGGTAGCGATTGAAGCAGGTAGCGCGTTTCCGGTGGGGGAGCTGTCTCGATATTTGGCCCCAAGTCAAGCCACGGGCTACGCCCTCACAGATGATGGCGTCCTCCACGTCGGAGAAACGGCTACGTGGCTTTCCGTGCACTTGGAGCAAACGATGATCGATGAATTCGCGAGTCGTTTCGGTGGAAAGAGGCGATGGTGGAGGAGAGAGCATCTGCTGCTGTTGAGGGTTGAGAATATCGGCGACTACAAGCAAACATAAATAATCTGATTGCGTTTTGAGGAGGGCAGGAACTTACTGTTCATGATGTGTTAGAGCGATGGAGATGTGAGAGAAAGAAATGAGAATGAGACGAGAGGATTATATAGAAGAAGTAGAAGAATGAAGTTATTTTTTCATTGTTTTATGTTTTCGCATGCTTGTTTATATACTTTTCCGAACTTAGGCAAGGGACGGTGCCGCATAAGGATAACATCATAATATAATCTTATTGTAGGAAAATATGTGTCAGTGTTTAAGGTGCCTCGGTGGGGTGGGGATGACCTTGACATCCGATCATTGGCAATTTGAACAAAGACATCACGCACAAATATGCAGTGCGTCCTTGTTGCATTGGATCTCTCATTGATTCTAAAATAAGCCCCTACTCATATCCCGTCCAATCCGATCACTCATAATGGATAATCAATACAGAATTCTTGTGCTGAGGAGGGGTCCATATGCGTGTTGGTAAAAGTGCTGTTAAGATGGGGGGAGCAAAAGAAAAAAAGAAGGATGAGCGTGGGGGTTGCGTGATGCGACCCCAAGACAGAGCATGCTACATACTAGAAGACAGGGTCAAAAGCTGGGTTTGGGGGGGGGGGATTCATATGCGTCACGATCGAACGCAAAAATATGGGATCAAGAAGGGGCGAGTCACAATTAAGGGCTCTATCTACGGACGCAAAGAATGATGGGATGATGGCAGTGAACGGCCAAATTTAGCCTCGTATGATCCATCAAGAGAGTCTAAAAACACTTTGAGCCTAATAAAGCAGTATACCCTTTCTTGTCCCTCATGTGACATGCGAAGAAACACAAACATATTGACTTTATTTTTTTACATACCCAAGCGTCATCACACGAGCAATAACCTTGTTGATTTTTCTGCCAACCTGACTCCTATGCTTGGAAAGGAAAGAGGCGAAAAATAGGCGCGCGCATACGCATAGATTGTATGCCCTGAGAACGGTATGTTTCTGGATTGGTGTTCATATGCTCGCGCCCTGTTGACCGCGGGTTCTACCCTAGAATGAGTGAGGGAATATATGAAGATACCAAGAAATTCACGCGCGCATGTGTGTCGAACTTTACTGACGATATACGCCTTGATTGTATAGAGAGAGAGAGAGGGAAAAAAAAAGAGGGTTGCGCGCGCTCGCGAATATGGAGGGGCTTGGGATTGCACATAGGGAAAAAATAAAAATGCCTGCGCTTAACTTAGGGGACATGGTTTGCGTAGGGAGTTGGTTTTATGAAACACCGAGAATGGCATTATGAAAACACGACAGCATTAAGCGAACCATGTCAACTAAACTGTCAGCAACAGTTGCATAGCAACAGCCGCAGTAGTAATAGTAGTCATTTCAAAAAGGATGGAGCAAGATTACAACACGATGTTTAAAACGACCAGAAGAGAAAACGGGAAGGCTGCAGTGCAGGCGGCGTATCCGACAGCGTTGGATGAAATGCAGGGTCCGTCCTTTTCGGTGACACACCCTTTCGATACTTTCCCTTTCGCTTGCTTTCGTCGCTCGCTTTCCCACTCTTCAATGGCGGGTTTCATGCGGGGGCGCCTCTTTCATTGGCTCGTCAGGAAAATAATAGGGCTCAACTCTCTCATTTTCCTTTCCTTGTTCTTTTTCCCTTACCCGATCGATCCTGTCCCTACCCACATTTGCCTGCCTTTTGGCGTAGGATCAGCATCGGCTGATGCACAAACACTCGGTCCTAAAAAAGAGGGAAGTCCTTCCTTTTCTTGTTTGAGGAGGCATGTCCCTAGCCTAAACACATAATCATCCATTGACTGACTGTGCGTACTGGCCTCACGCTTGAGTGTGTACCTATTCACCCTTGACCAAACCAACCTAGTGCCCGCGCCCGCGCAAACTAGCCGACTCGCGTGTGCTGATTATTATTATCGAGGGCCTCTTGTACGCTCATCACGATGAACTTTGTCATGTACTCCTCTATTTTTCCTCTCTGTGTCCCACTTTAGTTTTCTCTGGTTCTTTCTATTGATTGAACCTGGTACCTGATTGTGTACGTGCGTTTTCCCCTTTCCATTTGTTCACATTTTTTACACACGTACATACATCTAACGATGACTATCGGCGTGTGCAAATCCCACCTTTTTTAGACGTACGTCCTTGCTTTAGTTCATTAGATTTTTTTTGAGTTCCCTTGCCCTAATGGATCATGGTGGCTCCTTTGCTCAATATCCCATCAAAGATTACCTGACCCGTGACTCGTGGTCCTATGAGCACGCGTTTGTAATAATTCTTCTTTCCCTGACGACTCCATTATTGTGAGATATGAAAATAGCATGGGCATTTGTCATATCACTTGTACTGCAGGTGCAAGGAAACAAGAACAACTTGAAAATTCACAGAAAGTGGTCAAAGGTGACACAAAAACTCTAAAGCAGTGAGTTTGACACCATCCGTGGACTGCTGTCAGCGTTTTTAGTGTACCTAACACAACAGAATAAGCACGGCCGTCAGCAATAAAAACGTAAAACACTTTTTTTACGGGGAGCAAGGATCGTTTTCTCGTAAGACCGTGTCCTCTGATCGAGGTCACAAGGCCTCTTGCATGCGAGTGCTGCAAGAATAAGAGAGAGCGCGCGCGCCCACATCAACAGGGGTCGCCTCAAACTCTGACGGCCCCAAAGAGATAAGACCTCCTCCATCCCTGCAGCATCTTAAATATTAAGAGAGTGAGAAATTAGGTATCGCCAGGGAAAATTTGCTCGCTTGTGCATAGCTCCTAGTGTACTATCGTTACTCCCACTTGCCCGTGCTTTATTTTCGTCCCAGAGGAAGATGAAAAAAAAAGGAACAAAAAGTCTGATACATTTTTTTTTACACCTAGCGCATTAGGCTCGCTACACATGACGTATATGCATGTATGTATTTGATATTATTACGATGATAGCTATACATGACGAACCAAGAATCGTCATATTTTTTCTTCTCGGCCTTCTCAGCTTCGATACAATTCTATTACTACGGCTTCTCTATTCTTCCATGGCATCATCCTCGTCACTCGATGGGATGGCTTCCGGCTCGCCATTAACTTCTTCTTCAGGCCCTGTTGGCGGCACGGTCTCGTTGATGGCGCTTATAAGTTCTTGGGCATGTTCATACATAGCCTCATCATCCGAACCGACAACTTGGTGCAGCTGTCACAAGAATAGTATATGTTAGTTCAGGAACCGTTCTAGCCACACCGACCACCACCCATTTCATACTCCTCACACCACATCCTCCTCTTCCCCTTTTGTCCAACTCCTTTCATCATAAAGAAGAAAAAGTGGACAACTGTTAGCCAAACTGAGATATTAGCCCGATCATGGAGAAGGTACTGGCGCATGTGTAACTGAAAATGATATCAGCACCCAACCCCACGCCAAGGACCACATGTATCTCAATGCGTGTGTGCACATACTCGGCGAACCGAGACGCACAAACAATGTGAACACAGACATCTCCTTTTCCCTTCACACGCATGGATACCTCATCCACCTTCTCTTTTCCTCTTTCCATTCTTCTAACCCCTGGAATTGCCATATCGCCTTACCTTGACCGCTGTTTCTAGGCAGTCCCTTGCGTCCTCCCAATGGCCTATCCGCTCATCTTGAGGCCGGGTCTCTTCTTCACCGAGGCAGTAATAGGCCCAGCCGTAGAGGTACCACAAATCGACCACTTGATCGTTTTCCTTTTGCAGACCTTCCAGGACCATGAAGGCGGGCTCAAACATGCCAAGCTCGAGGAGTAGTTTGACAAGCGCAAGACGCGTGTCATAGATGGGTATTGCTGGATCGTCGAGCTCCTTGTCCATCCAGAGCTGCATACTCTGTTGCAATGTTGCTCGTGCATCATCGCCTCGGTTTTGGCTGAGCCGCACCGAGGCCATCAACTGGTAAACTTCGGAACTGGTGGGGTCCACTTGCTGGGCTTGTGTCAGGTATTCTTCGCATTTCTGTTCGGCTTCAGGCTCGAAGCTGGCAACCGCAGATACTGTCAGATCTCCTTTTCTTCCACCACGCTTATTCTTTTTCCTCATGCGCGTTTCTCCCTTTTGGCCCTTCTCGCTTCCAAGTCTTCAGGTTTCCTTACCAGCAATCTGTCAAATAGATCTCTGTCATGGAACAGAGTGCACTTGCCATTTTGCTTGCAAGCGCCCGTGCTTCGTCCGAGTCTTCGGGGATCTGTGACCGTTCGTTTGCCATGATCTGGACTCCTTTTTCGAAGGCTGCGATCGCCTCCTTCTCCACTGACATTTGGCCAAGGTACATGTACTTGCTGTATCCCGTCTCGGGTTGTGCTTTGATGGCTGCAAGGAAGTGCTACCCAACACGTTAGGCTTTTTCGCTGAAATGCTGTCTGCCTTATATACCTCGCGTGCTTCCATGAAGTGCTCGAGTTCCATTTCGACTTGACCAGTGACCTCGAGGATCTCGGCATTGTCGGGCTCAAGCTCGAGACCTTTTTTACAAAAGGCATACGCCGTAGAGTAATCGAGCGAGTCGATGTTTTGCTGGATCCGTGGAACGAGATCGGCGACAGTGAAGCTGGGACCCGCCATCGTGTGTGTATGGAAGTTTTATGCAACCTTCGCTTCGAGCTGCTCTTTTTCACTTTTTTGACAAGCCGCTTCCCGTGACGGCGATTTAGCGATTCAGGCACATTATCTGAGAAAATACACTGATTGTTGGCGTGCCACACGAGTTTTATTATTGCGCTTTTCTGCTTGGCTCAGATGGGGTTTGGAGTCTACCGCTTATACGCGCTGCAAATGTCTTTCCTACTGCCTCGCCTCCGTCTTCCGGTGATGGCTGGTGGAATAGCCCAGCCGAGAAGTGCGACGCTTGCACAGCCTCGTCACCGCGCACAATCATGTCCTTCTCGTAGGCCGCCACAGCCTTCTCTATCGCCATATCACCATTGTACGCTTCTATCAGCTTTTTGCCAAGTTCCACTGCGCCGCAAATAGCATGGTTGCCTCCTTCCCCGCGATAGGGTGTCATGGCATGTGCCGCGTCACCAATCACTGTCACACGATAGCTGCGACCCGGGCCTGCTTGTTCCAATACTTTGGGCGACCTTTCGTGGATGATCAAGTGGGTCACTTCTGTCCCTTCGGGAGTCCCTTGTACCATAGCGCCTGCTAACCCTTCCAGTGATGTCTCGGCCCACTTCTTGGCTTGGACAAGGCGCTCGGCGTTGGTCTCGTACACGGGCGCAGTATCGTCAAAACATGAAAGAAGCCATTGCACCAAGTATTTGTCCTCCCGATCGGGGTCCACGTCCGCCACACAGGTGAAGAGCCGGTAGGCTCGCTCCTTGTTACCGCCAAAGTACATCGTTACCGTCCGTGAGAGCTCACCAAACGGGGCAAACTCCTCCTCTGTCATACGCCGTGCTGCTGTCAGTGCTCGTAGTGCACTTGGCTGAGTTGCTTTCCAGAATTTATCCTTGCCCACGATATGCTCGCAAACATGCGAACGCCACCCATCAGCACCCACGACAAGGCAGCCCTCAGCTTGAGTGCCGTCCTCGAATGTAACATTCACGTTGCCGTCTTCTGTTTCTTGTAGCGTTGAGAATTTCTTATTCCACTCAATGTCGAGACCGTCCATCAGCCACGCCCTGAATCGGCGGCGGTTAACCCGATACATTGGACTGGGGCTCTTGGCTGCTGAAGTTTTGAGAAACACAGTGCCGGTGTGGGCTCCCACCAGAGCAACGTCGTATTCACGTGGCACGGCCGGATTGACGGCTGATGTGCTGCCGAGCGTTGCAAATTTGACAGGATCTATTGTGCTCTCCAGCGGACCAAGGCAGAGATCGCGCACGCTGATGGACCAGCCTTGGGAGCGCATATCGGGAGACGAGTCGCGTTCAAAGATTTTGAAAGGAATGCCGTGGTGCTTGAGAACGTTGCCCAGGGCCAATCCTGAGAGCCCGCCTCCAACAATAAGAACAGGCTTATCTGCTGTCATAGTTGATGTTGTACAGTAGCAAAAAAGAAAAAGAGAAGAAACGAAAAGGAAAAAGAAATTGAAGCTTTGCGCCGCCCCTCTATATATCGCAATTAGACTTTTACTTCTTTCTTCATGAGGCATCTTGTATGACTCCAACCATTGGGCCTGTTTTCCTTCATGCATGTTTGTTGTGGTCTTGTGTGACGATCTCGCATACTGAGTAACCATGGAAATATCCTACCATTGCCTTAGATGATGGAAGAATGAATTAAAGGTGTCGCTTTTAAGCTAAGGTACATCAGTTGGCATTGTGAACTCCAAACGAAGCCATGAACCCACTTTTGCACGCACAGTATCGGGTCATAAATCTTCTAGGCACTGTATCTTTTCCCGCATACTTTTTTTTAGGTTGGCTCGAGCAGCCACAAATGACGCAGTAACACATAATTTCAGAAGAAAAATTTGATGCGACTCGGTAACACATGTTGCAGAACTTTTGGCTCCGTTAATTCTACATCCGCAAAAATATACATACAGTGCGCGTGGTATATGACACCTGCGTCATAAAGCGTCTCGAAAATTAGCGCCTGGGGACCCAAATGATGGCCTGGGTGAAATAATATGCGATGTGCGCATGCCGTGAAGATAAACAGGGGTGTTCGCTTACCCATAATAAACAGAATAGGACCAAGACAGAGCTCTCTCTATTCGGCCGAGAATACAGATATCCCCACACCTGGCAAGACAAGTCACCTGCCGAAGCGTAGGACTCGCTTGTCTCAGTGACGGCCAAGAACTGTGCATCCGACCATATAGGGTCCCACTCATCCCAGTAACCAATACCAATGTACGTTACCAATTTGTCCTCCTCACACTTGGCATCCTGATTCCGAAAAGTAAAGGTTTGATAACGGTATATTTACATATCATCGAAATATTTAGAGCTTGGACTCAGACTTGCGAGCAAGAGTGGCCGTGATCAGACCCGAGGGGTCGGGCATGGGGTAGTAAAGGTCGAGGTTCTTGCCAGTGTTGTCGATGTTGAACTTGGAAAGGTCGATGCCGGTGTAGTGCTTGTTGGGCAGGGCATAGTAGACTTCGGCAACCTCACGGAACTGGCCAAGGATGCGCTTCTGCATGAGATAAAGGGTGGCCTGCACCGAGGCAGAGTCATCCGTGGCAAAGGTGTGGAGGGTGATATCGCGCACGCCAGCGTGAACAGCATCAAAGTTGAGGGAGCGCATCACCGAGGCAGGCTTGGTGCCAAAGGTCCACTTGCAGTCAACTGAAGTCGAGAAGATACGGTCCCAGACCTCGGGCAGGGTCGTGTACTGGTCCTTGTAGAAGCCGTGGAAGGCAGAGCCGGTCGTCTTGAGGACGAGGAGGTTCGACAGACCAGACGAAATGGTAATGTTGTTCGTAGCACGGTCGTGGACAACGCTGGTGGTCGAGATATCCTCACCGTCACGGACGAAGGAGTGGGGGTGGGGCTTACCCTCGATGGTCATACGGGACCACTTGTGCTTGATGATGTCGACATGGACACGCGAAATGTGGGCATACTGCTTCAGGACGTGCTCGGTGATCTCCTGGGCAAACACCTCAATCGTGTCGACATTGGCGCTGCGCTTGGCGATGATGTTGACAGTGTTCTTGCAGGTGTCTGGAATCGTGTGTGTGTCAGCGCTTGCTTGGCCCCTTGCCCCCAGTTTTGCTTATCCTTACCAGTGGTCACAACGACAGAGTTGTCGGCCTTGGTGTACGAGGTCTCAATATCACCTTCCAGGGTGAGTCTGACCTATATGAGGGAAATATGCAGTTCAGTGAGTTTTTCATGCATGCCAAAACAGAAGCGGTTTGCGATGGAAACCAAAGCCGAGATATACGTACGGTAAGCTCAGTGCAGCGCTGAACCTGGCCCTCGCGGTAGACCTTCATGATGCGGACGAGGTCCTTGCCGTAGCGGGCAGTCTTGAGGTACACCTGGTTGTCGTTCATGATGATGTGTAGAGTTGGCTTCAGTAAGAAGAGATAAGAATCCAAGCTGTGCTTGCAAAAGCGATCGTTATATACCCTGTTTTTGAGTCGGAATATACCAGATGTCACTGCTATTTTGGAGCTAAAATCATACTCCGGCGGGTATATTTGTAAATTTGGCCCCGCTTTGGTCAATTTCTGGTCACAAACCAGGTCTATAATCATTTTGTCCCTCTGGCATTTGTGCGGGGAAAAAATGGCGTGATGCCTCTATCTGACAAAAGATATATGCTATTTTTCACACGATTTCATCAAACTTCAGGGCACATGCCCAAGAAACTTGTGTGGAGTTACTGTAGAAAGGATGGTATATCAAAAAAGTAATTACTACTACTGCTCGTATTATATCTATCTTTACAAAAGAGGAAGGATGTCTAGAAGACAACAGCAGCAGCAGCGCCAATGACCAAACAAGCTACGGCCGACGAGCGACCAACAACGGTTCCACCAGAGACAGCAGCATGCGACGCAGCAGCGGGAGATGCAACAGCCGACGAGTGCAATAGAGACGAGCTTGCAGCAGCCGTTGAGGCAGCGGTTTGAAGGCCCGCGGAGGCGCCCGTCGAAGCAGAAGAAGGAGCAAGGTTGGATGCAGCTGCAGAGGATGCACCCGCTGCCGGTGTAGCAACTGCGCTAGCCATCGAGTTGGACGCAGCCGAGTTGAAGGGGGTCTTCGAAGAACCACTGGCAGCAGCACCGCTCGAGGAGGCAGCAGCAGCCGCGGACGGAGCCGCCGCATTACCACTGTTCACATTGAAGGCATCAGAGAAGGTGTAACCTCTGTCCCAAAAAATAAAAGGTTAATATGACTAAGAGAGGTTGAGGCCGGATATCTTAGCATCTTACGTAGTGCCGTCGTTGTTGGTATAGACAAATTGGAAAGCATAACGGCCGTTTGAGGGGAGATCCTCGGGCACCTTGGCAACAACTGGTGTTAGTCGACGGAGATCAAAGAAGCTCCTGCATGAGTTCTACTTGTTCTTACCTGCCAAACGTAAGAGCCCTTGCTGCCATCAACGTTGAAGGAGTAGCCCGTGGGCTGCATCGCGCTCGGATCCGGGCCTTGCAGTACACGCACTTCCACGTTTTGATTCATACCGTTCATCCAAGCTATATAATTTCATTTTTCCATACATGGTTAACTGAATCATTCCAGCATAAAATACACCGCGGCTGAATTTAATGAATACTTGCTTATATGAGCTCTGGAAAGAACGAATGTTGCAAGTTAGCACGCATGGAACAAAAGAATGTGGTCAACAAGGTTTTATCGAACTTACGTATCACCAGCCTTGTAGGCAGCGCCATTCAGAGGTGAAGTGATATAGAACGGAACGCCGCCTTTGCTTTGCTGTGCGAGCGCACCCGTAGCAGCAACGAAGAGGATGGCAAACAAGGTCAAGTATTGAGTCGACTTCATGATTGCAAAAAGAACAAGGAAAGCAAAGAGAGAAGAAGGTGTTCTCCCCGGGGAAGCGTAATGAAACCACCCTATTTATTGTGATTCCTGGATCCAGGATCTGGACCTTGGATGAGGAGAGCTGCTCAACAAACAGACAAATGCATTGTCAGTTTGACATCTTTTTCCAACCCCTTAGATTGCTATCTCCATGAGTCGGGGTCGATATAGCCGATCACAAAAGTTAGTTAAGGTGAGAGTGGAAAAGGTCAGATGCATGCCACAGCCTGCGGACTACACACCCTTCACACACATGAGGCTCTCCTCGCTTGCTGCAAGGTCTTCTCCTCTTCGAACGGTCTTGTTTTGTTTGGACAGGGTCTCTGGGTAAGTATCCCATCCATCTGAGGAGTGTTTGATTTTACTTTTTTCTATCGACATTGCAGAACTATCCGCCAACCAAACAGTTCACAGCTAACCACACATGTTACAGAAAATCTGCAAGAAGTTTGAATTTGTGTCCGCGTGTGCCTTTTAAGTATGTACGAGTGACTCTCCATCACCCGATTTGCGCCCCTTTTGTATGGCCCGCATCTCGAACTCATTCTAAGGGAACATATTAAAACCGTAGATGGCGATGCAATCCAAACAACTTACGTATATGCGTATATTATTATATATTTGTCTTTATGATACGACATAAAGTACATGGTATCTATCTCCTTTCGTACCGTCTCCTATCCATTGTCCCTGGGTCCTTCCGTTTCCACCCATACATGAGAGCTTGTTTGCTCACGTTTGACTTGCTCCGTTTTCGGACTAGTATTTGCTTCAGCGAGCACTGTGGCGAGGTGGATTCTCAAATGGTCTTGCGATTGAGTCTAATCAACCAAGGTTGGATTCCACTCCATCTTCTTTGGCTGTTTCGATATTTGAAGCTTAATGTCGGTGGGGTCTTCTTGACGGCTGTCGGACTCTTCAGGTACCGTCACCAAGTCTTCTGGAAGTTCATCGTTAATCCACTCGTCCGCCAGGAGTGGCAGACTTGACTCAGCCCAGTGAATGTGCGAAAAAGTGCTATCCATTGTAGAAAAAAGAAAGATACTGTGATGCGTGTCAAATTCTGGAACTCAGATAGGCAAGGAAGGGAGACACTGCAACTCACGTGATTTGCAACTTTGTCTCTCAGTTTGCACTTGACGATGATCAAAATAAATTCTACAAACTATTGTACACACTGATAGTGCAGTACTACTGTACATAGAGTGTACTTGAGGATATGTGACCTCTGATTTAAATGTACAATTCCATGATGATCCTTGTTACCTAGAATACTCTTCTTCTTTTCCAGCTACATATAATATGCGAAATACATACAGGGTACTGCTGAAGAACCACGTGTCTCTTCGACAGAGTTCAGTGAATAATTTGGAATAGCAAGCAAGCGAAAGGAATGCCAAATAGGTTATATATAGCCACACAAGGAACGGGTAGGCATATTGACAAATGGCGAGTAAGAAGGTTTCTAGCCCTATGATATACTGTTATGCGCGTTTGCATAATGCTACACATGTGATGAAATATGGCATCCGTCCCATCTTTTCACATACTACGGATTCTCATTAAATATGTGCACGACAGCTACAGATATGCCTTACCCTTCTGGTTATCTAACAGCTTCGGTAGAGCTATATTTTGTGAGCACTTTTGTTGATCGCGTACTGCGTAGATTAGGAGAACTTCGAAGCATAGAAGGATTGGAGTTCTGGCCGATGGCTGAGGAATGCGAAGAAAAACGGAATTTTTGGAAGAGGCTTGAACTGCTCACTTTATTCACCCTTTCCTTCTTCTGAAGCGTAATGCAGGATGCCAGTGAGACACCTTCTATCGTTTCACCTCAGTCGGAACGTACCAAATCCAATGACGAGTCAACGCGTGAAGATCCGGGAGCGGCACTCTACGGTACGCCACCGACAGCGACGGCCAACACGGAAACATCAGTTGCTCTTGATCACCGCTTGAGTCGACCTCAGGGTAGTGATGAAAGTGATATCGACATACAAGCAACCACAGCAGCCAAAGCTGTTGAGGCAGTATATGGATCAACTGCAAAAGAAGACGACCGTCATACCATTGCTGCCGAACGAGCACTTGGCGGTACGAGCTCTGATATTCCGCGGCCGCATTCAGAAAGAGGCACCCTCGCATCCAGCGCGAGCACATTTTCTCATGCGCCCCGCGATACCACCAACCTGTCTCTTGGTATGCAGGTGAGCCGAGGTGAATCCGCCCCTGTCGAAGGTATGTCCCTGGAAGGGCACTCTACCCGCCGTAAGAAATGGCGCCGAGTGAAGCGCTGGCTTCAGGCTCCCGGTCGAGGTCTGCAAATGCTAGGTGCATATCATAGATCCAAACGCGAGGCTAGACGAGATGTCAACCTGGTGCGCTTGCTTGAAACGAATATCTTGCCAGGCCTTCTATTAGGCGCGAGTATTCAGCGTGACGAACATGGCAACCCGCGCGTTCCAGTATTCTTATCTCTAATCCATATCTCGATCAGCAGACCGCAAAAAGATGAAAACCAAACCAACGATCCGCTCCTTGTCGCCCGATCACGAGCTGGCGTTCAGAAGCCACCTCACTTTACGTACGAAGATACCAACCAAGATATGTATAAGATTATGGTTGGTTATGGGGCTCAGCCAACATTGGTTGGAAATTGGCCCCAATGGATGATCTACAGGCGACACCGGGATTTTGTCAAACTCCACTATCGCTATCGCGGCGTGGATTTGATAAGAAGACGTATACCCAACTTTCCCGACTTCCCTCGGAAGGGCAAGTACCGCCGACATTGGAAACCAAAACGCATGGAGAGTTTTCCATATAACCAGCCTTTCGCGATGGAAGACGACGAAAACGAGCCCAGTAGCAACTTGCCACCATCCATTTATGCCGGCTTATCGAGCGACTGGGGTCGAGAACCCGGCTTCGTCGCTGATTTGATTGAAGATCCGAATACGTTAAAGCAACGCGCCCTCGAAGAGTACCTTTACACACTTATGCATGCAGTGTCGACAACAGCCTATACCAACCGACTATGCAAATTTCTGGAGATATCTTACCTGGGCTTACGGCTCACAGTCCGTGAGCCACAAGGTTACCATGGCAAAGAAGGTTACTTGACTATTACAAACCGGTCCGACCGCGAGGTGCGTCAAACACGAAAAGAAGGTGTCTGTTGCGGTCTCTTGCATTGCAAAAGAAAAAGCGAGCCTGTATGGTGTATCGTAAGAGAAAGCTATCTTCTGTTCGTTCGCGCACCGCACGCGGTAATACAAAGACAAGGCGCCGATGTTGGTCTTATTGACATATGCGTTTAGTCAGAGATCCTGGACGTATTCATGTTTGACCATTTATTTACGATGCATCGCAGCAATCAAGAAGGAGTAAGCGACTCACATGAAGTCAAAAAGTCGAAGTCAAAAGAAGGCAGCAAGCCAGGTTCGCTGGTGTCAAAAGCACAATGGAAAGCAGAGCATACGCTGTGTGTAACCAATTCGCAACGCACATGGCATTTGCGCGCCAAAAACGAGCAGCAGGCGCGTCAATTTGAAGAGTCAATCAAGCATATTATTCGTCTGTCGCCCTGGGCTCGTCTACACCCATTTGATAGCTACGCTCCCATAAGGCACAGTGGTTCAGCAACTTGGTTTGTCGATGGAAGAGATTACTTTTGGGAAATTTCGTTGGCACTCGAAAATGCGAAAGATTACATCTACATTCACGATTGGTGGTTGGTAAGTTGAGCCTCGTCTGTCTCTCTTTTGCTTTCCTTGCTTGTGCTCTGACCGCTCTATACTAGTCTCCGGTAAGCAAAACAGGTTAAACAGCTGCTTCTGCTCTTAAGCACTATCAATCACACCTGTTTCAATATGTGTAGGAAGTGGTAAGCCTTTACTTTTCTTTCCTTTCTCGCCTTTCTGAAAACATCGTATCATTTACAACGTCTACAGTATCTTCGCAGACCAGCTTGCCGCAACGAAGCATGGCGTCTGGATAACATTATCAAGCGAAAGGCAAACCAAGGTGTCAAAATATACATTATTATCTACAAAGAGGTACGCGTTGCAGTTATGTGGCTACTTTCTCACATTACGTGTAGGTTGCCATGACACTTCCTCTCTCGTCCCACTACGCCAAGAAGTATCTGATGTCGCTCTCTCCCAATATTTTCGTGCAACGACACCCATCGCGAGCTATTGACATTGTGAACAAGGAGACTGTATTCTACGCTCATCACGAGAAAATATGTGTCGTGGACGGCCACCTGGCGTTTATTGGCGGTCTTGACCTATGCTTCGGTCGCTGGGATACACCGAGGCATGTCGTTGTAGACGACCACAACCCAAGCCTGGAACCCAGTAACATGGATCCACAGATATGGCCTGGCAAGGATTACTCCAATCCACGCATTCTTGACTTCCAGGCTCTCGAGAAACCTTTTGAGGACAATATGGACCGCAAAACGTTGCCCAGGATGCCATGGCACGATGTATCTCTGCGCCTTTGTGGCCAGCCCGCGCGTGATATTGACCGTCACTTTGTTCAGCGCTGGAATTTCCTGCGTCGCAGCAAAGCGGCCGCTCCTAAGCGACCGACGCCCCTCCTGCTGCCTCGCGCTGACCGACTTGAGTCATTGGACGAGATCAGAAACGATCCTTACAGCCACGATTTGCCCACAGCACACGTATGTTGTACACAAATCATGCGGAGCGCATCGCTTTGGAGTCTTGGTATACGTGAACACGTTGAGCACAGTATCGAGAACGGCTATGTCAAGCTGATCGAACGATCTGATTATTTTGTTTATATTGGTATGGAATGCACCCTGTACCACGCTCGTCTATCTTTACAGCATCCTGACCTTTGCTTTTAGAAAACCAATTTTTCGTGACAGCGACTGATGAGGGCTCGGTGTTGATTGCTAACCGAGTAGGCCATGCGCTGACGAATCGAGTTATACGGGCCAAGCAAGAAAACAAATACTGGCGTGCTATCATCGTCTTACCTTTGGTGCCTGGATTTCAGTCGGGTATTCACGAAGCTGAAGGTTCAACCGTTCGCATTATCATGCACTGCCAGTACCAGTCGATAAAGGCACTGTTCAAGCGTCTACAAGATGCGAGTATCAACCCACACGAATACATTTCTTTCTATGGTCTGAGGAACTGGGGAGAACTTAACGGAAGACTCGTTACTGAGCAAGTATATGTACATGCGAAGGTCAGTGGACCCCGAAGACGCGCACGGCCCTCTATTAAGCACATTGAAAAAGGTTTTGATTGCTGATGATCGCTCCGTTATCATTGGGTCCGCCAATATCAATGAGCGTTCCCAACTGGGATCGCGTGACTCAGAAATAGCAGCATGTATCCATGACACAGAAACGACGGAATCGACGATCGCAGGAAAACGAGTCAAGATCGGACGATTTGCACACTCACTTAGGATGCGGCTCATGTGCGAGCATGTTGGTTTGGATATTGATTCCTATGATCAGCAAAACGCTTCCAGAACGCGAAAAAGCAACAGCAAATTAGCAAGTCCAGTGACCCATAAAGGGAAGGAATCTACAGCACACCCGCTCAGAACAGACATCCAAACAAAATCGAGGATACGAACCCACCCATGTTGGTGCACGAAAAGCGGGAATGATACTCCACCGCCTGATCTATCGCCGACAGACTCGCAGGCACCATCACCTAGTGTCGAATTGAGTCCTTCATCAGGTCAGACGAGGACAAGGGGCAGCAGGCGAGGGAGCCAACCAAGCAGCACAACGAGTCAGGATGGCGAGGCTGCACGTGAGCGACATGCAGCGTTTTGGGCTAAGCTGCGTTATGGCGAGGATGACACGTCGTCCGTGGACGAGTATGCGGCCAGTTACTATCGCGACGATGTGCACCTGAGCTCAGAGTCGTCGCCAAGGGAGTCCGAGACAGCAGAAGCAGAACACAAGGAACCCGATTGGCCCATCTTTGGGTCCCCCGATGCGGTCAGTGCTGCATTGCTCGACCCATTAAGTCCTGAGTTTCACAAGGTGTGGCACTGGACAGCTCGGCACAACACGCATCTCTTCCGACAAGCATTTCTAGTGGTTCCTGACAATAATGTGCGCACGTGGGAAGACTATGAAGAGTTCCAATCAATGGCCAAAGAGTGTCTAGGCCGCAAGGACATCAATTCGAGCGGGACACTCAAAACTGCGACCCTGGCGGGTGCGTCCAGAAAGAAGAATGTGACCACAATCGATGAGATACTGCAGCAAGTCCAGGGGCACCTTGTGATTTGGCCTATCCATTTCTTGGAGGACGCAGACGAGCGTAACGAGTTTCTGCAGAACCGAGACAAGATTGCACCCATTGAAATATTTAACTAAAATAAAGCATCCTGAAGCAAACGAGGAGAACGTTTTTTTTTTTTACTGAATAAGTAGTTACATGGGTATGACATTAGAATGAAAAGTGGAAAAGAGAATGACTTCAAAAAAAGAAAGAAGGAAAGAAAGAAGGAAAGGGAAGCATACACATGATAGATTGAGACGAGAGAAAAATAAAGAGACAGAAAGGCGAAGGTGAAGGTAGTAAAAGTAGGGCAAAGAAAAAAGAACGTAACGACACTTAAACATATATGTATAATGGGGGGGAAGGGGGAAAATACTACATCGAGAGAGGACTTCATAAAGATATGTGGGTCAACAAGCAAGTTCGCCCTTCTGCACAACATGGAAAGGGTAATAGTGAGAAATAGAAAAAAAAGAAGAAAAGGAATAAAATAGAATAATAGCCTTCACCCAAGCGGACCTGTCTGTCAGATTAGAAAGGTTGACCCATCAAGCCGATTGGATTGGGTTGGGATGTCGGTGGTGGCTGCATATAATGATAGGCTGGAGCAAACGAGAGCTGGTTCGCCGGCGAGGAGCAGGGCGGCGGCGAAATAGGTGAGGACAGAACAGAAGAAGTCGCAACAGATGTTGAAGAGGAGGACGAAAATGATGAGGAGGGCGAAGGAGAGCCAAGTTGTGGGGGGAACATGAAGGCAGCAGCAGCGGCGGCTGCAGCAGCGGCAGAAGCCGAGTTCGCGTGATTGGTACTGTTGTTGGCAGTAGTAATAGTGCTCGTGGTCGAGTAAGGTGCAGAGGTTCGGCGCGGTTGTGAGCGGTCGCATGCAAGATAGGGCGCAGTCGGAAAATAGTAGTCATCCTGCTGGTGGTTATGCTGGTGGTTATGCTGGTGATGTTGGTGAGGATGGCGCGGAGGAGGTGGGGGAGGAGGCGTGCGCCCTTGATGATAGGCCTGACCCTTTTCATAACACATGTAGGGAGGAGGGTCCACGTGCTGATGTCCACCGCCAGAAGAGTCTGTGACAAAGTGTACGCTGTGCATCTGGTACAACGGATCCAAGGAGTCAGAAGGAGCAGTAGGAGGAGCCGGGGGAGCAACAGCGCACGAGGACGACGATGACAGTCCTCCTTCTTCTCCAACAGTGCTCACGCTGCTGACAGGACCACTGTCTGTCCTTTGTTCATAGTTTGCCGGCAACGAGCCGACCGGCGATGACGTATCATGGGGATGCATAGAAACAGCAGCGGCAACAGCGACATCTGCTGCTGTATTGGTGGGAATGGGGGTCGAAGAAGCGGGCGGTTCAAAGCAGCATGGAGCCTGCCAGTTAGAAGATTTGTTCACCTCTATCATCTCCTCATGCCGCAATGGCAAGAACGATGGAACGCTGCCGTGCGCGTTGATAGACGGTGTCGCCTGGCCGAGGGCGTAGTCTGGTGGGGTTCTCGGTACAAGCCCCATCGTTGGACTTTGGCTGCCGTTTCTGCGTGAAATGCAGAATGGGCAGTGGCGCACAAAACGTGCAATCAGCTCCTTGGGGATCCACGAGTATCGCCGGCGCACCTAATGTGATGCGTGTATGAGCGAGTCGTTATTTCTCCATGGCACATGGCTGTTCCTTGTGTCTATTTCAATCTTACCAGGGCTGAGGTTTTGTCTCGTCCGCCGTGATTTGCCTCCTTGTGCGCCCGGACCAGGATGCTGTAGATCTCCTCGCGCATTGCCACGGGTTTGCTATCGTGGCAGACCACATCCATCCCGTTGCGCAAGGGGACAAGCTGAAACATCTTTTTGACCCAGAACCGAAATTGCGCAGTCGAAATTGCCGTATTTCTTGGGTCCTTCAGTACGCGGACGATCAGCGAGTAACGGCGTCGATCAACGAGGGCCTTGTCTCGTTTCTTGGATGACAAGTTGCGCAAGTAATTCTGCACGATCGATTCAAACTCTCCCTGGGATGGGTAACAGTCGGCTTCGGCTGCTGCCGCAGCCGCGGCGCCATAAGCGTCATCATCCCTCAATGTCCCATTGGCGTGGTATGACATGGCATCGTGTATTGCGGTGTAGGGCGGCGGTCGCTCTCCAAGAGGATGGTTGGCCAAGTTAGCCGTCGCATTAGGGTGAGGGTTGGTGCGGTGATGACCTTGGAGATAGTAGTAGTTGCTATGCTGCGAGGGGTAAGCATTCCCTTCGTATTCGTGTTGTATCATATCCATGTTGCCGGTAATGATGAGAAAGGAAGAAGGAAAGATGTTATATAGACAGGTCCAAAAAAGGGCGGTTGAAATGGGGCACTACCAAATAGACTGAATCAAAAGAAACGGGGGCGGGGATGGGGGCGCTGAACAAGGTGTTTCCTCTTTTTAAAGATGGAAATGGTATCGATATGACAGAAACAAAGAATGAGGTTGTATAAGCTAACAAGTCTCTGTGCGATCAGGTAACGGATATAAAATATCAGGAAAGTGAGAGGAAAAGAAGACAAGGCAAAGGCTGGATACGTATACAGGTCGTTAGATTTGGCGGGACCGTAGGCGAAGTAGATCTCTTTTCGCGTCTGCAAGTGGAGTGAAAGAGAGAGAAAAAAGCAAGAAGAAGGGAGAGCCAAACAAGTACTCGACACAAAAAAAGGGCCTTTTTATTACACCTGCACTTTTATTGACACGGCATGATGAAAGGAACAGCCGATCAGGAAGCATGATTTTTTTTTATTTCTTTTTTCAGCGTATTGCATCGAGAGAGCAAATAACCGAGTCATCTAACGCATACCCCAACAGCAAAAAGATTTTCCATACATCGGCCCCCTTTCTTTTCGGAAGTGTATTGGAGCAAACAGACAAAAAAGCACGAAGAGCAGAAGTGCGGGTGAGACTGAGTATGCATCGTCTCAGCGGCAATACGAGAAAAATGTTCCATAGATTAGGAAATGTATGCAGACGCATGAGTATAAACCAAAATTAAATGGACCCTTTATCCCCTTGCTTTTTCACTATATGATTGCATGTACATTCTACAGGACACCTTTTCTTTTTTCGTGGTTACCGTATACGCGACTCGACAATTAAGACTTCGATAGGGAGATGTAGAAATGCAGCTTGTAGTTGAGCATCGGTATCAATGCGAGAATACGAAGTTTGCTTACTCTGTATCACTTGCCTTTGAAAACACAACAGGGCGATCTGCTTTGCTGCGAGAAAATGCCACTATGTAGGATACCACAATGGCGTATTGTATTCATATAAGAAGTCATATTTTTATTCGCTTCCTCTCACACACCCCCACGACTACATGCGTGACGTGATTCGACCTTTTGTCCCCTAGTGTATGTGCCGCTTTATTCCATCGGGCTCTTATAGTAGAGAGGCCTCCTTGGTCTCTACTGAATAGCTTGCTCCTATCTTTCAAGCAGACGTATCTGTATATATCTAAGCCATTCTTCAAGGCCAATACTTGTTTAGATAACTGGTTTCATCTTTCTTCTCGTCAGTTTGTCAGAAGCGTGCATGATATCGGCTCATGATGACCACCGGACAGACTTTTCTCTTGTCTGTGCGTGAATGAGAGTAATAAATAATGAGGCGGTCGAGTTTTCAGACGGGACGCACTAGGTAGGTAAGTAAGCAAACACGCAGCAGCAGCACAGAGTGTGTGTGCGTACGTGTGCAAGAAAGTTTTTGGTGGGCCGAACTAGCGAGACACCCCTTTTCCCCCCAAAATCAGTCGGCACATACAGATGAGCACACACGAATCAATCCATCCACACAGTGCACTCCCTCATTGTTATTTGGCCTAGGCCATATGAGCATTTGTGTAAACAGCATACATCTGTAAAGAACGTGCAATTGGCCCAGCAAGGCATGTGATAAAGGGCCATGCCAACCTATAGCAGCTATCACTTGTCAAGATGACAGCAACGAGGCTGTGTCCTTGCGCGCGGATGGCCTTATGATCCCTAAGCATTTTTGTCACAAACTGCAAAAGAAAGAGAGGGAAAGAGGATCACTGGTCTCTTGGTCTTGATTAAAATCTGCTCGTTTGACCCAGAGCGAAGTTCGGCTACTAAACCGTATTAAGTAATCACCCTGTCTTAATAAGACTTTCTCAGGGTCCTCCCCTCTTCCGAATAATCCGAAGTGACACACATGCTGCTCAGACACTCAAATAATACACGCACGCATATGTACACGCATACTCGCGCACACACCCATCGCACGCGGTAGCTCAAAACAACGAAGGCCCTTTTTTTTTTATCTATTGCTGCGGTCTGTGTCACTCATTGTTGCAGTAATGTCAAGTGTAGCCTTTTGCTCGCACCTACTCCAAAAATTAGGCTCATATGAGCCAAGACGCTCCCAATTGGATGCGGCTCGAACAAACGTGATGATGATATACATATCCAGAAGAACAGAAAAGGAGCATGTCATGATGCATACCCACGAGTAGCTTGCAGGTTTCTTCCCTTGATGGCGATGTAGTGGAGCACACGCGTGCAGCCGACCTAACCGTATAGCAAGGTACAGACCTGTGCAAGACAAACAACTGATAGCTGGGAAGAGGCCATCCCGACGTCTGGATGCCACACTGTGCCTGTGCAATCGAGCTGTATATGGATATTCGGGGAAGAGAGGAAAATGGTTGGATCAGAGAGGCAAACTTAAACTTTTTTCTTGCTTCTCAGTATCATACGCTCTCGCTCCCCACTTGTGATTCTGGTGGCAATGATGTGCTGCTGTCTGTCTCTAAACGCGTTGCGACAACAACTAGAGTGCTGTACCCCGCTGTGCGTGTGTGCGCGCGGACGCACTTCAAAAGGGGTAAAGAATATTGGGGGTGGGGGAGAGAGGGAGATAGAAGCATATTCGAGAGATGAGGTCTGATAATAGGACATGTGTTGCATTTTTGGTAAGCATAAGTTTCTGTCACGGTGCTTTGGTGCATTGACAGCGATTTCCGAATTCTCGTACCGGCGGCGGCGGGATTACGCCCGATATGACATGCAGCGCTTGCGCAAATATGACATTGGACGTATTATTTTCCAATACTTGCTCGATTTCTTACTATTACTATACTCACTAGGCTGTATGTGTTGCTGGTTGTATGCATATGTTTGGGTGATGTATGCTCTATGGATCGGCAGACAATGAAAAATCCATACGTGTGTAACCCTGGGAAGGGGCAAAACCGCCACGACTCAGTAAAAAAATACCCACACCGATTTACAACACTAACAAAGTCACCACTGCTCTCTGTCATCTGGTGGTTTGTTTCATATCCGCTTGACACGTTAGCTTTTGAAAGAAGTCAATGGTGTGGCGTTGAACGGTTTACCTTTATGATTTTGCAGACATGCATCATGTCTATCCACACGACTATCCTCGTCATGGACCCGACCCGATCGATCTTATACTGCTCAAAAAAGAGCGGGTCCCATTCTGAATACCTGTTTTTGTGAGAACACTGATACCGCTACCCGTCGTCCGCATAAAGCTACATATGCCAAGACCCGTGAATCCTTTTTGACACACCTCACGGTTATCTTAATCAACGAAAGTCTACCAGTGTACTACCGCTTCCTCCTCCTCTGAGCAAATATCATTCATGCACACCCCCAATTGGTTACATATATAGAAAACATAAACACATGTATCCAGAGCCCATGATGAGTGGTATCAGCGCAGAAGGGGTCTTTAAGCCAAAAGCCATCATCTGACGTAGGTTTGTACTGAAAGACTCATTGCTGTGCCACCAATATGCAGTCGACGCGCGCGGTCATACCGGAGCTCAGACCTCTGTGCGTTGTAGGTCACGCAATGGGGAAAGAGCAAAAATAGTCAATATGTAACGAATAATGATGAAATGCCTGTTTTATTACAGGTTTGCTAAATGCGATTGAATAGGCAGGAATAAATGAAGATATGCATGAATGGTATGGTACAGAAGCACGTCTATAAGTAGCAATGCTTAGTTTTTGTTGCTTTGCTTGTCAGCCTTTCGCTTTTCGTGGTCCTCGGCCTGTTGGCGGTCGATCGCGACTTTGGAAAGGAACTCGGGAATAGCATCTGATAGAGCTTGGAAGATCTTTTTCTCTTCCGCAATCTCGTCCTCCGTGTCTTGCTTGGTCATCTGCAGCTGAATAGCATAGCTCATAAACAAGTTCTGGAGCTCTGCAGGAGTGACTGTGTTCTCGGGGATCTCATTCATGAGCTTATCAAAGACTTTCTTCTTGCAGGCTTCCTGTGCGCTCAGCTTCTCCCCACGAACGGAGTCAAAGTCGACTTCTCCAAAGAATCGTTTGAACATGTGCTTCACTTGGTACTTGTCGGCGTAATCCAAGAGGACTTTCAGATCAACACGTCCAGGGCGCAGCAGAGCAGGGATAACTTTTGTCACGTCGTTGCAGGTGAGGAATACAATCGATCCCTCAGGAGAGAAGACACCATCTAGGGCATTCAAGAGACCAGTTGCGGTGATACGTTTGGTGTTACCCTCGCCATCGCTTCCCAGGCCATCGTTAATCATGCAGTGATCAATATCTTCCATAACGAGGATGCTGTTCCGGGGCTTGTTGTGGATAAGGTTCATGAAAGAGTCATCGTCGATGCCCGCAGTCAGACTGACCAAAGCGACGTTCATGCCGACTTTACCGGCCAGTGACTGAATGAAGGATGTCTTTCCAGTACCAGGAGGACCATAAAGCAGATAGCCACGCTGATAAGGAACAGCGGTCTTTTGGAACCATTCCTTCTGGGAAAGGAAGAGCTGTAGATCTGTATGGAGTGATTTAGCACAGGCCACCACGCATTCCTTGTCCAACATACCTTTAAGGACCTCCTCCTTTTGTCCTTCCTTGAGAATAACCGAGTCAAAGTCGCGGATCGATTTACTGCCGAGTTCTGTCCAGTCGTAGGAAGGGTCATACTGCTCTTTCATAGCCTTCCATACAACGAGCTGGCCGTTGCGCTTGCGATGGTCGTCTTCAACCCATTCTTGCAGAATAGATTTAAGTGTATCCATACGCCAAGCACGCATCGATACTTCAAGCACTTCCTTGGAACCACCCAGGGCTCGCAGGAGAGAAGGGTCACCAAAGGCGCCGCCGCTAGAACCGCCTTCCAGGACGCTCTGGTTGGAGCGCTTCACCCACAGCTTGTGACCCTTGTAGTGCATCTCAAAGAGAGTCCCCATTTCTGTAAGGCATGTGAGTGATATGGCCATATGCTGGGCTTTTTGCGTGCTGCAACTTACGAGGAATAAGGTCGATTTCGAGGAGGTCAGAATTCGGAGCGTAACCGCGGTCCCTTTGCATAGGATAACGACCGACGCCCCGGACACGTTTGAACTTGCTTACACCCGTAAAGTTCTCCTGGACATACTTGTTGATGGGAGGATAAAGCATCTCGCTATCCTGAACCTCGATCGTAACGTAAAGCAGCTGGTTCACCACGTTGGTGAGACCAAACCAAAAGTTGTTGAGATACGCCATGAGGGTGGCTATTGCATTCAAGAGAAGACACCGTTAAGCATTGACGAACATTAAACGAGACTCGCAAGACTTACGTCCAAAAGTCAAGAAGATTCCGACAAAGACAGCATCATTGCCAATGATCCGCTTGGCAAGCGAGAAAAAGCGATCGCCCAAAGTGGCCTGCCAGAACTGCTCATCCGACAAGCAGTCGAGATACCCGAGAATAGTGTGAAAAAAGTTGAGGAGGGTGCTGGAAAGAAAGTACAAATCCAGCATGATAGAGGACGACAGAGGGATGAAAGGGCTAAGCAACTGACAGTGCCACGCGCCTTTCTCTGCTCTATTTATACCAGTTCCATCACGCTTCGATTTGGAGTGGTTGTCCGACTGCGGCAAGCGACCACAACATCCGCAACGTACCACCAACAATTATTTGCTGCGCCTTCATGTAAAATACCGTTTGCCGCAGCATCCCTTCCTTCTAATTCAATGCAGTATATGATTTAGCGACACTTCTTTGCTGCCTATGCTCATGCTACACTTTACCTCTCCTTTTGCTCTTCGAGCTCGAATCGGCCGTGTGTAACCAGTGTGTCTCGTCAGATGTGAACCTCCTGCTCTGGGCCGATGCTCTTATGAAATTTATCCAGAGCGCGCTTTTCCTATCAGACTTGTTCCTCCGGGAGAGGGCACGAAATTATTAGCTTTGCCGAAGAAAACAAGTATGCTGATCCATTGCTAGTGAGATTGACTGCACTAAACGGGTCATTCGTTACCCAGACTCAGGTAGATCAAGCCTTTCCTGAGCTTCACGTTGCGAGTTCGATATATCTACTCAGTATGTAAATTATCTTGATTTGCAGGTTTGACATTTCCAAATGCCAGAGACATCATGACGTAGATGGGTTACCATAGTAACTTTCTTCCAGATATGGAAACGCCTGTATGCAGCCTTGTGTTGCACAAGCCTAGTTGCCTCGAAGGTCCGCTTGTCATTGTCAGTCGTCCTTTGTATCGATTTACCCTGGGTTTACTTTTTATTTTTTGCTTGTCACTGTTATATCCTGTCTCACTTCAAAGAAAATTGCATGAGGCTCATCATGACTGTTTACTAGTATTTGTGTCGCTTAAGCTATGGTAATGTAGCCCAGATGATCAACTTTATCCTTCTATGATTATTGAGCCCAGCTTTTGTAATAAGTGCAGCATGTAGCATGTACAAGGTATTATGAGGCTAACGAGCCGTATCTGCACAACAAAGCTACTACTCAGAAAAGCCAGTGCGCTGCATGCGACAAAACCCATCGTACCATTCCTACAGCTCATGAATTGAGCTAAGCCTTTCCGACGCTGTTTCCGAGAGCACCCATTAATAAGAATGCGACAATGACCACTGTTCTAAAACCATATCTGTGAATGTCAAAACATCGGTGGGTCTGAGCTATGAAATATAGTTGGTGCTCTATCTCTCGTCATTGTTATCTGCTGACCCGTCAAACAGATTTGCAAGAGCAAAATTCACGTTAACTACTTACTTCATATACATTTCCAACTAGTCCCTTACTGAGACCAATGCTCCTCAGTGGAAATGATTTTGAGGAGTACAATATAGGTCAGTCAATTTCGCTGTGGTCGGCATTTGGCTCATTGTCGGTTTAGCGTAGCTATGCTACTACCTGTGTAGCTCTTGCTAAATAGGTATTATGTATCGGTTGTAAGGCATGGGAAGCATGCTTCTGATACTAAATGAGCGATAATGTCAGCTTATTTTAGGTTGTCATTATGTGATCCAGTGGACTGATTTGATGCCTTTCACCTACTTCATCTTTACTAAAAGCACGATATAGTGCGTTAATTGAGTGACTGGGTAATTATAACCGCATTCCATCTCGACAAGCCTTTTTGGCGCTCTATCGATAGTTGGCAGGCTTCTTCAATACACGTAAGATGGCAACACTGCACAAAAGCAAGATGGAAAGATCTGCTACTGAGCCAAACCATTTTAGGGTACCGTGTACTGCAGTTGCGAAAGGAAAAAAAAAAATTTTTTTTTGGGTCGCGCATTGATTGAGCGAGAGAGAGAGGGTTGTTCCTTGTCTCGAAGACCAGGAACGCAGACGCTTTACTTTCAGCACTTGTACAGTTCCTTCCCGATCATATAAATACATTGCATATACTCGATGGATCAACAGACCGTCTACCAGCTGTTTGTCTCCACCTACCATCCGGATCCGAACGTTCACAAGCAGGCTGAGCTCAACATTCGGAATGTGCGTATAGCTGCTATTGCTGTCGTCTGTTTCTCTTCTTTATGCTAACCTCTTTCTCGGCGAACAGATTGAGAAGCACAATGGCTTTTTACCCATTGTCTTGCAAATTCTGGCTTCAGAGGAGTTGGAGCTCGGCGCTCGGCAAGCAGGTAAAGTCATGGTTGGGTTGGAGAGGCGTTTCAAGCTCATTGACGGGTGCTCGTAGCTGCCATTTACTTCAAGAACCGCATGAACAAAGCTTGGGACCGCGCCAACGATGTTGCCAACCCTATCAACGAAGACGACCGTAACATGGTCAAGCAGTCTATTCTCCAGGCCTTGTTGCGCGCACCCAGTGCTGTCCAGTAAGCAAACCAGACACCAGTTTGCAGGAATCGCAGGTTTACTCATTTTCATCTTGCCTTCTTATAGAGTGCAATTGACTTCTTCCCTCAACACTATTCTGAGCAACGACTTTCCCGAGCAATGGCCCAACTTTGTCAATGAGGTCCAAAGTTTGCTCACCTCCTCCGAACCTCGTATGGTCTATGTCGCTCTCTTGGCGTTGCGCGAAGTTGTCAAAGTCTATCAGTAAGTGATATACTCCAACCATGGCCTTCATCTGACACAGTTCTCTCTCTTTTTCTCTCTCCCTCTCTCTACACTCTATCTTTTTAGATGGCGTTCGATGGAGCGTCGCGAGCCGCTACAGCAGATTATTAAGCATACCTTCCCCGCCATTCAATCCATTTGCAGCAACCTTGTTAACTCGGAAACCATCGAAGCTGCCGAGATGCTCAAGCTCGCCCTCAAAATCTACCACTCTGGCATTCAGGTATACTCGAGGATGGGGGAGGGTGGAAAGGGGAAGGAGGAAACAGCGAGCTAATAGGACTGGGGGCTTTATCAGGTCGATCTTCCCAAATGCTTGCAGGAGACATCATCCTTGGTCGCCTGGGGCACCATGTTCATTCAGCTGGTTGACAAGCCCATCCCATTCGAGGCGCTGCCGGCTGACCCCGAGGAGCGTGAAAAATATCCCTGGTGGAAGACCAAGAAGTGGGCTTACCACTGTCTGAACCGCCTATTCGGCAAGTATGGCAACCCTGCGTTGCTGCCGCCGAGCAGCAGCAGATATACCGCGTTTGCCAAAGGGTTCGTCGCCAACTTTGCACCCAACATCCTGCAAACCTACCTGAAGCAGATCGAAGGATGGATCAAGAAGGAAATCTGGATCTCGGCCAAGTGCCTGGCTCTCGCCGCTGCCTTCTTTGACGACAGCATCAAGCACAAGACCACTTGGCAGATTCTCAAGCCCCACACCGAGACGCTTGTTGCCCACTTTATCTACCCCCAATTGTGCTTCTCGGTCGAGGATGAGGAACTTTGGACGGAGGACCCGGTTGAATATGTGCACAAGAAGATTGACCCTCTGATGGATTTCCACTCTCCCCAGACCAACTCGATCAACCTTCTCGTAGACCTGGCGCGCGACCGCAAGAAACACACGTTTATGGGCATCCTCAACTTTATTAACAATGTCCTCAACAAGTATCTGGAAACCCCGGATGAGCAAAAGAATGGTCGCGACAAGGATGGAGCGCTGTGCATGATCGGCTGCCTCGCTCACCAGGTCCTTCGTCAGAAATCGCCTGTCGCCAGTATGATGGAGCCTTTCTTTGTCACACACGTGTTCCCCGAGTTCCGTAGCCCGTTTCCTTACCTCCGTGCACGCGCGTGCGACATGACCCGCCACTTTAGCGACCTTGACTTTGCCAACGAGCAGAACCTGGCTACTCTTTACGAGAGCGTCCTCAACGCGCTTCGCGATTCAGAGCTGCCTGTCAAGGTGCAGGCCGCACTGGCGCTGCAGCCCATGATCCGCCACGAGAGTGTCCGCAACGCAATGGCCCCGAACTTGCCTTTCATCATGGAGGAACTCCTGCGTCTTACGAACGAGATCGACATCGATACCTTGGCCAGTGTCATGGAGGAGTTTGTCGAGGTGTTTGCGGAGCAGCTGACGCCCTTTGCAGTGCAGCTCTGCACGCAGCTGCGCGACACCTTCCTGCGCATCATGGAAGATCTTGCTCAGGCGAACCAACAGGCTCTGGCGGATGAGGACGCGTCCTTTAACGGCGACGTCGATGAGATGAGTGACAAGACGATGGCTGCAATGGGTGTCCTCAAGACCATCGGCACCTTGATCCTCAGCTTGGAGAGCACGCCTGATGTACTGCAGCAGCTCGAAAATGCCCTCCTGCCTGTCATCACCTACACCCTCGAGAACCGCATCCTGGACTTGTACGACGAGATCTTTGAGATCATTGACTCCTGCACCTTCTCCGCCAAGCGCGTCACACCCACCATGTGGGGTGTCTTTGAGCTCATCTACAAAGCATTCAAGGATTCGGGTATCGATTATATGGACGAGATGTTGCCCCCCTTGGACAACTATATCTCATACGGCAAGGACGTGTTTGTGACAAACGAGAACATCCAGCGCATGACTTTTGACATCATTGATACGGTGATGAAGAGTGACCGTCTCGGTGAGCATGATCGTGTGTGTGCATGCAAGTTGATGGAGTCGGCATTGCTGAACTGCCGTGGCCAAGTCGATGGGGTAAGGAAAAAAAAGAGGGTTGAAAACAGAGATGTCTCATACGTGTATCCAGTTTATTGCTCCCTTCTTGAACTTGGCGTTCCAGTACATCTTCACGGGCTCCATGAAGACGATGGAATTCCGAGTGCACTGCTTGGAAGTCGTCATCAACTGCTTGTACTACAACGCAGCCCTGACGCTGCGCTTGCTGGAGGAGAATCAGTGGACCCAAGGCTTCTTTACACTCTGGTTCAACACCCTCGAGAAATTCTCCCGCGTGCATGACAAGAAGCTTGTCATCGTCGCGCTATGCGCGCTCCTGGAACTGCCGGCGGAGCAAATCCCACCTTCCCTGCAGGCCGGCTGGTCCCAGGTGCTTGCCGGCATCGTGAACGTGTTCAACTCGCTGCCCAAGGCCATCGAGAACCGGGAACAAATGGAGAAGTTTTACGGCGAAGGATTCGATGATGGTCTCGACGGTGATGACCTCGACAGTGAACTGAACGGCGGCGGCAGCGTCGATGACGAGGACGATGAGGGCGATGAGGACGTGCACGACGAGGATACGGAGTATCTCGAGTACTTGGCTCAGCAGACCTCGGGTAATCACTCCAGTGAGTCCGAGATTGATGACTTGGACGAGGAGATCGAGGAGGAGATCCTATTCGAGTCTCCTCTGGACCAGATTGATCCCTATGTACGATTCGGTGAAGTCTTCAAGGGCCTTCAAGAGAACAATTCGGCATCGTACACGGCCTTGACCAAGGATCTGGACGCTGAGCAGCAAAACATGATCATGTCGATCATGTCCACTGCTGAGCAGCGACGCCAGAAGCTGGTCGGTTAAAAGCACCTACTCTTGCCGCCTTATTATCTCTTTCACCTTACAACGCACCCTCATCCCATTCATAGTTTTTTTTCTCTCTACCAATTCCATGCAACCTTACAACTCACTCACTCACTTACTCACCATATGGCTATACACACACTCACACTGTCTCACTCACACTGTCTCACTCACACTGTCTCACTCTCTCACTCACACACCACACCACACCAGACCCTCTTTGCTCCCTTTAGAAAATCAGAAATGAGGTATAATTAGTAATATTTTGCAGAACAAAAAGAAAAATCATGTTTGATTTCCACGTAGCCAAACTCAAGTGACGGGGAGGACGCCAAAGATCAAGTTTATCAAAAAGGAAGGAAAGAAAGGAAAATGGGGAGATAGAAAGCAAAGGAATTGGAATGCAAAAGGGATGGGGGCAAATAGTTCAAATAACTGTTAAAAGGTAAAAAGGTAGCAAAAGAAAGGAATGAATTGTTTTTACGTATCCAGCTGGCGTTCGAGGCGATCCAGTCGATCCCGCAGCGCATTGAGGACTCCTTGATATTCTTCTGGGCCAATTTCGTTCTGAGAACGCACAATCGTGGGTGGGCTTTGCAGACCATTTTTGAGGACAGGCCGGGGCGACCCGTCGTCGTCGGGCGGGTGCGACGAGGCGTACCGTTGCGGGTGGGTTGGGTGTGGATAGGCGTGCTCTGACGGCGGTTCGCCCGCGGCAGGACGCGGGGCCGGGTCCTTGCCGGCCTTGGACTCGAGCTTCTCAATACGGCGTAGGACGCTTTCGATGGCAGAATCGACCTGACCCATGAGCTCCTTTTGTGCTTCCTTGACCTGGTTCCGCACAAGACCCTCGATGGTGGTGGACGAGGCCTGCAGCGTCTGCATGAGCGTGGACGAGCGGCGGATCTGGTCGTCCAGGGTGGACTTGAGCGTGCGCGTGGTCTCGATGGTATCAAAGAGGTGCTCAAAAGGCTGCAAGAACTGTTGGCGCTGCAATGCCGAGAACGAGTTGGTGGTGGGCGTCTGGGGCGGCAGAGGCACGGCGGCTGCGGTGGTGGGCAGGTCGGCCGAGCGCCCGTAATAAGCCTGCGATCCACGCGGCTGCTGTTGTGGCGGCGGCTGCCCGCCTTGCTGGTGCTGCTGGTGCTGTTGGTATGAAGAGGCATACGACGAGGGGTGGGCGGTGAGGGGCGGCTGCTGCTGGGAAGGGACGATGGGCGGGATAGCAAACTCCTGCTTCTCTCGGCTGGACGGGACGCGCGGCGAGAGGAGCGGGGCCAGCGTGTGATCCGGCTGCAGCAGGCTCGTGCGCGGGCCGTCATGCGGGTGCAGCTGGGGCAGCCTGTGATGGTAATATTGCTGATGGTGCACCGCCTGCTTATGCGGATGAGGCGTATGGGCCGGGTGCTGCTGAGCGTGCGCGGCGTGCTGCTGCTGCTGCTGCTGGAGCTGCTGTTGCTGCTGCTGGATAAAGTTGGTATTAAGCGGGGCCGACCGCACGCCGAGAGCGGCTTGCTGCTCGGTGTAGGAAGGGGCATAGATGGTAAGGTTACGGGCGTTCTTGCCGTGCTTGGCGGAGAGACGCTTGGCCAACAGAGAGGAGCCGTTGGCGGTAGGCGGTGGAATCTGGCTCTGAGAGCTGACGGTATGAACAGGCTTTGGCAGGACACTTCGGAGAGGTGTCTTTCCGGCTGCCTCGGCTGTGGTGCCGTTCACCCGCGGCCGCTTGTTGGGTTCATGCTCTGAGCTTTGTCTAGAAGGATGGAGAATGGAAACAGGGTACAAAAAAAGAAAAGGTGAGATGAGATTCATAATTGATCTGTATACATTACATATACAGAACAGATATTAAACTTTATCTGAGGAGACGTCCCCGCTTCGCCGCCTCGAGGACGGGGCCGAGCCATTGGCTTCGGTAAGGACGGCATCCAGTGCCATCGGATCCTGTTGATGATGGGGCTGATGGTTGCTGTTTTGAGTCTGGTTTTGCTGCTGTTGGGTCTGGGTCTGATGCGGGTGCTCTGGCGGTTTATCCTTCTCCATGGTAGGAGAAGCCGGGACGTAGGAAGGCGAGACAGGCTCTGCCTTGACACGGTGAATAGGCGAGGGAGGGGGATCTGGGTGGTCTCGAGAGTCGGGTATGGAAGCAGCCGGCTGAGAAGACTGCTTCTGCGGATGCTTCTGTTGATGTTGGGCTGAAGTGGGTGGTTGCTGCGAGGGCAGCAAGGGCGGGTCCCGGTGTATTGCGGTCGTAGTAATTGAATTAGCAGTAGTAGCCGTAGCAGTAGTGGATGTAATGATAGAAGAAGTACTAGAAGCAGAGGCAGAGGCAGAGGCAGAAGAGGATGAGGGAGAGGATGAGGAGGAGCTTTGGATGAGAGCGAGGTCCATGGGTATCCAGTCGCCAATCGTGACGCGGTCAAATCGAGGGAGAGTTTTCAAGATCGAGTCGGCAAAACCAGCAGCGTAATCGGATGGCTTGAGCTTGCAGAGTTCGGCCAAAAGATACTTGTTTAAATGAACGGCGGTGTTGGCCAGCAGCTGCGTCGAGAGGTACAGTCCCTTGTCGTCGCGATAACACTGTGGCGAATGGGCAATCTGATTGGCGGCCAGGGACGGATGGTGGGGCAGATGCGGCAAGCTGAAAAGGAGGGCGATATCCGAAAGTTTGTAGAGCAAGAGGTCCGAGTCCGCAGAAGGGCGGTACACATAAAGCGGCTTTTGGTCGTTAAAGTACCCTAATAAAAGAGCACGCACTTTCATCCTCGACACATGAAGACTCGTTGTCCGCAACAAAAATAAGAATGCTATTTGCTCAGTCCATCAGAAGTCCTGGACTCTTGCTCCTCATATCAAACTCAGCCAAATCACATATATATACACATCTTTATGACATCTACTGTACACATGTCTGTCTCTGACGGTATCTGCACACATACATTATATATATATGTTCTATGTATATATATAGTAGCCCTACTTCCTACTACGCGTAGTTACAGTTACATAAACGTAATGCCTGAGATAATGAAGAACAATCAAAAGAAAAGGGATAAAAGGAAATGAGAGAAGAAAAAAAGATACAGAAAAAGGGTATTCACAGGTGCATTTCCAAATGACGGAGGCAGTCGTCATACTCACTGACATTTCCCATTTTCCTTACGTCAGCCAACCCACCCACACGCACGCACATGCGCATCAATGTATACATTGAGTGTCCTTTTGCCCTACGACTCAGCATAGCGGTAGCACCAAGGCGGGCTTATGGCCCGCGCAGCAGCATGCAACTTGGAATTTAACACGTGTCGGGTCTGAGATGTATGGACGCCATGTTATTGCGAAGTATGATGGGATTATAAACAACGGCAGGAAGGTGGAAGGCAAGCATAAGCTGACGAGTGGTATGAACAAGGGAAAAGGCTCTGAGATAGAATGAAAAACGCAGAGTTCTATAACGGGGGGTGGGGGTGGGGGTGAGAGGTGCAATGGGCAGGAAGCGGGGACAGAGCGAAGCAAGATAGAAAGAAAGAAAAAAGAATAAAAAAAAAAAGAGAGCCAGGCCATATTTAGAAGTCAAACTCTCTTTCGCCTCGATCCTATATAAAAAGGCGGGTGATCAGCAGCATAGCTATGAGTCGTTCCCTGCGAGTCCAGAGCCCCACTCGACGAGGCCATTCCAACACAGTTTCAGGCGATCGGCCTCCTGCCATCGATACCACTCTTGCGTCGTCTTACAACAGTTCTGGCAGACGCAACTCTGAAGGCTCCCCAGGCTTACCTCCGCCCATCAACATCTCTGCTCCTACCCCCATCTCCCCATCCCAGTCTCCCACACGCCACCAATTCTCCAGGAGCAATCCTGACATCCCCGCCATGTCCACTGAAACGGCCACGGCTGTTATTAACAGCAACAATAACGACAACCAGAAACGCTCTCGTTCGCGTTCGCGTTCGTCCTCCCCAGCCCCCAACGACCACTTGCCGCCCTCTTCCCATACCTCAGCCGCTTCACGTTTGTTTGGCAGAAAGTCCCGTTCGCGTGGCTCGTCGCTGTCAACCACGTATTCAACGAGTGATCTCCCTGATGTTGTCGACAAGATAAAGGAAAAGGAAAAGTCGCTGCCCCACCCACCCGCCGCATCCGCGGACGGCAGGCGATCGCGTGCCACGACGCTTTCCGAACCCCGTCGGCCTTCTGATGAGACTGAGGACTATGCTACCTCAGAGGGCGGCCGTTCTTCCATCGCAGCTGGCTCTATCGCCACCGCATGCAACCTCGAGACTGCCAACGCAAAACGAAACCAAGAGTTTCATGCCCTCTTTCGGAGTGTTCCAGAGGACGATCCCCTCATTGAAGGTGAGTAAATAATACACAAATATCTTCTATCCTCACTCACTCATTCACTCACACTCACACCACTCTTCTTCTCCTTTTGTCGTACTCCCATCACCCATCGTCATCATTCTCTCATTAGACTTTGGCTGCGCACTTCAAAAGGAAATCCTTCTTCAAGGCCGCATTTATATCTCAGAACAGCACATTTGCTTTAACGCCAATATCTTTGGCTGGGTTACCAACGTAAGCCATTTGTACTTCAACACACTTCAGCTCCTTGATGGCTTCATGCTCATGTACACAAATATTGTCATGCTTTTTATTATGCAGCTGGTGATCGCTTTCACCGACATTATCGAAATAGAAAAGCGGAGCACAGCGCTGTTTATCCCAAATGCCATCCAGATTTCTACTTCGCAAGCCAAGGTAAACCGGGAAAAAAAGTCCGCCGTTACCCTATTCGGTCGATCACTGACTGTCATACATCACTTTCATAGCATTTCTTCGCTTCTTTCCTCTCACGAGACCAGGCCTATGACCTCATGGCAGACGTCTGGCGCATGTCAAAACCCGATGCACGTCCACGGAACGACAGCAACGGTGTCTCGTCTTTGAACTTGGATGACACATCCGATCGTGACTCGGGGTCTGAAGACGACGACCTTTCCTCAACTGGCACGGCCGGCACTTTCACCGACGAAGGCTCCCTTTCCGAATCCGAATCCGACGGGGATGGTAAGTCTTATTTCTTAGCGTCTACCTTATTTTTTTGGGGGGTCGTATCCTCAACTCACCTCGCACACACATACAGCCTTGCGTCGTCAGCGCCATGCATCCCTCACATCGTTACCTGCTCCTAAAAATGTCATGGCCGAGGACGCGGAGGCACGCAGGCGCGCGGTGTCCGAGGCAGGAGCACGTCCGAAGGTGAATGGCGTTACGCCTGCCGAACCGCAAGAAGGGCCCAACTTACTGCTTGATGACAATGGGAAGCAGGAGGCCGTCCAACCCAAGGAGAAGACCGAGTGCGCATGCATGAACAACGGCGAGCATTACCCGAATGTCGTCATGGACGAAGTCTATGACGGCACCATCCAACAGATTTACAACCTCCTCTATACCAGCGATTTTGTCAAGCAATTTTTGATCCATAACCAAAAGTCGACCGGTAAGACGAGAAAACGATAAGGATTCCTTCCCTGCTTCGGTATTAACATCTACGCTCAGATGTGAATGTCGGTGAATGGCAACGGAGCAATGAACAGGCAAAATACGTCCGTGATATCACCTACGTTAAGCACCTGAACGCATCATTGGGACCCAAAACGACGCGGTGCATTCTCAAAGAAGAAGTACGACACCTTGATCTCGAGAACTACATTACACAGGTTACAACCACGCAAACACCCGATGTCCCGACTGGCAGTAGTTTCAGTGTCAAGACACGCGTCTGCTTAATGTGGGCGGGCAAAAGCAAAGTGAGGATGCTCGTGACCGTCGCCGTCGAATTTACAAAGTCCTCTTGGATCAAATCGACCATTGAGAAAGCGTCGATCGAAGGCCAGCAAGGGTACTACAAGGACCTGGACGTGGCCATGCGCAAACGGCTGCGAGCGCGTGCTTCACCCGAGGGCGGCAAGCGCAAGGACAAGAAGCGCAAGAAGGCCAAGCGCAAGCAGCGCAAGGAAAAGGCGGAAGTCAAAGAGGAAGCGCCTGAGACGCTGATAGCCAAGCTGACGGCGGGCGCCATGGCAGCTGTCAACTGGACACTCTCGAATGCAACACTGCCCACCACCTCACAACTGACCGTGATTTGTATGCTGCTGCTGGTCGGCATCAATTTTTACATTGCCACAAAAATGAGCCAAATGGATCAGCAACTCGCAGCGCTCATGCAACCACCGCCCGAGCGAAAACTATCTGCCAAAATGGATAGCTACGAGCAGGCGAGTCGCGACCGAATGTGGGATTGGCTCGGTAAGGTCGATCCCGAGCACGAGCCAAGGACTGCCACTGTCTCATATGGGGACTTTGATGGCCCTGAAAAGAACAGCGACCGCGCTTGGGATCTTCGCCTGCGGGAATCGCAAAAAGCAAAAGATATGCTCGACCATAACATGGCCAACTTGGAGAAGATGATCCAACGCGCAGGACAAAACATGGAACAAGTGACGCAGGTCGTAAATCGTCAGCGCGAACGTATCGTAGGCGACTGGTCTTCGGGCCAACAATAGTGGCTTTTCCTTTTCTCTTTTGCTGCCACCTTGTAAATAGCTTTTTCTCCTCTTCGTTTTGTCTTTTACAATACTCATACTCGCACACACACACACACACACACACACGCACGTACAAGCACACACGGAAATAAACGAGCTAGCTTGTAAACCGTTAGCGAAACACACAGGTGGCTCCGACGATCTAAGTCCTGTTTAGCTTAGAGCAGCAATTGTACTGCTTGAATTGACTGATAGAAAGCCAAGATCGTTGATGTACGTATAAGCAAGCGTTAAACTACGAGTGAGTTTAAGTAAAAAAAAAAAAAAAGTTCAAATCATCATAAGAAAAATGACCAGAAACATTCAGCCTGCAGACTGGCTGTGAGGTCAATAAGGTTATCAAAAAAGAAAAAGAAGTATGAAGGAATAAAGCAAAAAAAAAAAGAGAAAGGAACTAGGCTATAAAGAGCGTACTAAAGTGTAGTATATATGCAGAGACCGCTGCGCGCTCGTTATTCGCCCAGGCGCATCATCGGAGAATGCCGTTGTATTCCACGCTTATCACGATCTAAGAAGCAAAGTTGATAGCACGTTAACTACCTTAGCGCTTGTGCAATGGAGGCAGGCTCCCATACTCGCGAAGCCAACCAAGTGCCCGTACCACAGGTATAAACCCCCTCGATGTCTGTATTGGATACAAATTAGACATATATAGCAGTCAAGCTGCTATACCGAGCACTTGGTGCATCTCGGTGATAGTGAACATAGAAGCATAAATAGCGAGAATGCGACGATCGCTTGCTCCGACTGTCAGTACTATTTGATTTTTTCAGGTCTGATCGTTTTGTTAAAATAGGTTTTAACCTGGATCAGGGAAGAGCATAAGACTGCAACTTTGGATACAATCTCCAGCTTGATCGCTATAATGGTCTTACCGTAGTGTCCCTTTACCGCAGTACCTTGTCCTAGACATAATGATGGCGATGTCATATAGGTAGGGTATATACTAGAGATCAGATGGATAAGAGAAAAGAAGCAATAGCAGTGAGGCTGTGGGACAGGGAGTCGCTGTTCTATAGGACAGGCTTGCATTTCATTATAAGACGTACTGCACCCAAGAAACCAGTGCACCAATTTCCAGCTGCAGTATGTAGACAGTCCCAGAAGACGCGCATTTGTGACGGTACTACTTTTTTCAGTCAAAGAAACTACGCAGCACGAGATACGGCTGAAGGTATAATAGTTTATGCAAATGAGCGAGAATACAGTATCTAGTGTTTTCAACCGTATTCATTCCATTTGTTCAGTATCTATTACTGTTAAATAGTAGCTTTTATGGAAGATATATAGTGCCAGTGAAGGTATACTGTATAATGGCTTGATGAAGCCTTGAATACAATTCGCATAGCATCCAATATGATAGTCATGCCTCATTCCATATACATTTAAAGAACCCTGAGCGTAAACCCACCAATCAGCAATTTAACAATTTATAAAAAATTCGTAGTAAAGGCAGATTCCAAAGATTTACTACTGCTGAGCTCGCTTCTGGCTGACGTCATGAGAAGCGACAAAAGTGGAGCGCCCTTTTTTCACAAGTTTCTTTTTTCACTCGTTTCCCACTTTCTCAAGGTATGGCTTTTCTTGAAATTGAAGCCCATTGCTCTACAAAACTACTTGATTATCCCCTCAACGACCTAAACTCACTCTCCCTCGGCTAGGATACCAATTGTGTGAACGTCATCCGTTAGAATCATTTATCGATTCGTCCCATTTCAACGTTTCAATATACCGTGTGCTCTCTCACCTGAAAGAGACTGTAAGTTTGCCGCAGCCTCTTCTCACTTTCTTTCTCTTTCTCTCTTTATTTCTATTTTTTACTTTTTTTTTATATACAATATCCAATTCTTTATTATGGTCTGTTACAAAAAATACTCATATAAATTTCAATCATTTTTACAGGTTTTTTCTTTCTCTCTTCTCTTTCTTTTTCTTCTTTCTCTCTCTTCTTTCCTCATTTTTTTCTTCTTTACATTATTCTTTACATCTCTTTACCCGCTTGTTCATGGCACAGCAACAACCCCAGCTACATTCACCACACTCACACACCTTGAACCCATCCCACCCTTCTTCTTCAAGCTACGAAACAGCCATCAGAAACGAAGAAGCAAATGACAAAACCACACCCGAAGCATCGACGAATGATGTTGAGAACGATATAAACATGGCAGACAAGGAGGACCGAGTTCGAGACCGAGACCCGGACGAAGAAGACGAGGAAGACCGCTTTTGGAGCGATTTCCACATGCGCCGTCGACCCAACTCAACTTTAAAACGTTCTCGCCATGCTTCGTCTTCCTCGACTGCCTCGTCATCATCCAAGGCAACCAGCGTGTTTGATCAGGATGACGACGAAGACGAGGACGACGATGACGACAACGTGGATGATGGCATTGGTCGCAAACGGAAACTCGGTACGCAAAGCGAACAGTCCAATAAAACCGAACGCAAACGCCGGGGACGACCGCGGAAGGAAGAAGCCAACGAGAATAATCAGGACCAACAACAACAACGTCGCAAACCCAAAGGAAGGGCGCCCTGCCAAGACCCCAACAAACCCGACAAGGCAGGCCGCACCAAATTGTTTGGCTTCACCGGCGCAGGCAACATGGAAAAGGTGACCGAACTCGTCGAACGTGGCGCCAATGTCAACCACCGAGACAATGCTGGCTGGACGCCTCTGCATGAAGCATCGCTGAAGGGACAGCACGCCGTTGCGGAGTACCTCCTCCAACATGGCGCTGACGTCAATGCTCGAGGATTTAACGATGACACACCTCTCCACGACGCCGCATCCAATGGATTTGAAGACTGTGTTCGCACCCTCGTGAGCGCTGGCGCGGATGTCTTTGCTCTGAATACCGACAAACACACACCACTTGACGTCTGCGACGATGATACCTGTGCGCAAGTTCTTCAGGACCGCATGAACCAGCTCAACCGTCTTGTGGCGCAGGACGCGGATGGCCGCACTCTGCTACACCGTACTTGCACCGAAGGCAAGGTCGACAAGATTGCATCGCTGCTCAAGCAGGGCGCCAATACCAACATCCGAGACAATGAAGGCTGGACCCCACTTCACGAGGCAGCGCGCCATGGCCATGTGGAGATTGCCAAGCTACTTGTGCAGCATGGTGCGGATGTCAACTTTTGTAGTCGAGATGGCAAGTCGGCCCTCCACCTTGCGAGTGAGCACGGCGAGGAAGAGCTCGTGGAGTTTCTCCTCACGACCAGCGTCGATGTGGACAAGCGCAGCACAGCGGGCGAAACAGCTTATACCATCACCCGATCCGCTGGCGTCCGCCGCCTCATTGCTGCCAAGATGGATGAGCTGCGACGCCAACGCACGGCGAGTGATGCCATAGACGAGATCACCTTCATTTCGCAGACCAAGCAACGCCGCCATCGCCCCGACAAAAACGCGGCCCCGTCATCACGCATGTCCCGCGAGGAACGCAAGATCCAATCGATCATGCGCACCTTTGAGGCGCTCGAACAAAACAAAAAGTCGCGCAAGACAAAACGGAGCGAGCCCGACGAGGATACCATCTTGTACGACGACACACGCACACGCCGCCTCCGCCGGGGTTCCACCCGCCGCCGGCAAAAGAGCATCACCACCGAAGTGGATTCGTCGCGCGAAACATCTGCAGATCCAGAGCAACAGCAGTTGCAACAGCAACAACAGCAGCAACAGTCCAAACGTAAAATGGAGCATAAGCTGGATCCGTTCAAGAAGGACACGAGCGGCCGTACGCAGCTCCACAAGTGGGCAAGCCGAGGCGATGTTGACATGGTGAAAGACCTGCTTGCGGCCAAGGCGAACCCGAACGAGCGCGACAATGCCGGGTGGACACCACTTCACGAGGCTGCTCTTCGCGGCCGAGCCGAAGTCGTGCTGCTTTTGCTTCAGCACGGCGCGCACGCCAATTCCAAGGGTGCGGACCAGGACACGCCTCTTCACGACGCCACTGAGAACGGCCACGAGGATGTGGCGGCCCATCTCCTTTCGTTTGGTGCGGATCCGGAAGCGCAAAATGCCAACGGTGCGACACCTCTTGACATTGCGATTGAGAACGAGAACAAGGCGATCGAGAAAGCCCTGCGAGCCCACGTTGGAAAGAACAAAGAAACTAAAAAGGAGAAGGTCGACAAACAGGTTCCCGCAGTAGTAGCAACGGACGATGCCCCTGTCGCTGCATCAGGTACACGTCGCACATATTTGTTTCTTTATGATCCCCCGTATGCTGATATTTCTGTTTCTTTTAGCGTGTGAAGACGGTACCAAAAAGAAGCGGCGCCTGGTGTTGGCAGCGCATTTGGAGCCCAAGCCGCTGGCGGTTGAGACCCAGCCCAAGGAAGAACCCGTCCAGCAAGACGCCAAGGCACACGCTCGCCAGCTTTCGGGCCGCCATCTGCCCAAAAAGAGTCTACATGCACTGCAGCGCTCAGAATTGTCACCGGACGGTCCCAACACACCCATCCCCACGCCGCCGCCCGAAACATGGCTCTCAAAGGTTAAGGAGGAAAAGGATGACTTGTGCTGGCCACCGCGGCCTTCTCTCGAAGATGCGATGCGTTATCTGCCTTTGTATACCGTCCAACTCGTTGAAAATGCCGATCAGCGCGCGTTCTTTGTCCTCGACTTTCAGGTCGGCCTCCTTCTCGGTCTGTCCTCCGCCGCTTTTTGGACACGCTACCCTACGCTGAAGCGGCGCCGTGTATCGGATCGTGAAAAAGAACGACTTTGGTCACCTCTGGCATCGATGATTTGCACCCACGACGCTTCCAAAGTCGCCGAGAAGAAAAAGTTCACCGATACCGAGATGTATTTCGTCCACCTCGAACAAGTCGTCGGCCTGATCAAGAGCGATTACAGCCACATCAGTCAGAACTTGATCACCATTACGCTTGATATGAAGTACAATGACAAGCAGCAACTGCAGCCACAGCAGTCCAAGGAGCAGCAGCATCCGAAAGATACACAGGCACCGCCGCAGACGCTCTCAAATCGCGCTTCACTTCCACCTTTGAGCTCAGTGACGCGTTCTCCTGCCCAGTCGTTGGCCACCAATACCACCACTACTGCCAGTTCACCAACCTTTATGCCTTCTCCCAAGCGCCCTGGTTTTG
The DNA here is from genome assembly GCA_000697355.1 of Syncephalastrum monosporum B8922. Taxonomy (NCBI): domain Eukaryota; kingdom Fungi; phylum Mucoromycota; class Mucoromycetes; order Mucorales; family Syncephalastraceae; genus Syncephalastrum; species Syncephalastrum monosporum. The sequence continues at coordinate 68,805 of JNEN01000919.1, read as the reverse complement.
GCCTGCCACCTAAATTTGCTTTGAAATTGAAGAAGTGCGGTGTCCACTTCGACAAAAAAGATCCTGCGCCTTGATAGATACCCAGAACGAACTCTTTCAAAAATCAAGAAAACCACAAAAAAAGACGAAAAAAAAAGGAATTCCGAAAAAGCATAGCTCACCACCCCGCAAGTCATTTCGCGTAAACACCCTCCCCCCACTCACTCACACACACACTTCTATTTGCTTCTCTTTGTTGTTTGTTCAATTCACATGCTCACACACTTCACAACCCACTCACTTGCACAAACCAGCACTTTCACACAGTACATTTACACCGCACTCACATTTGTTTGACGTCTTGTATAAAGAAAACTTTTGCATCTTCTTTTTCTTTTTTATCCTCTTTTGGTGGCCGTGCCGCGATACATGGTCTCCAGCTCGCTCTGCGCTGCTCTAATTTCCGCATGAAGTGCTTCTAGGTCGCTGTTGAGTCTGTCACGCTCCGCAAGGAGCTGCATGGCAGAAAAAGAGAAAACCTCAGCACAAAAAAGGAAAGTCTCAAGCGCATAAGATTCAATACCTCCTGCTCCCATTGGCGGAATCTCAGTTCTTCTTGCTTGACCTGGGTCGTAAACGCCTTGCGGAGCGCGTCCTCCTTGTCGCGGTGACGATGGTAGTCAACGGCTTTGAGGGGTCTATAGGTTGATCAATCGCGAAAAGAAAATGAGGTGAATGGCTTTGTCCTCTATCATGTCGATCGTGTGCTGACTTACTTTGCTTCGCCAAATTTGCGGGACACCATCTGCTCCTGGCGATAGTTTTCGTAATGTACCTCTTGCGTCGTGGTGATCAGATCGAGCATGTGAGAGCGGATGAGAAGGCTGCGTAACTTGCTAAAATCGCAGTGGACAGGGTTCTCCACCTCGGCAACGCCCCAGGTATAAGGACGGCCGATCACATTCTTGCGGCCGTCAGGTGTAGATACACGAACTGTCGAACTAATGACAGCAAAAGGCATGGCATCCATGATATCCTTGTTATTGATTGTCGTAGCTTCATCTTCACTTTCGACAGGTGCAGCGTAGACACTGATATGCTGCGCACTGATCACGTCCCGGACCTATCAGTACCGACATTGGCGTGAGCAACACAGCGTCAAAGAGTTTCTCTTTTTCTCTCTTTTTTTTTTTTTTGACATTACTTTCTGCTTAAATTCGGCCATGTCTTTGGCTGTCAGGGTATCAGCTTTGGCAATAACAGGAATCAGATTGACTCGCGAGCCGAGGCGCTTCATAACCTCGATATCCAAGGGCTTCAAACTAGTATAAAACAATACAGGTCAGGATCAGGAACGAAGATTTCGACAACTTCGCTTGTGTGACCTACGTGTGGCCAGTCGGCCGAATAAAGTAGAGACAGGCGTGGACGCGCGAATCCGACAAAGAACGGCGGTACGGCTGCTGCTCTTGCCGCAAATAGCGCTCATGTTGGTCGTCAATGTATTCCATAATAGGTCGCCAGCCATTCCGATTGTTGACATAATCGCCCAGACCAGGAGTATCAATGACAGCTAGCTTCATCTGAAATTGATGCTCTTCAAGCTCGGCGCGGGTGATCTCGATCTCTACCGTAGGCTCGCGACCCACGCGTGGGCGTCGGCTAGATTCCTTGATAGTGGTAGTGAATAAGGTATTTATGAACGTCGTTTTCCCCGTGCCTGACTCGCCTGATTTTTTAGGACAGAACAAGGAAAAACGGTGAGCTACCATTTGAAGACGCACAGTCTAATATCACGTACCGCACACCATGAGATTGAAAATGGTGCCACGCTTGGCCACTATTTTATGGCGCTGGTTGGGAAGATGAGCGATACCAATAGGGTCCTTCATATGCGTGAGAAGAGTAAAGGAAGCAGAAGGAAGAAGAAGAAGTGCGTGAGGACCGGGACGCCCCGTTGCTTGTTGTCGATAGAAGGGTGATGAGCGGTACTTGTCGGTCATGGCGGTGTAACCTTCTTGACATGGTAGCGGGAGTTGTTTTCAACGAGAACGCACTGACTCCCTTTGTTGAGCTTATATGACACACATCATAAGCAGAACCCTGTTCCCGTTAGTCTATAACTATATCATATTTGGCGCTGACTACGATATATAGTGTACACCGTCAATGACGAGAACCGGGTAGGTCGTCACTGCTGAGATTTGAAACTCGACTGGTCTATCTTATTCAAAATATCCCACTGTATCGAAGCCGCTTCCTCGGATCATTCTCGTGCAAGCGTTGTGACTATTCCAGGGTCGTTTCGTCAAAATTATGATGCACTAGCATACAATATGTGTATGATACCTATATTCATAAAATAATTAATACCTCATACGAACAATAAGTCTATGGTTGTGCAGAATACTCTGGATACAATGAAGTCTGAATTTCTAATATGTATTGTTCCCGTGGACCTTGGACGGCGAATTTATTAACTGCGGAAGGTGCTCTCATCGGCCGCGGCTGGTCTCGTCAGCTGCACATGTCCACGTAGATGAGGAACAGCAAACACATCCTCTGGCACGAATGGACATTGCATAGTCGTTGAGGCTCGATACATATCGTTACTAGGCTAAGAAAAAGCGGTATATGGGTCGACAAGTGTACCAAGAAAGTGAGGAGATTGAAAAAGTTCAAATACATGCTTGAAGGCGAGAAGGGGAAACAATGAAGCGTGGTGATGTTTGTCGTCACCACCGACATCCTGAATGTTGGAGGCGACAATGCAGTGAAGGTCGCATTGACATGGACAGTCTGTGGCTTCTGTATCTCGATGCCTCGTTCATCTAGCTATCTATTTTCCACACATATTATTGATGGAGGACGAGATTCATGCATGTTATGTCCATCGAGCCCACCAACATCACACACACTCAACCCCACTATGCGGAATCTCCATTCGTATACTATTGACACATTAGAACCCGTACACTCGACAAACTGCCAATATATTGGTATTGTCGTAAAGTGTGTGAATACAGCAGACGATAAAAAAAAAGACAATGCACCACGCAAAACGGATGAGCAACTTTATAGATCATTTTTTTATTTACATTATTTTTGATTGGTTGACATAAGGAGCGAGGAAACCATGCGATTAACGTGCGACCCAAAATGTCAAATTTGTGAAACTTTCATGCAAGCATAAGACGGGTACAATTCTACCGGATCTCCCTGGTATATAACTAGCCTACGCATCGACCCTCAAACATACTGGAATATGCCAGCGACCAGTCAGCGGCGATAAAAGAGACATGTTTGACGAAATCCGGGGTCGGTCGATCGGTTTAAAGCATATGTTGAAGAATGAGCTTCTAACTCCATGAGCTCGAGATCAAGTCCTTTTGGACGTAATCGTCGGCAGAATCAGAAGCGATACCAAAGAGACTCCTGCGGCGCTGAATGGGTATGGCGTCAGAAATTGAGGGATTGCGTTCTCGGTGTGTGGGGGTCGAGTGCGTGCGGTGCAGCTTGAAATCAGTCGGTTCAAGGAATTGCGACTTGTCCTGCGTCTGCTCGCCTTGCTCCGACTGGGTCGATGGGGTCGACACCGACTGCGAACGTTGCTGTTGCAGCTGCTGCTGTAGCTGTTCTTGCTGCTGTTGCTGCTGTTGCTGTTGTAGCTGCCGTTCTGCCTCCGGGCTTTTCGGCACTTTCATATGATCACGTACAGTGCTGAGCCAGTTTGAGAACATTTGGGAAAAGAAAAATACGTGAAACTGGAGTTGAATTCATCATCCTTTTCCATCCAGGGTGAAACCCCTACAAACATGGTACCACTCAGCATTCGAGTCACCACGATACGCAGAAGTGGCGGTGGTGGCGGTGGTGGTGATGCTTTAGGAACAACATTCTCTTTTTATCATCAACACCCCCTTTTGTTGCGCGCATTTTATTAGGCAACTTCCCTTTCACACTCCTCTGTTCCGTCACCTCCCATACATGCCGCCCAAGCGTGTTTCAGAGGCCCCACCTGACGTTGATGCTGTTATCGATTCAGAAGAATCCGATGGCAGTGACGAGGAGGAAGAGGTACTCAGGGCCCATGACGGTTGCTGTGACCTACTTAATGATATCTTGTTGTCAGCTTTTCTATACCACTGTGGAGCAGCTTCAAGTAAGCGAGAGATATGTTCAAAGTGGCTCTGACATTCGTTTACTGACTTCTATTTAGGCTCACGGCATAAATGTAGTGGACATCAATAAGCTCAAGGGTGCTGGCATATGCACTATCCGTGTACGCGTGGAGAGTGACATCAAGATTCTGTGTTAATTCGACAACCTTAGGGTATTCAAATGACCACAAAGAAGAACCTCTTGCGCATCAAGGGTCTTTCGGAGACGAAAGTGGACAAGATTAAAGAGGCGGCCGCCAAGGCCCAGGTACACAAGACGAATGCATACAAAGGAGCCCCAATAAATCTTATGTTACATTCAAGAATTGCAGCTTTCTTACAGCTACTCAAATTGCACTGCACCGGAAAAAGGTGGTCCACATCTCTACTGGTAGCAAGCAGTTCGACACGCTTTTGGGAGGTATGGAACAACGTCGAACTAACATATTGTTATTGACTCTATTGACTCTCTGTTCTCGTCTCGCTCCTGGCTTCAGGTGGCGTACAAAGCATGTCAATCACAGAAGGTAGGCACACGTCACTTGGATGTGGGTGATCAAGCTGGAGCTTACGTGGACGCATTTATTCAGTGTTCGGCGAATACCGAACCGGTAAGACGCAATTGGCTCATACTCTGTGCGTCCAGGTACAGCTTCCTCCGAGCAACGGCGGTACCAGCAGCAAGGCTGGTAAGATCACCGAGTGTAGATGCCCGTCAGGCGGCTCCTCACGTTTTGCATGCCTCTTGTAGCTTATATCGACACGGAAGGCACGTTCCGTCCCGATCGTATCCGTGCCATTTCCGAGCGCTTCAACGTCGATTCGGACATTGCACTGGATAACATACTGGTGGCACGTGCATGGAATAGCGACCACCAGATGGAACTTATCACTGAGGTTGCTGCACGTTTCGTCCAGGAAAAAGGCGTGTACCGTTTGCTAGTAATTGACAGCATCATCGCCCTTTTCCGTTGTGATTATACAGGCCGTGGAGAGCTGGTATGAGTGTGTGTTTATGTATGTACTTTGAGCGCTTGTCGTTATTGATTTTGCATAGGCCGAGAGACAGCAAAAATTAAATCAAATGCTTAGCCGCTTGATCAAGATATCTGAGGAGTATAACGTTGCTGTCTTCCTGACCAATCAGGTTTCATCTGACCCCGGGGGTATGTGTACACAGCGAGGTTAAAGCATAAAGCTTGAAATGTTTCTCAACTGACACCCTGAATGGATGTGATCTGCAGGCGGCATGATGTTTGTATCCGACCCAAAGAAACCAGTGGGCGGCCATGTTCTCGCGCATGCGTAAAGTCAACGGCTCGCTTGTATGTCATGCATAGAAACTAATACGATGGTATGATGCAGATCGGCCACACGCGTATATCTGCGCAAAGGTCGAGGCGAGGAACGAGTGGCGAAAGTTTACGACTCGCCGGACATGCCCGAAAATGAAGCCAGTTATGCCATTACGGAAGGCGGTATCAATGATGTTTCTTTCTGAATAAATAATATGCGATGGATCGTGTGCTTTTATTAGATTACTGGGCCTTCTTTTCCTTCTTCTTCTCAGCGACAAGGTGCGTACCCTTGAGGTACTTTCTACGCTGAGCAAGCATGTGAGAGAACAAGACAGGGAAACCTATAAAGAGAAAATGAGTCCTTCCAGTGTATCTCCAGAGACCTTGCAATGGCATACCAGGCAAATAAACAAGAGAAGCAACGATCAAAAAGTAGTAATAGTTGACATTCCATGCCTTGGCAAAAGGGAGAGCAGTGTAGACCATCATGAGCTCGGAACCAACGCCGGTTGGGTAGAGAACCAGGAAGAGGTTGTAGCGGGCCCAGGTCAAAATGCGAGGGACCTGGCCGAGCAGGTTGCAGGCATAGTACGAGTAACGGACGAGCTCGGCAATGGACCAAGCAATCATCATTGTGCTGAAAGACCAGTGCGAACGCACCTCGGGGAACATGTAGTTGACGCCCCACACCAGGAATAGGCGCGACACAACCTGAAGACCGGTGGTCACGACAGGCGCACGGACAAAACCTAGACTGGCCAGTCAGTGCCTCTCTCTATGTATCCAAATACTGCCCGAATCTACGTACCCAGCGCCGAGTTGATGATCTAGATGCAGAATAGAGTGTTAATATGACTGATCGATCGATAGACGAAGATGGATAAAGCATAGGTTACCTCAATAAAGGCGCCGGACTGGACGATAATCAAGGCGGGCCATGCCATCTCGTGGACATCGGCATACTGCTGTGTTGTGATCAATTGATAGACGGTGGTGTAGAAGACCCAGAACCAGCCGAGGAACGAGACTTGATTGTAAGCAAGGAGGTAGAAGAAAATGACAAGCTGGCTGGCCGAGCTGAATTCGGGACCACTGCCAGGGTTACGATGCTTCTGCGAGGCAGCCGCAGTCAATTCCTCGGGTGACGATGCGCTGACCACTGCAAGCTCGTGTCAATCTCAACCGTAGCTCGATCGCTTGGTTTTCTGCTAAATTACCTCTAGCCATGGCTTTACAATCGAAAGAACGCGAGACCTGGGACGGGTGGGTGGTGCTTCAATTCCTCAACGCACACCCCCAAAATTTGTCGACCTGTCACGCGTCAGTGACAAAGACCCAATACAACGAATATCCGAACGTTTTCTCCTTGCTTTACTCTACAATATGTACTGTACAGTACTGTATAGCAAGTACTTGGTGTACATACTTGTCTTATCTATGCTATTCTAATGTAAATGGAGTACATTCCTTGTGCTGTATCCCGCGGCAACAAGGTTCTTAAATGCAAACGTGTTTGTATTCAAGTAGAAAGAAAAGAAAATAAAAAAAGGAACACGGGACCGCAGGATCGTTACATACTGGTAAGACCATGCATTAAGAAAGCGATTCATACAATAAGCCTTTCGCTTCCTTCCTAACCCCACCCTCCTCCCCTCCTCCTGATTCATCTTTACCATTTTCCGGTGGAATATTAAAATGGTATATATGCCTATATATATGCCTCGCGTTTGTACATTGTCAGTGCCATGCATTGTTCTGCATGCCCTCTATGTTTGGATGGTGCGGGATATCTGATTGTGCTCCTGACGTGACGAACGATGATGCGACGAACTGTCAAGAAGACTGTAAATAATGGCGCCGGTGTAAACATATTTAGTATAGCCATCAGATTACATTGATGGCCTGAGAAAGAACACATGTATACTTCTGCAGACAGGAATAAGACTTGCATTTACTTCGACACATACCAAATATGTACAGTCTATTGGTTGTGTGGTTTGAAACACTTTTTGCGCTGGACATATTGTGTTTATCCCCGGCCCAAACGCCATCCACTAATATCAGAGATCATCTGTAATCTTATTATCATTATTATTGCAGACGACTTCTGCATGCCTTTTTTAATATCATGGTCACCAAGTGACACCCACCTGATCACTAGAATGTATATTGTATATCTAAGAAAAAGCCGAATGTACGCGACCAGCCGAACCACCATCCGGTGTTTTCCTCCCTTTGATACGGCGCAGCAGCAAACGCTACTGATTGTAGGTTACGTAAACGACGTGTGCCACGCGCCTTGTTTTTGTTAGTCCATTTCAAAAAGGCACACACACACACACACACACACACACACACACACAACGGGATTCCGGAGCCCTTAAAATGATGTACCCCGAAAAAGAAAATAGAATATATAAGGCACATGAACGTGACGTTCTGCATTTAACAGACGAACGCGTTCGCTATCTCGCCACCTGTTTCTTCCAATTCTTCTTTCCTTACACACCCAGCTCCATGATACTCAGTCATCCCCATCATTCAACACGAGAAGACGACGAGAGGAAGCCTCTTTTGCCTTCCGCCGAGACGGCACCCTCCTCGCTACCATCTGGAGACGACAACCAGGACGATCTCGATATCTCTATAGAGAAGAACCCTCTTGTAGATCTTCCATGGACTTATAAATCTGTCGCTCTTGCCTGTGCTATATTTTTGGCAGGCATGTCCCCCACCTAACACCTCGTCTTCATTTTACGACCGATCCTGACACACTTTCGTCTTATTATCCGTTAGTCGGCAGCCATTTTGCTGCACATACCTTGGGTGCTATGAAAAATACGATCAAAAAGGTGTGTACACCGTCCATGCGCGTGACAAATGACCCGGGAAAAAAAGAAGGAAAAGAAATAACAACGCGTCCGCCTACCATCATTTACTATGACAACACATCATTTGCTAAGGAAAATCACATTATAGGAGTTCGGCATCACAAACGTCCAATACGGTGTGCTCCAATCCAGCGTGTCGATTGTCAACACGATACTACCCGTCTTGGGCGGTATCTTTCTGGACGCCTTTGGCACGGTACCTGGCTCGATTCTCACCACAGTACTGATCGCATCAGGCAATGTTCTCGTTGCTGCTTCCACTTCAAGCGCAAGTATGCCGATGATGATTACAGGCCGTATTTTATATGGCATCGGCAGTGGTACTGTAGTCATTGTACAAGAGACTATTTTAAGCCAGTGGTTCCAGGGCCGGAGCCTTGCAGGCGTGATCGCTCTGATGATGACCATCAGTCGACTGGTACGAGAAAAAACAATTGTTCATGAGCCCTGCATACCCCTCGGTCCCTTGTCCTTGCAGATCCTCATAACTGTATTACTATAAGGCTTCCTTTGCTGCTCAAGCCACCGTTACGCCCATTGCCAATTGGACCGGTTGGTACGGCTACGGGTTCTGGGTAAGACTTAGCTAGCGTTTTTGGCATATGCATATATGTAATGTTTTCTGTGCCTGTTCTTAGTTTTCTGCGATTCTGTGCCTGTTCTCGTTGGCCATCAATCTGATTTACATTGCTCTCCTGCGCACGGTCACGCGCCACAGCAAGGTTACACCATCTAAGAAACGCCGCTCGTTCAGCTGGTCCAAGCTGTTGTACATCCCTCATGCTTTCTGGCTCGTGGCCGTCATGGAGTTCCTCCTTGGCGGTAGCTGGGGTTGCTTCTTACATATCAACAGGTCAGTCCATCGTATAAATTATGAGGTGCTGATGCAAACTCTTTACAGCGAGTTCGTCAAGTTCAAATATGGCTACGATAATTCGCACGCTGCGGCTACCGGGAGTGTGGCTCAAATCTTGCCAATCTTCACCATGCCGCTTCTCGGATTTTTAGTGGATCGTTATGGCAAGCGCACGTGGATGAGTACGTGCCCTGTATATATGCTTAGTTTGGAAGTACTCAACGCATTCTATGTATAGTGATCGGTAGTAGCGCTACGTTCCTGGGTGCCTTCCTCTTGCTTCAATACACGGATATCAACCCCATTGTGGGCATGCTTGTGTTTAGCATGAGTTTAGCTCTGGGTCCCGTTGGTCTCGTGTCTTCGGTGCCCATTATTTTGCCTCTCTCACTCGTCGGCACTGGTATGGGCGTGATCAAAGCAGGTACCAACATTGGTGCCAGCCTTTTCGATATTACGACCGGCATGCTGCAGGATCATCAAGCTGATCATGGTTATGATGGCGTTAACAATTTTTTCACGGGTGTCGGCGTGCTCGCATTAATCGCGGGTATCATCCTCTACATTTTGGATCGCCAGGAGGGTGGTCCCCTAGACCAGAGTGCACGCGAAGCCAAGATATCGGCCTGGTCGGCCTCAACGACGACCAAGCCGTTGACACTTAACAAGGCCAACTGGTTCTACGGTTCTGTCATGTTCAGTCTTGCTTGTATCAGTTGGTTTCTCTTTGTCCGTTTTGTCATCAATTCTATATCATAGTGTTACAACTGACCCGTTGCTGTATCAGCTCTATATATAAAGTATACCCACTTAAAGATGGTTCGGGAGTCTATCTGTACAGCGGCTTTTATTGAAGTATAGATTACAGATACGGACAGGCTTAGAACTTGAAGACGTTCTTTTCGGTATAGCCGAGCCTATAAAGGAACAAGACAAATGGATAAGCATACGTGCACATAGCACAAGTCACATTAATCACTTACTCCTTAAGGATACCACCCACTTCGCCCTGGGACTTGTCCTTGGCTTTGGGACCGGAGATGGCTTCCAACATCGGGTCGGGACCGCAGACGAAGACCTGCAGGCTCTCGGTCTCGGGGCCTGGAATGCTCTTCTTGATAAGGTCGGCGCCAACGTAGCCCTGGGCACCAGACCAGTCCTTGGGGGGACGGTCCAAGACGTAGACAACGTTGAAGCGGTCGGGATAAGCCTTGGCATAGCCATCAAGCTCCTCCTTGAGCAGAATATCTTCTTCGGTCTGGTTGGCGAAGATAAGAGTGACCTTGGTCTTGTCATCACCGGAGTTCTTGTCGAAGACCTTGCGGATGACCTGAAGCATGGGGGTGATACCCGTGCCACCGGCGATCATACCGACGTTGTCAACGCGTTTCTCGGACCAGTTGTACTTGGTGATGGGGCCCTTGATATCAAGGGTCTCACCAACCTTGAGGTTGTGAATGTGCTTGCTCATCTTGCCCTCGGGGTAGACCTTAACGATGAAGTCAACGTAACCCTTGGCCTATAGATGAAATGCATTATTATACACGGTTATACCCTGATGAGCTCGCTATACTTACATCGTCGGCGGAAGTAGGCGTGTAAGGGCGAATGATGAAACCGGGGCTACCGTCCTTCTTGGTGATGGGGTAGCGAGTGATCACGCAAGAGGCGACGGGAAGACCGGCGACGTGGTTCTCGGAGGGGAGCGAGAAGCGGTAGAGGCTCGTGTTGTGGTTAATGGGCTCAACTTTCTCCAGCTTAACGTACGAGAATTGATATTTCAGCGAGTGTCAGTGACATGATACGAAGATGGACATGTGAATTAGGTACCTTGAAAGCCTTGAACTGCGAAGGGTCGAAGGCAGGCTCGACTTCTTTGACAGTAGCGGGCTCAACTTTAGTCTCCTTCTGGTTATAATAGATACCACCAGCCACGCCAGCACCAGCAAGCGCTGCCAGCAAAAGACCATTACCGCCGCTCTTCTTCGAACCCGCCTCGGTAGCATAGTTACGGGCCGATCTCCAGCCCTGCCAGACGCGACGAAATGACGCGTTATTGACTCTATACTTGCTCGGGGAACTTGTTCCTTACCTGAGCGCCGAGACGGACGTTGTTCTGGGAGGTGGCAGCACGAACGGAGCCAAGCAAAGCCGAGGTTGCGAATCTCATTGTAATTGACCAGGAAAAAGGAACAAGGGTGCCTTTACAGTAAATAGCTTGTGTTTTTAAAATGGCCCTAAAAGCGGAGCAAATTTACCCGTTCGCGCCATGACATCACCAGAGCACGCAAGAAAAAAAAAAAAAGCCTCAACGAAAACTTCCTGCTGAAACATTTTGATCATATATCTGCAATACCATATCACTGTGCTGGCGGCATGGGCTCATCGTACATGATTTGCACTAGATTTTTCAAGAGAATGAAGCCAAACGCCCATCAATTAGCGAGTGCCTATTGTTTCGTGCTGAATCAGCAATGCGTAATCAAAACCACTATCTGCACGGGTCGGGATTTTATAAGACTTTATAGAACAGGTAAAAGGATAGGCTAGCTATACAGTGCGCGTATGGGAAGGTGGAAGGTGGAAGTCTGGTGGCACGCAGGGTATCCACTTTCGCCACCTCAATCTAGCCTGTGTGCTCGTCCAGCAGACGATTCGTTAGGGTGTCTTGCTCTTTCAGCATGTCCTAATCATCACTGAACAAAATTATCAATGACTTCATTCCAACGTTATTTTGTATACAAATCTTACAGCTAGTCAAAAGACGAGCTCGAAGCATTGTAGCCAATGCTTTCGAGTCGCCCAGGTGCTTGGTACTATGGCTGTTCACTCTTGCAGGCATGCCCAATGATGGTGGTGGATGAAAGCAGGTATCAATGTCAACGTATCCAACCATATGCAACGCAAAGATACGCCGTTTTTAGTAAGTTGCTTTCGATGCCTGCTCCAGCTGCTTCATTTCATCTCACATGGAGATGCTTGCATACTTCAAATAGCTTTAGCGTGTCATCGTCGGTATGCACACTATCTCTATTTCTATGAAAGAAATGTATCAGCATAAGCACTTGAAAATGTTTTTTACTAACCCGGTCGACTTTGTCTAACGTACAATTGCCGATCTCGTCCATGAGTTAGTTTATTTTCGCCTGGTACGCAGATGGACAGGCTTTTTTCGCCCCTAATTCGAATACATTATTACTTGGCACTCCTTTTCCAGACGACTTACCAAACAAAAGAAACGTTGCCGTAGATTGCAGAATATGCTTTGAGCAATGGAACTAAGGATTCCATGAAAGGTGTGCGCTCGTTGGTGCCGCCAGGATACGGTGGGTTTGCACAGATCAGCGTAAAATCTGTCAGGATCACACGAATAAGTTCAACTGCTTTGAGCTCGTCTTCCTCATCGCCACAATTCTTCTCATCGCCGTTGGCCCGTAGAAATTTCCTGAGTTTGGCCGATGGTGGATCCAATGCGTTTTTTAAGAACGCATAGGCCTTGGGACGCTTGCGCAAAGATACATTTCTGGCCTGGTCTTCAAGGTTGTGCTGATATGCTTCGATCAAAGTTTCGATTTTCTGGGCAGCTGTTACAGAGTCGGCTGCACCAGTTTTTTGATATTGCTGGGTCAAGCTCGCAAACGTCTGTTCTGATCAGTGACAAGCGGTGCGACTCGCTTTGTTTCGTCCATGGCTGACACTTCGATTGTGTTCAGAATGTGAGTGAGCTCCTTCCTGCGGCTACGCGTCATCATGGCCTTAAATTTGAATCTCTGGTCACACTAAGTCCGCTCATGCGCTTCGCGTGTGCGGGAAGCTGGTTGTCGTAGCAAGGACAGGACAAGACAAGACAAGAGACAGAGACATGAGAGGACTAGGATAGAATATGGCAAGATAATCTGATGATATTATCATAAAAAATAGAGGACTACTTATAAGGATGATGAAAAATGTGAGGTAGACAAAGAGAAGTGCCTGCTACGACATCGAAAGGGGAAGTGGTAAACAAAATCAACAACAATGCAAAGAGACTAGGAATGCATGTCCAAAGAGGAAGGCAGTACGACCTATGACTGACTTTCGTATTTAACTATGTCATGACACTGGTATAATGGATACGCCTTTGATCTGGATTTCGCGGGCACGTCTCCATGCTGCTCCTTGAGAGTGGTGGTTCTTCCTGGAAGATCAGCTTGACGCCTTCGTGGATGACCGAGTGAATTCATCGACAACCGGTCAGCTGGTCCATGTGAGGTGAAAGTCAGGGGTAGGCTGGGCCGTAATCAGCTCATGCAACATCTCACTAACTAGCCTACGAAATTTCGTTCCGAGATCAGTTCTCGTGAACTACTCTTCTTTCTCTTTACATACCTAGCAGCCGGAGTCGAGGTTGTCGATACACGCTCAAGAAGAAGAAGAAGCAAGTTCATCCACCAAGAGTGAGTGAGTCCAAATAGTGTACTTCTCGCTCGTATAATGTAGCATAACCAGATGTCTCTCAAGTCCCACAAAAAAGGCAGAGACGCGGGCTGTCGGGTCTCACGACCAAAAGAAGACAGGCAGCAGACGAAAAGAAGTCGAAAAGCGGAGCGCGCAAGGAGCGGTAAACTGTGCTTCGCAAGCCGCAATCACTCACTGAGAGCGAATGGTGTCCCACCTGCAAAAAGAATAAAAGTTTTGACACCGCCAGTACGCACAGGAGAAGTTCTGACAAGCTCTGCCCGTACCACAAGGGTAACCAACGCGTGGAGGCGAGAAGCATTCTCGGTGGAGGGCGCACCAGAACATGCACCCTCAAGCACGGCTTGGACACTATGCTGAAAACGTTGCGAAATCCGGAGAAGCAAGCATTCACGGCGAGCGTCGAAATAGTTGTTGACTTCAACCGACGGGTTGATCTGTGGTCAATTTTTCAACCATTTTTATTTCACACAACGCCTCTCAAGAGATGAGGATCCAAATACACCTTTGAAATTTTTTGATGCAATATTTGTGAGCGGCGTCTTTCAGTTGGTTCTTGGCCATAAATGGTCGAACAAGAAACTCTTTAGCCAAGCTGAAATCCACGATATTCAAGCTACGTTCGGTGAATTTTTGCGCTTGGTGCCTGGAGCCCGCTGTGGTTTGGTACCCTCGGCCGTCACTCGCAGAAGACCACACGGTTTTGCCAAAACTTTAATGTCGATAGTCCGCATGTTCGCCCCTCCATGGTTAATTATATTGTCGAGGACTTTGAGCAAATCTTTGTTGGCTATCTCAAGGCACGCCTTGCGCGACTGGTCCTGGTAAAATTAATGATCTTTAATTACCAATGTCATGCTTACACTTTCCGTTTAGAAGCTCAGCCCAGGCCAAACCAGTGCTCTCACCGGTTATGTCTTTGATGTCACAAGCAACAATACCGATTTTCCGCCCGTATGGCGGACCATCGAGTACGAAGCCCGTGTGGATTCCGGCAACGTGGACGCCGCCGTTAACACCGCTCCTCTAACCCTTGTCGATGAAACGAGCGACAGATGGAATCAACTGTCGGCTCATATGGCGGACGAGTGAGGAGTGTTTGCTGACAATGACGGTGGCGCTGGCGATGACGACGAGGAGCAGCAAGTTCAACAAGAAACTGATCAACAAGACCAGGACAAAGAAGCGAGGGAAGGAGAAGGCATCAATAATCCTGACTCTTCGGAGGCTACTGCAACGAATGCCGCGTCTCTACTATCGGTCTCACCCAGCTAAGTATCAGCGAGGCATCTCATCCAGGAGAATCATCCCGACCAGAGGAGTCATCTCCACCAGAATCACCTGCATCCGAGCCAGCTCGACCAGAAGGGCCGCTCTAGAGCTTCTCTATCACAACGGCGACCTTGACATGCTTCCCTCACATTTCATCAAGACGATGTATCAGGTCCTCAGGACATGGGAGTGATGAAAGACAACGATGCTGCGGCTGCTCCCGCTGAAGCATCTCAATAAGCCGTCAATCGCAACTGGACGCACCGCCAGCTGTCGACTTTGGTTCAAGGTTGGGACTTCTTGAATAGCCGGCGGTGCTCAAAGCTTGTGTCTGGTCTGACGCAGTCCATCAACCAGGGCATCCCTTTTGATCAAAGTCGCTTGTCACGTACTATCAGCCCTGCCTCTCGTGCGACCATCCAGGAGATATATGTACTGCTCGAACAGAAATCCTGAACGGCACCTTCAGACCGCCAGCATATCCGTCTTTGTCACAATTTCGTCTGTTTGCGATCTTGCAGGTGCCTGCTTTGACGAGAAAATTCATTCAAATATCGGACCATTCATTACAAGAGATCATGTCGCACTTCAGTCTTCAACGATATGTTGGCATGAACGCACCTGTTGCTGCCGGTCAAATCCACCCAAAAATTTTCAACTTGAGAAAGCTGAAGAAAGGGTAAGCAACGGTGGACTGCAAAAGACCCGACATATACTGACCAATACACTTTTATAAGAAGGGCATATTTACCAATCAGTTTGACACCGATGGGTATTCGGTGTGTTTTCCGTTTTAAAAGCCTGGGAAAGAGTCAGTCGGGAACCCGCTGCAAGTATCAGACCTCGACCCATCCACTCTCGCGAATCTGGAAATCTGAGGTATCGACCCGGGAGTCACTGAATTCTTTGTTGCATCCAACTCCTTTGATACAAGAGTGTACATCGATGAAAGTGACTTGCATGAAAAGTCACTCCTCGCGACGCCGAAGGAACCTCGCCACCATGTGCGGAAGTACAGTGCGGCTGAATACTATACCACGGCCGGACTCAGCAAGACAAATGCTCAGATCAAGGAGTGGAAGCAAGCTAATAACATTAGCGAAGTCGAGAGCAATGTCGGATCACCGAAGACAGCGTCGCAAGAAAGGCTATTGACCTACATGCAACGAAAAAATGGCTGCATTGGACCCACTCCTTGCACTTTACGGTCGTGCTTTCCAGCGTCTCAAGTTATTAAACTACCGCAGTGTCAGAAGGCTAACCATGAAATGATCAAGATATTTCTCGATGATGGCAAAAAGTATGGACCTCATTCCGACCCAGGGAAGAGTCTGGTCACGGACTAATACCGTAAGTCTGTTTGAAAGGGAGACAAAGGAAAGAAGAAAAAGAAAGTATCACATATTTTACTTGTACACACCACCGAAGCCCCAATAAGTGGCGACCACTCCCATTCAAACAGTCGCGCAAGATACCTTTACTCTGTATCGGCGACGAGAGGTTATACCGAAAGACATATCGAAACAAACCACATGGTGGTTTAGCAAAAGGATTTAAGAAAGCTGTAAGTCAGACCCGATGCCAACATGCTCTGCTCGTTGCCGATGTCCACGAGGCCTGGACTTTTCAGGTGTGCTTCTTCTGCGGTACCAGATCTCTATAAAAAAGGTCTCTTCAAAATCTTCAGCTCGACTAGAACGACGCGAAATTAAAAGATGCATACTGTCATACACTCCAATGTCTGCGACAAGTTATGGCAACGAGATGTGAATGCGTCCCGCAACATACGTTCCTTGACCCTGTTCTCCGTTCTCGGCTATGTGCCACTCGTCTTCACGCAAGAGTACGATGTTGCCCAACGCCAAGGAGCTCAAAACAGTCCAGATACTGAAAATCTGTAAGACGCATAAACGTAAGGCAAACATTTTTTCTTTGTCTATTTACTTACCCAGGCTTGTTATAGCATATGCCTTTCTGTCGGGTTTAAGTGCGTTGTAGACAACAGTCTTGCCTGCAACATATGGATGGAACTGCGTACCACATGCTATGTTCAACCATCTACGGAGTTTTTATTTTGTGATGTAGCATACCGAACGACATACATCGGTAAACGATACATTTAAGAGAAATTATTCATCCGAAGTTATGCATTTGTGAGTGCAAACGTGTGTATTTCATATGTCGAGAATGTACGTGCATTGTGAGCCGGAAAGAAACGCCGCTCATCAATATGATAACGCGTTGTACTCAAATCTCCTTGTGGGAACTAATAACGGGAGCATGGCATGAGCTTGTGGCTGCCCATGAAAAATTCTATAAAGAAAAAGGGAAGTACTTTACAAAAACCATTACTGTATATATTGCTATTGGGCGACCCCACTAGTATCTGAGCTTTATGTCATACATAACTAATGGGACAATTTCCGTTATTCTGGGTGGTCAGTCTCTTCATTTTCATAAACTTGATCGACCTGCATCTATGTATAGCAGAGGTAAAGAATGCCGCGGGCCGTAACAAAGGAGTGTGAAATATCATCACCTGTCACACTGAAGAATGACCACCGCCACTTCCAAATGATGTATAGCAGCTTTTCGGTTAGCCTAGTTTGCGTACGTAGAACGAGGAGATACTCACCCACTGTAATGTTTTCACACATCTGTAGTGGCTGCTCATAAGAATATATATATTGTCTGTCTACTGAGTTAATTATAAACAATGAATTCAAAGTCAAATATATTTATCTTCAAATACATCGCTGCGATTCATCCAAATATATTAACGCGACCCTGCCGAAGCTGGATTGCTCTCACCAACAGTAAATGCTGTTGAAGAGTGTCAATGTTACACGAATGCTATGAAAATTTCTTGTGTAATGTTACAAAAGCGATAAGCGTATATGGCTGATCCCTGGATCGGTTCGCAAACCGAGAATCCAGGTATGTATCTGTCTCGAACTGGGTGTAATCATAGCGGGGGTGGAAGCGGACCAATGCATGAGAGCATGTGCTGCTATCGTGCGGGAACCCCTCTTTCTGCTCCGTCCCTACAACGAGAGAATACTAATTTGTTTTACTTCACATCAGTGAAGTGTTGGTGGGTCTTTCAGTGACTAGATCATTGAATAAGTATGAGAAAGTTTCAATAAAGCTTTAAATATCTTCAGACCATAAATAACACAGTAATGTAGGACTTCATGCTTCGTTCATTTTTCCAACAGGCCCGCAACTATACATATTTATTCCTATATAATTCTGAGTTATGCTGAGCTAGATTAATATATCATTATACGTCTATTTTGGACGGCTGCTATCACGAGAATTTTGTGTACGTCAACACAAGGTACATTACAACGAGCTCTTTTCCGCAGCGCAGGCTGTATGGTAGGCCACATAAGCATGCGGCATCCAAGAGATTTGGAGTGAAGGCATTCGCCATGAGGGTTTGGTGCATTACATAGTAAGAGTGATGCTGTCTTCAATACCGGTACCGTATGTCTCATCATCATTTATAGACTTTTCAAATTTAGTAATGTCTAAACGTTAGCGTCCCCTTTGGAGACTTCTCAATCTCAACGGAGTTTTTCATTATGGGCGGCACATAGAGTATGTCAATTACGGAGAAACGATCCAAATGAACGAAGATATCGTATTATCATTTAGCTGTGGCATGTCAACTTGTATGGTTAAGCGCGTGTCGTGCTAAAATTGAAAATCTCCGCCAGGTAGTACGTTGGTGGAAGTTGGATTCAATACGCACTGCTGGGCAGACACCTGCTAAACTGCTATTGTTCTGAAAATGAGCATGTGAACACGTAAAAAAAAATCTATTTTTGATATCAGCATTGGAGGTGCTCAAGACCGATGGGGTAAAAGAAAGATGACAGACTTTTTTTTTACAGTGACTCGTCGAATCTTTATCCGAATGTCATGTGTGGTCATTATTATATACTCTCCTTATGTTTGAGACCTCCATCTGATAAGCACATATTTTATTAACAATGTTAAGTTGCTTTAGGAAAAGTTAACGTTCTACATGCAGCTGTTGACCTGGGATCCAAGACAGCCAGAGTTTTGGCGCCGCCTTTTTTTCCCTCTTTCTCTTGTTTTACCCACGGGTATGGCTATTGAGGCGCATCGATCATTATTTGTTTCACCCGAAGTTTGTCCCACGACATTTCTCCTATGTGTACATGTCACGAACAGGCTGCGCATTGCGTATGTGCAGCTGTGGTAAATGCTAAAACGCCTGACGCATTGAATGTTTTGGATTGACACCCTGGAGTCTGGGTACTGGAACAATGACTTGGAAGGTGTCATGTTTGTGACACAAAGCGCGCAAACGCTTGGCTTTTTTTGCTGCATGATTTGGTAGTCCGATGTGACCCTTGGGTCCAAGGCGCTGGAACAGCGCCATCTTCTGCTGGCCTAGCACGGCTCCGGGGTTCTCGGATAAACGCATGCCTGGTTTCCAAAGAGGTGGATTTCACTGCACGGCCCGCCGAACAGATCACCCTCGCGGCAAATGTCGGGAACAAAAAGTCAAGCGGGACGTCTTCTACTTGCTGCAAAAACCAAAAGAGTGGATGCACCCCCCGATTCCGACGGAACGGTTCACTCTCCATTCTCTCTCTTGCCCGCTGCGCTGATACACTCATTTGTCTCTGCCTCTCAGACTGTTTCTTCCCCTTCCCATTTTGCCTATTGACCACTTGGGGAAATAAGGACCCCCTTTTTGTTACTGTGCTGAGGCTGACACCAACTAAATTAGAACACATTCTAGCGGTGCTTCTTTTTTCTTCTGCCAGATAAATAAAAAGGGCAACCGCCTCCAACCGAGACCGAGAGTGGTATTAATTCTGAATCAAATAACAGCGCCGGCTTGTTCTAATGCCGGAAAAGAATTGGTCGCGTTAAAATCTGAAACATGGATACCGCCACACTTCTTCACAACTTTTGTATGTTTAAAGGCAAGTGTGGGAGAAAGCGTGACCAATAAGGCTTTTCTATTCCTAAAGCATCTACAAGATCTGCTAACCCAAGTATTCGGACTACTCGACAGCAGCCAAGGAGACAACGCCATCCTACCAGGACGCGCAAGTGGATGATCAATATAGTAACAAAAGCAACATGCAGGTAAGCATGGTTTGTGGGTGGCCAAGCCATTCCATTTACAATGCCCGAACTTGGCACCCGCCTTCTCGTTTCTCTTCCCCATATTTTTCTCGGCTGTGTGTATGTCGTAG
The DNA here is from genome assembly GCA_000697355.1 of Syncephalastrum monosporum B8922. Taxonomy (NCBI): domain Eukaryota; kingdom Fungi; phylum Mucoromycota; class Mucoromycetes; order Mucorales; family Syncephalastraceae; genus Syncephalastrum; species Syncephalastrum monosporum. The sequence goes on along the minus strand of JNEN01000919.1, from coordinate 48,648 downwards.
TAACTCACTTTTCACCTCTTTCTCCTCGTCTCAGGGTCATTCGCGATCGACCACAACCATGTCCTCATCTTCACCCACGCCTCCACTTCGCGATCGCACGTGAGTCCTTCTTTACTTCACTCCGTCCATTTTTTTGCTTTCCTCCCCTGAACAGTTTTCGTTGACAACTTTTCAACAGCCCACGCCTTGTAGTGCGTCAACAGCCTCTCAAAGCCCGACTATGTAGTTTTAAAGAGAAAGGTACGTGTCTTATCTAATTTTAAGTCCTGTTGGACTGATGTCCCTTGTGCAACTATCGGACAGTCGACCGCAGACCACTCGACCCGCCACCTATTGTGCAATTGATCTGGGATAACCCACAAGAGTAGGTGTCATTCAGAGCCTGAGTACTCTTCGCTGTTTATGGTCGCTCACAGAGGGTTCACGAATAGTCGCCAAACAGGCCTTCACAGTCCATATTATGTTCTCTACGCAACCCTGAGCCAATTGGATGGATCCGATTTGACGCTTTCCAATGGGCTGCGCACCACCGCCGGCGAGGTTGCCCAAAGTTTGCATAAGCTGAAAGACGTTGACAACACGGGTAAGTTTTGCGAATACACGAAGACTCTATGCACCCGGTCCTGATAAAGCATGCTGCTGCTACGTGCCTGCAGATGGGGGATTTTTTCTCTTCTCCGATGTCAGCGTGCGTCTGGAGGGCCATTTTCGTCTTCGCTTTACTCTCTTTGAGTTGGTGGGGTATGTCTCGGATGCAAGCTCGGTTTGTTGATTGCGAGCATTCACATGTGTGCTAATAGACATTCCGTTTATCTCCCCCCTGCAGTCAACAGATCTGTCGACGAACAGCAGTATTGTCCAGTGTATTCCAAGTCTATTCGCCAAAGAGTAAGTTTAGCGCAGTTCTGGGTCTGCAATCAATCGGAAAATGCGGGTGCTAATTTTACCATGTAAGGTTTTCCGGGCATGTCAGGTAACCAAAGAACCGAACGAAAGGGACCCTGTCATCACCCGACATTAACGCTGACGCGATGCTGCTCTAATTTGCTGCGGTCGAACAAAAAAAAAAAAAAGAATCAACCTTCTTGACGCGCTGCTTTGCTGATCAAGGCGTAAGAATACGTATACGAAAAGAAACACGGTCTGCTACACTGCCTGGCTCCACGGGGTATGCCTTATCACCGGAAAATTCATAGCTGTGTGCCTGTGTCGTATGCTCACAGATAATTGACTAATAGAAAGCGGCGGCGCCACACAACAGACGACCCAAATCATGAGCAGCAGACCATGGATGACACAACCAAACCTAGGATACGCTATGCATATGATCCGGCGCTAGGGATGTCACGTACCCGGGAGACGGAATACCCTGGGTTGCACACGCCCGAGCCGACAGTACCATTGCCACCTCCACGGAGGCCTGCACCCCACCACGCCATGTCGATGGAAAACCTTTTACACGACAACGGCACTACTCATCATCGTACACGTACCCAAAGCGCTAGCAGCGGAGATAGTGCGAGCAGATATTACCCGGCGATGACACCATCGCCAAGTTTACCGCTTCGGCCCTCTCCGACTTACGACGTCCAACTGCCGCCCTTAGGAGAAGCTATTGGCTCTCCACAGCCACATGTCCCACTTCTACGGCCCATTGCTTCATCTCCATCTCCTCCGTATCACCCCGTGCCAAACACCACTCCAGCAACAACAGCTACAGCATCCACATCTCCACCGTCCGTATCAACACCAAAGTCACGGCCACCTCATTTTCGGTATCCCTAATACACAATAAAATCACAGCATATACTCACACATCACACGCGTACGCTATACACCTTCTCTCTTCCACTACACTCCACATATGTATGTATGCATCCAACCACAACGACATAATTTCATTCAAGAGCACACAAATCTATATATACTACTACGACACAACTCGCATATGCAATGCTTGAAAGTTTAAAAAAGCAACCATATTTATGGAAATAAAAAATTTACGCATCAACAAAACCTTGGAGCACACGGCCTGCGAGTTGACCGAGTTTTTCGACTGTGTAACCACCTTCTTGCACAAACAGTACTGGCTTCCCTCGGCAGCTAGAAGCTGTCTTGAATAGCTTGCCGATCTTGAAATAAGTCTCGATATCTTTCAAACCTTTCATGCCCGCAATAGGATCCTCGTGCCATGTATCCAATCCCATCGAACAAATTACAACGTCAGCATCAAAGGACACAACCGCGTTATCCTCCAACACCCGGGTGAGATTGTCGAGATATATGGTGTCAGTCGTCGTGGCAGGGTTGAGTGGGACGTTGATGTTATAACCTTTGCCTGGTCCTGAGCCAATCTCCTCTGTTGAACCAGTGTAAAAAGGGTAATCGGGGCATCCATGCAAGGAGATATAAAACACAGATGGGTCTTCCCAGAAGATGTCCTGGGTGCCGTTGCCACTATGATATCAGACTCCATAAGTATTTTTTTCCATAACCATATATACTTACTGGTGGTAGTCGATATCGACAATAAGTATTTTTTTCTTGCGGTCCTTGGCAGGTACGGCGCACAAGTTGCCTGCGCCAATGGCGTCAGTGAATTCAAGGGGTTTCTGCAACGCTTCCATCTCCTGAAGGTTGTATGTTTGGAGGAAACGGGTCACAACAGCCACATTGTTGATGAAACAATAACCTGCTGCGACATTACAAGTGGAGTGATGTCCAGGAGGTCGGCAGAGTGCATAAATCGACGACACCTTGTCATCTTCCTTCTTGCCCTCTATTGCCTTGGCCAACTCGTGCGCGGCCGTTAGCGCAATCTGCACAGACGTATATGCCGAACGCCACGTATCTGCCCATTATCAGAGTTATAGGAAAGTTTTTCCGTTTTGCACGATACTACCTTTTGTATAGGCCACAGACATGTCGAATGTATAAAGACCAACGCGCGCGCTAGGCGACAGGCGGGCATTCTTACGGTAAATGTCCTTGCCTATCTTGCCCACAATGTTGGGATGAACAAACGTTTCGCCTGTGACAGCCTCCGGAGGAAGCCCACTAGCAACCCAGTCTCTGTAGATCGTGGCAAGGTACTGAATATAGTCAGTCTCATGGACCGCTAGCACAGGCGTCAGAGTGTAATCGCGCGGGCTCGCTACGCGGAACTCAGGATGCGCATCAATGAATGCTTTAATTGATTCTAGACGCGCGGGAGACTCTATAGAATCAATGGAGAACGCGTTGTTCAATGACACTACACAAGATCGATCTTACACGTGATGTGTCTTTCCAAGGTCCATCGTATGTAGAACTTACCCACATATGGTTTGACAACACCTCGGGTTACTTCATATGGTGGATCATGCAGAAGGCAGTCGTCAGAGTAAATTACGTCCATGGAAGATAAATATGGGTGGAGTGAAGAAGAGTCTGCGCGCTGACCCATTTATCTACGCGTTAATTGCAGTCACAAGATTGCGGCGGTATCTGTTATCGTATCACTTCACACGCATGACCACTGTATGAGTAATAAGCTCCGTATCACCCGATAAAGGGCAGAAACGACATCTTCCTCACAACCGGTCTTCCTCACCACCGAGCTTCTGGAAAGAAACATATATGTGTAACTTTGAAGCGTCTATATTTAATATGCATATCAGTTTTGTTTTATTATGTACAAAAGCAAATGAGGGAGATATAGAACACGTGCATAACATTAAGAGTTAAAGGGAAATCGCAAGGGTAAGTAAGATGGAGTTGTCGCAAGTGGATTTTGACCGGGTGAAAGTAAATACACTTATGCATATAAGAGGGTGGGCGGCTATTGTGAGTTTCAATCAATGGGAGTTGTTTCTGGCGTAGATGTCGCTTTCGTGGATGGCTCGGACGCCGGCGTCGACACTGATGTTGCAGTAGATCCACGTCGGCTTGGAGAAGTCATGTCGACAGCAGCGGCGGAAGCAACGGCGGAGGCTGCTGCATCGGCATACTGAGGTGCGCCCGATGTAAGCTGAGCAGATGAGCGTCGCAAATAGGTTTGCTGTAACAAGAGAAAAACCATATTAGCCAACAGTCATGGGTGAATGCGGCAGGTGTCATGTCAAATACGTACCACAATGGAGCAATCACAGTTTCCGTGTGCTAATAACTGGTTACGCAGGTAGATCGTCTCCTCGCGCAGCTGGCTCACAAGTTGCTGGAGCTCCTTGTTGCGAGCATGAACCTGATCAGAACGCGCCTCGAGATCTTGGACCCACTTCTTCTTTTTCTGTCTGCATTTGGAAGCTGAAACATGGAAAGAGCGAACATGTCAGCATCTGGATGAGAATTTTCTATTTTTCTTCGATTCTTACCAGCTACACGATTACGTTCAAGTAGCTTCTGACGCTGATCGTCTGTCTCTCCATCCTGGGTATCTGAAACAGACTTGCGCTTTCTCGATTCCGTAGACGAAGGCATCGGTGCAGTAGTCATCTGCTGCGCCATTACAGGGGTTTGTTGCTGCTGAACAGGCATAGTAAAATTTGAGGCAAAAGAGTCCATGGAGGGAGGTGTGGGTGGCTGTTGACCAATGGGGGGCATATAGTAGACAGATGGTTGGGAATTAACAGGTTGCTTTTGCTTCATCGGATCCTCGTAGAAAGGAAATCCCCAATCGCCACATTCCAGAAGAAGACGGGTTGGCGTCGCGAGAGCAGTGGTGGGAGATTGTCCTAACGGAGACATAATGTTAGAAACTCGACCGTACGGAAATATATCTCATGTATGAGCTCACCTGCGTTCATCATGAGAGATATCGGTTGGAACTTTTGTTGTCTGTAAAGGAAAGGAAGGACTGTGCGTAAAAAGGCTTCTTATATATCGAAGCGCGACACCCTGTTTTAGATCGCAGGCGATCGAATGATGTAATTGGAGTAGTGTGGTATCACTGACCCCCCGCGAATTTTTGGACGCCGATATTCTGTCGAACGTCTGCCATGTTAGGCCCATTTGCACACTGTAATATTTCCGTTTCGAACAGGACTTGATCGGAATACGGCGCTAGCTATAAGAAGTCGAGATGTGGGCCAGCGGCGAACACCTTTTACGTTTTTCATTGCGGTAAGACTTGTGTGTCTGAGCGAGTAAGTTTCGTCAAGGTTCATCGACTATGCCTAATAAGGGAATGGCTCCCACACGTCAGGGTGCACATCAGATGGATCAACAGCACGCTCAAGCCTTGACGCCGTCCTCGGTGAAGGATAGCAAATTCTTCCCATCCACGTGGAGGTTCGAGTCGTTTTCAGCCGAACCCCAAATCCAGCAAGGATTCTATTCACCATCTGCAGGTTTACGTGTCCGGCAGCATCATGCTCCACCCCCTTATCTTCAGCAGCAACAGCAACAGCAGCAGCAACAGTATGGGGCGGTGCCACAGCAGTTACCGCCGCCTCAACAGCAGGACAATCACTCTTACTATTACTATCCTTATCAACAGCAGCAGCTGCCTCCGACGCCGGTGGAACAAACAGCACCTCCACCAGCGCCAGCGGCCGCTCTTTCGGCGCCGCCCCTGCAACACTCTACGCGACCGATTCGCAAGCGTAGACGGCCGCCGCATTCGTATGCATCCTTGATCGCACAAGCGATCTTAACGTCCCCAGACCACCGTTTAACCCTTCGGGAGATTTACGACTGGATTCAAAGCAGATACCCAAACTTGTACGAGGCGAATGAAACCGGTTGGCAGGTAAGGCTCGCAGCATTATTTTCCCGCGGTCCCACACATCACATTGGGTGCCCCCATCTCCTCCCAAATTGCATCCCCCAAATTCTGCCATGTATGCTGTTCTTTGACGTAAATTCTGCATAGAATACTATCCGTCATAATCTGTCGCTCAATCGCTGCTTCATGAAGTTGCCACGCGTACAAGACGTTTCAGCTAAAAACAAAGGAAGCAAGGGCGGTTACTGGGCTGTGGACGTGGACAAACTGAGTCATACAAACTTTGGTCGACAGATCATTGAGTCAGGCTTCCTGAATAACCTTGAGTATTGGCAGCAACAGCAAGCTCTTGAGGAACAACGCCAGCGGCAGCATCAGCACGCCCAAATGACTCCATCTGCCTCGTCGACATCCTCCACCACATCTTCCTCTAATAGTATTCACTACATTATGAATTAACGGAAACATTCCTTTCGTTGCATCCAGATTTCTGTGTTATATAAAGTACATATTTCTTCCCTATACAGCTCATCGCCGTTACACATATACCTCTTGTTTGACAGGCTAAACTACCAGAAAGATATTTGAAACCAGCGCTATTCTAAAAAAGATTATGATGTTGCCAAACACTTTTCGCATCGATGGGACTTAGTCCGCGCCCTCAAAATTCGATGCTGTCCAAATACGGCATCATCCTAAAATTTTATTTTATGCATGGCAAACACAAGGGCAACTTCACATGGTACCAATGCGGAATTGCAGGAATCACACGTTCGCCTTCTTGATTTAAACCCCACCGCCGCCCCCCAAAAAGCAGCTGTATCGAGATCGGCGAGCAATAGCCGCAACTAGCCATTTTTGATAAAGTGCGTGAAATTATCGGGTCGATGGTTTGATGTATTCCTGTCCAGAGTTCAAAGGCAGGATCCTTCACGATGCTAGTATGACTGACACTCCATTGCAGACATCGGAGAGAGCGTAGAAATTCGGATGAGAAGTGGCGTATTCTTGTACCCTGTTGCCACTTGCATGGATGCCAGAAACTTCTTCTTTGTCGTCTTTTTCTTCGTTTTTCTAACATCGAATGAGCGAAGTCTAGACTATTTCCTTTTTTTTGTTGGTAGTGGAACCCAGACAGTGTACTGCCGGCAATCGGCCCTAGTAATAGCAGGGGGCTGAATTGCGTCATGAGGGAAATCGTGCATTTCAACTTCCCATGTTTCGCTTCCTTTGGCAACTCAGCACCCTGGAAAACGTAAGTAAACAGGCTTTCCGTTATTTTGTACTGGAGATATGTCATGAAGGCGATCGGCGTCATAGCATTCACAGTTCGAAAATATGATGTTCAGCCTTAGCACAATTTGGCCTCAAATTATCGCTTTTTTTTCCATTTTTGGTCTACCACAGTAGTAGCATTCATTACGATATGTCAGAGGAGAACCATGAACGCCGATATGCATACTATATTCAACCAAATATACTGGAAACATCATCTTTCATTTGTTTTCGCATGTTCGCATCTACAGTATCTGGAACAAATGTGATGAGTAACGAAACGGCGATCGGATAGGAGAAGAGAAGAGTTCGATCAGCGGCAGTTTCTATCGTTGCACGCAATTTCGAGCGGTCTCGTAAGTGGCATCCATGTTGTCATAGCTCGGGGCCTGTGCGCCCTTCTATTGCATCTGGATAACTGGCTTGGCCAAAACCCGAAAGCTGAGTCATTCCATCATGAAGAATTTTTTTCTACTGAATTTACTGGATTTGGTAATGCGCGAGAAGATTTTGTTAGGCAGCCATACAAAGCTTTCTGTGCGATTCTATGGGCAAACTTTTTGTGCCCCGAGGAGGTTGTTGTTTGGGGGGGGTGGGGCAGGGACACCAGAGGTTTGTCTGATGATACCGCTGCGAGCTGCATATCAGCCCAAATCCTTGCAAAATCAAGTGCAGACATCAGCGAATGTTGCTTGACGATAATGATAGGGTGCTGCTGTGGACAACCGGATGAACACATTTGCCCAAAGAGAGGGTCGGATTTTCAACTAATATTCACGCGCAAGCGGCGTGTATCGTGTGTGTGTCTGGCGCGGGTGCGAGACTGGCATTTTTCTTTCTTCAACCCATACAACGGGTGCTTGCGCAAGACATGACCAAGATGGCACCCGAGGACAATGAGATGCCCTCGCTCACTGGCTCTCCTCCAAGCGTCTCTTCGGAAGAACTCGTGGATTTCGATCATGAGCTCGATTTACTCGATGGCTGGACTGCAGCTGACTTTGTGTCGGAAAACGACTTTGACATGATTGATATGCTCTCTGCAGCTTTGGAGCAGGTCACGCACCAGCTGAACGAAAAGCAGCGCGAGTTCCGCGCACGGTCCACCGAATGGACGACGAAGACGAAGGACCGCCTCAGGCTACAAACTGCGCGCCTCGAGGACAGGCGCGCTCGTATACAAGAACGCCTGCTGAAGCATTATGATGCCCTGAACGACCGCATGAACAGGGACGCAAAGACGGTTCGTTTGCGAGACAAGATCTCCTTTGTAGTGGGCGTTGGCAACGCTTGCGTCACGCCTGCTCTTGCGGCCCGCCTTCCGGAATGGATCCCCGTCTATTATACTATCCAGTCCGTCTACCTGTTGTCCTTGCGCTATCTAATCTATAAGGTCAAAAAGTGGCACTACTTCATCTTTGATCTGTGCTACTTCGTCAATGCCTTGACCCTCCTCTATCTCTGGTGTTTCCGCTCCTCCACTCCCCTTTTCTTCGCCGCCTTTTGTCTGACAAACGGCCCTGTCGCCTGGGCTATAATTACATGGTACGTGGACTATTCTTCGCTCTATCATGACCTCACCTGCTTCTTAGGCGCAACTCTTTGGTGTTCCATTCGCTCGATAAAGTTACCTCGGTTTTCATCCATATATTCCCTCCTCTTGTCACCTATACCATCCGATGGCTACCTGAGCTCCAATCGTCCGCTTGCCATCAAGCTTCTACAGCTTACCGCGATGCCGCCTTTCCTGCCCTTATCAACGGTGCAACCATGTCCTTTCGGGACTCCATGGTGTATTCCACCATTGCTTATATAATTTGGCAGATCCTCTACTATGTTTTTATCATCGTGCGCCGCCGGGAGAAGGTCGAATCGGGTCTCCGCATTACGTCTTATTCGTGGCTGCTCAACGACTCGAACGGCCGCAAGGGCATGATTCAAAAGCTATCGTTTGCTTTCGGTGCCGCGTACAAGATCCACATGTTCATGCTGCTCCAGCTCGTCTACAGCGTCTTGACCGTCGTTCCTACCTATTTCCTGTACCAACATTTCTGGCTGCATACGCTCTTCTTGTGCTCCATTTTCACCGCGAGTGTATTTAATGGCGCGAGCTATTACATTGAGGTATTCTCGCGGCGCTATGTACGTGAAGTGGAAAGCGTGGTCCAAAAGTCAACCAGTGCCGAAGGCGTTATCAGTGGCGAAAACAAATCGAAGACTACATAATGCCACCGGTCTTTCGGTGGCAGGGTCGGTTCCTTTCTTAATATCTATAAATTCTTTACTGCACAAATTTCCCTCTTGTTGTCTCTCTCTTTTGTCTTCTTTTCTTCCCTCATCGTTCGTCTTCCGTAGCTATTTTCGCATGGCCACCATGCTTGATGCAGTTGGAGAAGACCCACATTCGACTTCAAAGCGCATGAGAATGACACTAGCATGTGAACGCTGCAGGCAAGTAAAGTAAGACAGGGTGAAATACTTTCATGTTGATAACATGATATATGGTTTTTTATGGTTTAGGATGAAAAAAGGTTGGTTTTCCCCTTTAGTTATATCATACCCATATTAACCGCCTCTGTGGCCAGTCAAATGCGACTTTACGCATCCTGTCTGCGGTCGGTGCCAGTCTACGAAAGGTAAATAATCAATAGAAAATGTCGTCAGACTTATTAAATAAGGTTTAGCAACTTGCTCTTATACGGGTGCTCCGACACAGATTGATTTATTCAACCTTATGCAGCTTAACGAAACCATCGGCGCAATGCAAAATCAACTGCGGTATATCGAGGAGAGTATAGAAAGGGTACATGGAGACACACAGTACATTGCAAGTGAAGTGCATGGGAGACAAGCTACGACAAAACACTCGCGTGCTGCAGACGACGCCGATCCAGCCCCATCCAGAAAACGCAGGGCGCATGGTGACGCACAGACCACGCTTCTGTCATCAGCCTTTGGCGATTCAGCTACCAGCATGTTGCTGCCAGGTTTGAAGTCAAATTGGACACTGTCGTTGACGCCTAGCGGTCTCCGCATCGATACCGATATTGTGTCGCTCAATGACTTGCATGACATCTTGCTGTCTGGTTTGTCACAGTTTCACAGCAAGCGCGACCTGCAGGCAGATCAGGAATCACTCAAACCGTCGAAGCCCGGTGGTGAAGCCTCAGTTTATGCAAGTACGCCTTCTTCGTCCTTTTCCGTGCCTCCTTCATCACCATCGCTTCCGCAACAACCAGCATCCCCATCTTCCTCCATGTCTAGCAACGCTGTCGTCGTCAAACACAACAGGCTCTACAGATCCAAAGATATCGTATTTCCTCTTTACAGTGCGTGGGAGTCATCCAACAGCAAAAGCGACGGTGATAATGGGTCTGGTGTCGGTTCATCATCTGGCAAGGACAGAGAACTGCAATCGACAATGGCAGCTGCAGCCGCGGCAGCCATGGCATGCCGTCGTGCGGCAGTCCAATGCAGCAGCGGTAAACAGCATCGGAGGCAGAAACCATATGAAGCGCAAACGGAACAACAAGACACTAAACTACCCCAATCATCGTCATCTCAGAAGCTTCCCAGTGGCGAGCTTCTCGATCAGCTGCTCAAGATATACGAAGAATGCTTCCTTTGTCTTCCTCTACCGGATATCGACCAGTTTATCCATGAATGCAAGTCTCGGACGTGCTGTCCCCTGTTGCTGAACGCCATGTTGTCCTGGTCGGCGCGGCATGCGGCAATCTATCACGGTGTTTTCGTTGGCCAAGATCCCAACACAGTCGGAGAGCAATTCTTTGAGACAGCCAAGGAATTGCTAAAGGATCGTTTTCTGATCCCGAGCACGCGGACTGTGCACGCACTACTGCTCATGTACATATATAGCATCGGCAAGACGGGTCCCGACCGTGCGCAGGCTGAGTCCGAAGCTTACACATTTTTGGGACTTGCGACACGAATGTGCTTGGACCTTGGGCTGCACGACGACGAGGATGACCAGAGTAACGGCAATACCTCGGACAAGAGGAAGCACCCCCTTCCCGACGCCATCGAGCGTGAGAAGCGATGCAGGCTCTTTGCCGCGGCAGAATTTCTGGAGACGCTTTGTGCTGCCCACTCTGACAAACCAGTCATGTTTCCCACGACAGACACCGCGCCTGAAGCCATGCCGCATGAACAAGGCGAACGCCGCTATCGAACCGAGTTTACTGTCCACCGCCACAAGATCAATCAAATTTATCGCCGTATGCACCAGTCCGTCTGCTCCAAACATGACACAAAGCCGCTCCTCTTCGCAACTGTCTCCGGCCTCGAGAAGGAGCTCAAGGACTGGTACGCTGCGCTTCCAGACTACTTTCATTACCGTCCTCAAGCTTGCTGGTCAACTGGCTCCTTCCGGGAACAGGCTTGCTTGAAACTTAACTTTGAATACCACTTCCAAATGTGTCAACTTTATTCCATCTTCTTGCCACCCACAAACGCGCACCAGCACGCCACGTCGACCATAGCTCTCTTGTCACTGCGCCTCTGTGTGCACGGCGCCGATGCTATCACAGATTTGCTTGAGTGTTGGGCTCAGTTACGACAGCCATGGTGCCATTTCACTCTGGACACTCTGGTCATGGCATGCATGATTTATTCGCGCCTTAGTCACAGCAATGAAGCCAACCATGCAACCAGACAGCTGAGAAGGATCCTAGCCGTACTTCTTCGCGCGCCTGTGCGCCATCATAAGTATATCCGGACGCTAATCAGTCGGATCAAACGACAGCTGAAGAATAAGGGTACGGTTGAAGAGGAGGAAAACAGCAATGACGACGAAGAGGAAGAAGAGGAAGCAAACGATACGACACTTGCAAGATCTGCACCCGCCGCACCAGCTCCAATAGCCTCACAAGCGCCATACAGTGCTTCTGCTGCTTTACACCCACATCTGGCTCCTCCTTCGGCACCGCCTGCACCGCCCGTAGGTCCATCACCTTCCGTACCGACTTCGGTCCAACCACTCAACATGCCGGCGGCCGATCTCCATGTGCCGTCCTGGCCAAATGTTATGTCTGAAGAAGACTGGGCGTGGCTCAAACAACCCTCTGTGATCGATTGGGCGGCACATACAGATATGGATCTCTTTCGATTTGCCGATTTCGTGTATACCCCTACAATGGACCCGACGCTGCAGCAGCCACCGGTCTCTTCCTCATCCCCCTCAGAGACGAGACTCTTTCATTGGCACTAAGAAGGCGATTATCGTGGGCATTGTATATATGTAGGATGGAAAAGCGCTATGATGACGAGTAAGCTAGATATAAATATGTATATGCTTTGGGTTTGTTGGTGATGTTACATGCTTGTTATGCAAATATAATGTGAAAAGAGGATCTACTATGCAAGGAAAAAAATAACATGTACTGATTCTTTCACCATCCATTCTCCTCATTCTTAGTTTTGAGGTACTCGACAATCTTGTTGGCCGTCTGTTCCTCCTTGATCTGGATCATGTACACCATACTCGTGCGTTCCTGCTCGTTGAGCAGCAAGAACGTGATACGCTTCGTGTTCATTCGCGACACGTTACGGCTCTGGACAGTGGAGCTGACGAGCTTGGTCTTGCCGTTCTCCATCTCAATATGCATACGCTTGCTCGGCGACTGCTGAGATATCTTGAGGGTGACGCTACCAAAACTGCTCCAATTCGAGTGCTCGTTTTGAACAAACAATTTGGTCTTGCACTGCATGACGAGACGGAGCGTTTGAGGAACCTTCGTCAGATCCTCTGCCTCTTCCACAGGGTCAGCAGGCTCGTCGACGACTGGCGGTGTCGTGAGCACCTGTTGCTGTTGCTGCTGTTGGTACATTTGCACAGCTTCGTTGTGCATCCGTTGCAGGATCGTAAACAGCGTGGCTGCCTCGGCCGGGGAGGCAAGATGGATCAAGTAGTTCTCCTTGCGTAGGCCCATGGAGACAGACAGGCTCACGTCGGTGGGTGATGCGTGGCTGATCACAGTATTGGGCAGGATCCAGGCGTTCAGATACATGTGCCCGGTATTCTGAATTTGGATGGCGACGCACGCGCGGTTCGAGTGGGTCTGGCGGACCTGAATCAAGCACTGACCATCGACGGCGTACCACGATTCTGATTTCCAGTGAAACACTTCGCATTGAGCGTTGCTATACACCACCTGCTTGATCGCATTAGGCTGTCCGGCCATGCTAGGGGTCGGCTATTAAAAAAAAGGGGGTTAGAAAAGTGTAAATAGAGCCAATTCAGAGAAACGTACACTACGAGGTGGAGACTGTAGATCGTCCATGGAACGGTGAGGTGTCAACCGAGGTGAAACGTTGGCAACATTGAGATAATGGCCGCCAGCGGGTCCAATAGAGCGGGGCTGTGGCGGAGGATGCTGGCGAGGATATTGTGGCTGTGGGTGGTATTGCTGCTGCTGCTGCTGCTGCGGAGGCGGCGGACGAGCACCCATGTTCGGATTACCCATCATGGGATGAGGACCGCCTGGGCCGGATGGAAGAGGGGGCCCACCAGCCATGGCAGGACGATAGCCCGCACCACCCGGTCCAGGTGAAGGAGTACGTGCATACGGAGGTTGCTGGGGCAGCGATTTTTGCAGCGTGGGTGGCTGATAAGGCTGCTGTTGCTGCTGCTGTTGTTGCTGTTGGCGGAACGAGCTTGATCGTGTCGGTGTAACAGGGGCAACCTGCGGTAAGGGCGGTCTGGACACAGGCTGCTGAGGATGCGGCAACGGTTTGCTGGTGGCTTCCGGAGGGGTTCGCTCGATATTTTGTGTGACGGCCTGCATAGCAACGGGCGCAACAACGTGGTTGATTTCGATGGTGCGGGGTGACACAGGCCGGGCAGGACTGTTTCCACCGCCGCTGGCGTTGCTTTCCTCCGAGGCAATCGACGGAGCAGGGCTGGGCGAGCGACTGGTAGCCTGACCATTATGGGGCGCCAGAAGCCCTTGAGTTTTCACGGGTGCTGGCGGTGGCGGTTGCTTTTGCGGAGTCGGTGGCAGCGACTTGCCGCTCGACAGCTCGTGTTTCTCATTACTCTTGGGTGGCGGAGCTGGCTTGTTCTGGGTGGTCGTGCTCGTGGTGGTTTTGAACGGCGGTTCGTCTTCGTCGTCGGACGACAACGGCGAGATCTCTCCCGTCTGGTCCGTGTAGTACGAAAAGAAGTCAGATTTCCGTATCATGCTTTTGCGGTTCTTGTCGCTGGCGCTGGTGCCTGTGCTTACGCTCGGCTGTGGCTGTGGCTGACGCTGAGCAGGCGCAGTGGCAGGCGTAGTCGGTGGAGGCGGTGCTTGCGGCAAACCAAGCTTGGCGTGAATGACATCTTTGAGACTGCGGGCGGTCAATGTTGAAGAAGATGGCGCAGATGCATCGACACCGACCCAGGTGTTTCGTGCCTCTTTACTGTCGGCACGCATGGTCAAGTGCTTTTTCCCAAGCACGGAGAATTGGATAAGGTATTCTCCCACGAGCTCACGATCGAGCTGTTTGGACTGGACCGTGATATCTTTTGCCTGGATGGCGGGAAACAGCAATTGCTGGCGACCGGCAGATTCGGATGCAATCATCAAAACCTGGTGGGTGAGAACGAGATGAACGCGGGTGGGGGTGGTGAGGTGGGTGTCTTCAGGAAGGAGCACAAAGCTGTCCCGCAGCACAATGGCGGCATCCTGTGTCGCCGAGGAGACATCGAATTGCTAGGTATAAACGTGTGTGAGGAGACCAATGCAATGAAAGAAATCAGGCTCTACCATGGAAGATCCGGTGAAAAGGTCGACTGTTCGGGAGCAATCCAGTTGCTTATTAAAGGCAGCCAGATTAGGATCACGTGGTGGTGCAGGTGGCATAGATTTAGTCTGAATAGGTGTGACAGAAGGCAGTGCCTTGTAATGATGATGATGCGGAGGCGACGCCGAGAAAGTGGTATTCGTATTATTGCGCTGTGCCATGAGCAGCACCGTGTCAATTCGCTGGTTCGCCTTGACTAACAGCTTGTGATCGGCACGGCCAGGCTCGGCGCTATCCATGAGACGCTATGGGATATAAGGAAAAGAGGGAACAAAGTGAGCATGCCGGCGTCGTATATTGCGGTGAGGTGACGTACACCATAGAGCATTTTGTAGTACTTGAGTTGCTGCAACGGCGCATTAAATAAGGATTCAAGGGTGATATCGTACGATGCTTGAGCCGACAATTTCTAAATAGGCGTAGGTGGGTTAAAGCGAGTGCGGGGACAAACAAACAAAAATGTATACCTGAAGCAATTGACGAAGAGGAGGCTCGAGGATATCTTGACGTTGGTTGAGATTGTTGATGAAGCCCCTCGAGAAGTTCGCGTAAGGCACTTCCATGTCATCTATCTATTTTTATAAACACGGGTCATTTTAAGTCATGATAGAAAAGGATAGTGATTTCAAAAAATAGTTTACCCAATGCATAAGTACATCCCCGAGCTCCTTGATGGTCTGCGGGTTTGCAGCGATTTTCACGAGTTTCTGCAGCCAACAATGCATGAGAAGGACGGTCGACAAACATAAACGCGAATGTGATCATTTACCGCGCAGAAACGCTTATTGACTTTGAGGATATCGCGGACGTAGTTGACAAGGGCAAAAAAGTCAGCGGGTTGCTGTCGGCATACGGGGGCTAATTCCTATGATACGCGTTAAAAAAATAAAAGATATCAGCTTGTCTCTTCCATGACGTCCGTTCTGCCATTGCCTACAGTGTCTATGGTCTTGAGAGTGTCTATGTATGAGTTCTCGGCATCGATAAGTTCTGTGAGGGGATTCGCCGTTTTCGAAGGCGTGGAAGCCGAATAAGGGGTCAAAGGCGTAGACGTGGCGCTGGAGGTGAAGCTGTCGGAGGTAGCAGATGAAGGCGTTGTTGCAGAAAGCATGGCGATCGAGTATGATTACAATGAAGAAGCAAAGGAAGGGAGATTGGCAGTAGAGTAGAAAGAAGAGGGAAGAAGAGAAAGAGAGGAAGAGAGGAAGAGAGAGCGAAAGAGGAAAGGGATGGGAGAGTGATAAGGAAAGTATTGAGCGAAGGATCCAGAGGAGGAGGACGATAAAGACGAGGCTGAACCCAAGTTATTCGCTTATGAAGGAAGGCAAAAGCAATCGGTTGCCAGCACGACGCAGATAGTAATGAGAGAGAAAAGAGAGAGAGGAAGAAGGAAAGCAAAGCAAGAAAACAGAGGGCAAGTCGGAAAAAGGGAAGAGAAAGAGCGAGAACAGGCGAAAAGGGAAAGAGAGGAGAGCAGAGGAGACCCGATTCAACAACACACGGGTACTATACAACAAGCACGCAGGCCTCATCCATAGTACACGACCATCGCCGGTCGGTCGAGAAAAGTGACACAACATTTGCCGTGTTCGTGATAATGTTCGAGATCCCTTTCACCTCAATTATAGCTTGATCTTTTTTTTTGTCTTCTCTCTGTCTTTCTGACTCCTGGACCCTCCCTTTCTTCTGTAATATCACCCCGATCGCCAATATATCGTACACAAACACATCGCAGACCGTGCTATCATCTCCTGCACATGTACGTCCACTCATTGCCTCCTTTCCCCACAAGGCTGTGCAGAAAACCCTTTGCTGTTTTTTGTCGTTTTATGAAGAGTACAAAAATAGGCACGCACACATTGGGCGGAGTTCTGTTTTCTGCGTGTGTGCCACGTAGACCTCAGTGTAACGTTGCACCATCCACACTTTTCCCGGCTCTGTCACTGCAGAGGCAGATCCCACAAAACTCCAAGAGATGGAATGTAGCCAGTGACTTCAATATGTCTTATCATCATTAACTGTAGATCGTGTGTGCGCTGGGTATAGCATACACAGAATGACAAGGCACCGTGTTTCTGACATGTATGTGCGTCGTTGTTAATGGCAGCTCCGAACGAAAAAGTAAAACCTTAAATGAAGTGAGCGATAGCACCATCGACTTTAAGCATCCACTGGTGGGTGCACTTGTGCATGTAAGAAGTTCTTCGCATCCGCAGAGAGATTATTAAACGCTAATGGGGTAGCAATCTATCACCTACCGCGTGTGATACAGTTGGACTATAACATAATTGTTTAGGCGGGACAAAGAAGAGAGCAGCTTTATTCGGTGTCCCTCAACCAGAGCTTTAATCCGCATGTGGATCAGAGCTGTGACATCTGCCACGCGACAATCAGTTTAAACCCGCAAGCTTACTGCTGTCATTCTTTACTGTCACATAAAGCTACACAGCTATAAATTCTCTTTCAAGGATGGGAATGGCTCACGTTGACAACGTATCGTGTAAAAGTTTACATCGCAAACGGCATAAATTATATGCCAGTGGCCAATCTTTTGTTCTCAGCTTGATGATATTCATATCGTGATGCCCATTAATCTAATCAGGGACGGCTCGACGAAACACTTTTTAAACACCGCATCGCGACGCAGGTGATAACTTTTTTGGCGTGTCTTTGCGCAACATCTCGCCCAAGTGTGTCCTCATCTCTTTCGCTAGAGCACCCAATCGCCGCTCTTCATCACAAAACGGTTGATATTGACGCGTCCTGAATACATTGACGTCCTTAGCCAGCGTTTTTTTGCGGCAAGAAAGCGGGAACAACAGCAATGCTCTGACTGCGTATGGATATCGACGATGAAGGCGGGCTTTTTGAACGGACGACTGGACCTGCTCATCCAGTGGAGAAAGCTGCCCACACAATTTACCGCATCAGAGAACTGCCTGATCTTATTCAGCGAGATGAGTCGTCTATCCATACCACTGAGACAGAGCCTCTGGGGTGGACAAGGAAGCAGTATACCGCTAAGCAAATTGGGAAGTTCGTCGACGTCTTGGAAGCAGGCGCGACTATCAGCCAGGCTGCTATCCAGACTGGTATCAAGGACAAAGCAGCTTGCCAGATTAGGGCAGAACACCAACCTGACCCAAGTATTCTTCCTGGGTTCAAGCCAGCCTGGCAAGTCAAGAAGCCCACCCAAAACCAGAAGTTGACCCAGGTGCATTCCGCCTTCATTGAAGAGCACCTGCAGGCAAACCCGCTGACCACCATGAAGGACATCCACCAAGAGCTTTTGAACAGCTTTCCAGGTCAGTACTCTTTTATGCTGATTTTAGATATTAACTCTATAACGTTCATCGGCTCTCATGAGGGTCTGCAAATCAGCCGGTCTCCTGTTCATAGCCATGCCACCAGAGAACTAGCATACAGTCTCAAAACGGTGCGCATTATTTCTGAACCCCCATCATGCTTAGGAACAAGTCCAAACATAGGGACTTCGTTAAGGGGATTCACGAAAACTGCGTGGACTACCTCAGGAACTGTGTGTTCATTGATGAAACTGGATTCCGTAAGAAGCACATCCGAAAGCAAGGCTACTCGAAGAAGGGAGTTCCTTGCGTTGTGGAAGTTTCGAGCGACCTGGGCATCAACGTCAGCATCATCGGGGCAGTGTCAGCGGAAGGTGTCCTGCTAATGTCCAAGAACGCCCCATATTCTGACGTGCTGATGTACAACAGGAATGTCGGCAGCAAGAAGCGCAAGACAGCCCATTCTCACGGGACCACAAGCACGCACTTTAACGATTTTATCAAGGAGCTGCTAGAGATCTTGAAGGAAATGGGCATATCGAACAAGTACCTGATCCTGGACAATTGCTCCATTCACAACCGGGTGAAAGAACTGGTGGAGAAAGCTGGGCATAAGCTGGTCTTCGTGCCCCCATACTCGCCGTTCTTGAACCCAATCGAGTAGGTGTGGGGCAATTTCAAGGGGAAGGTGAAGAAGGTGGCCGTCAAGACTGACCAAGAGCTCTTGGAACAAGTCACCGCCGCTGCTGCCAGTGTGACCGCAGATAGCTGTAGAGGGTATATTAGAAACTCTCTTACCTTCTTCAATGCTTGCCTCCAAGAAGAGAATATATTTTACGACGAGCAATTCCGTATAATAAAAAAAGAGGGTATAATGGATAATAACCCAACATTAGCTTCACATAATGTATCGAAGATTTCCTGGGTATTTCTCTGTAACACCGTCCTTGGATGTTGTATGCTTTCGATTTCTTTCCATCTCTGGGTTGGAAACGCTGGCTTGACATACTCGGCTGCCCAATCATGCACATGGTCAATTATACCGGGAAGTACCTTACTATAATTACTGCAGATTAGTTATGAGACTTCAGATAATTAGAAAAACCATACCGAAGAACTTGTTCCAAAAACCACATCCTTTCAGTGGCTATAGTTTCAAAAGGGCAGAACGAAGTTCTGTTTAGGTGATCTATGTCTGAATCTTCTGTTGCTTCAAGCTCCTTGAGGATGTCTTCGCATGGCTTATAGCCGTGCTTTCGACTTCAGCGAATAAATCCATCCTCGTGAGGCGATGGCGCTCCTTCCGCATGCACGGGAGGCAGAGAAGCGGATTGCGCTCTACGCGAGTGCGGCTTCGCTCAAGGGTCACATGGTACGAATTTCTCGATCCATGAGCACTTTGAGAGGGCACTTGAGGGCCTCGGCGAGAGGATCGGCCTTGAAGTGTGGCGGGTTGCGGCAGAAGCGGCGGGAGACAGCCCAGGGATCACTGCGCAGCAGGTTCGACCATGGGCTGGAGAAGGAAGGTAGCGTGGTGCATCCGGGTGTACTCCCAAGTAAGGCGAGTGCTGAATTCAAGGGATCGGCCCGGAGCAGGAGTGGCGGTGCGGACAAGGTAAGGAAAGCGAGGGACGGAGCGAAGGAGGCGAGGAAGGGAACCGATGAAAAACGAGTAAAGGAACGGACCTGGATGTGGGTGTCGTCAAACAGGTTCTGCAGCAGGCTGATGTCTAGAAAATTCACGACCGGAGCTTGATATTGAGAGTGCTCTGCTGCAGTTGAATTGTTTGTCCTTTTTCCGCTTGTTTTACGGTTGCTCTTGTCATCGACGTCCCGGTGATGAGCTACCATTTCGGCGAGACAAAGAGCCTGGTCGAGTGTGCCGCGCGACGCACGGATGCCACCTTGAGCAATGTCAAGTCCCGGCATCGTCGACAACAGCTCGGGGCACAGCACACGTTTGAACATCTTGCGAAAGACCGAAGTCAAACTAATGAGTCAAAAGTTTGCTGGGTCGTTCCTTGAGCCTTTCTTGTGAATGGGCACGACCTGCGGCGGCGCGCCAAAAAGATGGCGTCCACGAAGCCAACCAACAAAGGCGGAAAAGGTTGTCCAAAACGCGAGCGAGGAGGGGGTAGAGGGACTTGAGCATCTCGGCACGAATATCGTCGATACCCGGGCGCGGTCATTGTAATTGGCATAATGTATCAGTTGTAAGTTTTCGTAGCCATCATTTTCTTTATGTTAAATCATGCACCTTATTTCTCAAACTCCGCAACACCGCCAGCAAGATGGACATGAAGACAGTGAACATGAGTCCATGGAGGCTTGTTACTCTGTGCTGAAGGTGGTTTTCCGAGACTGCCCATGCCAATTTAAAATGCAAGTATCATGACTTTTCTAGTATGCGCTGTGCTAACTGACTTGTGAATATGTTAGTGGAGATCACGCAAATATCGAGACCAAAAAGATTCGTATCAAGGATGAGAGTTCCTTCGGGGATGGCACTGTTTTCCATACAATCCACAATACCATGGGCCGCAAATTCGATGTATTGGTGTCATCCCCCGAGTGGAAGTGTCGTCTGGGGAGTGGAAGGGTGCGGGCGCACGAGAACCGAGGATACAGAAACAAGCGTCCAAGAACATTGCGAACCAACTCCTGCATTTACGAGAATCTCGCACAATCGCCATATGACGATGAGATTACTCTGAGCTTCCTATCCGTCATGTACATGGACTGGATTGAATTCTCAAGGCTACCATGGAGAAATGTTGGCAATGAAAAAGATTGGCGAAACATATGTGCCCGTGAATGTAGGGAACATGTACATCCCAACCGTGCCTCAAGACTTCAAGGATTTCTTCGAAACAATCACAATCATGTACACATGGAAAGTTAGTATTCATTATTGAGCAACATGCGATGTGGGAGTTTAGACTTATCTATGGATTACTTACAGAAACACCTGCTTGATTTGATGACGAAACTTCCTGCCGCCTTGGTTCGACATACACGGCGAGAGAACAACGGCGTTCACGTTCAGAAGGAGATACCGTTGGTATATGTACGTAATTCTTAAGCTCTTATTTATAATATATATGTTAGACAATATAAAATATATAACCTCGATTATCTTTTTCATTCCAAAGGCTCCAGAAATCGCTCGCACTATCAACATCTTCGACATGGAATGGCATACATGGATCATAATCAGGTGGATGGCATTGCCAAGCAGCTTGAGTATAATCCCAAGAGCTTCCGACGGTTCCTGTGGGATATAAAGTCCAAGACCAACCATAAACCCCCTAAATCGGTTATGGCGTCCAAGAAGCTTGGCCATATTAAACGGGTTCTCAGTTTCCAAACTTTTGCCATATTTGCCTGACTTGTAAAGTTCACAATGCTACACTATGTAATAAACAGACTGCATAAGCAATTTCATTTGTTTCTCATTACGAATCTTGCGAACACTACTTTTCCGAACCAGTTTCTCTATAAATGTTGTTAGTGACTGTCCAGAATTCTCCTTAGGCGCAAGCGACCAAGCTGTCAATGACTACGTTTGGGCTCTGCGTCTGTCCAGCCAGAAAAGAGTCAAAAACTTCGTCAGTTATCTCCAAAGCGGGCAGCTGAACGTCGACACCCTAAAAAATCTGCATCGGTAAGACCAGGGCGTACAAAGTCCGTTAGCTGATGGACAAGTATATGAAAGCAAGTGGTCGGTGCTGTAAACAACAGCTCGGAATATAAGTTGAAGCTTCAAGACGCCAGTGATACAAAGGCCTGCCCAAGTCTGAATATAATGATAGGCCAGGTGACCAGAAGCGTTGTGAAATCGTACTTGGACGAAACACTCTCTTTCACAATCGAGATTGTCACTGCTCCTTCCGATTTCGACTTGCGGATGGAAGCCGGAAAGTCGTTGTTGCTTCTTTGGTGCAACATAATGTGGGATACCAGTCCAACTGCGCTATTATTTGACGGATGCAAGGTTGCACGCAGAGATACCAAGATTTACAACAACAAGATTAATAATACCGAGTCCGTGCAACTGGACAACTTTCTTTGTCTTAGCAGTGATGGTATCTTGGGGTACTCGCAGTAGGCGGCTATATCGTCGAGCATGAAAAAGCAGTGCACCAAGAACACTAAGAGGAAGACGTAGATGAGACCATTCCCTGCTGTTCTTAATAAGAGATTATCAGGATAGCCAAGGAGCAGAAGAGAGTCAGTCTCTTTTTCTTTCTGGAGAATTGCGACTTAGACCGCAGTCGACAAGTGGTTGAGGCCATCGGAAAGGTCGGCTACACACCTGTCTCCTGCGTACGGGTTCACCTTCTTTCACTACTAGCTCTTTCTTTTGGAAGAAAGCGAAAGACCAAACCCGGAGAGAGCTTCTGACTGCCAAGGATGACCTGACTATCAGGGTGAAAGAGGTTGTCCGGATCATCACCCAAGCAGAATGCAAGCTTTGATTAGATATGTGCAAGGAGTCAATTATAGAGCATATGCCCTCCCCTCACAACATGCATGAAATAAAGCATTCCGTCACAGCTCTATCTTCTCTACTGCGGCCGCTCATTGAACCACCCTATTTTATATTTTGGTACCAGAGGGAGGACAATTGTTCGCCATCTCAATGCTTTCTTTTGGGTAGAAGCCTTCCTTTTTCGACCTTCAACATACTTTTTTTGGACATGGCGAATCCTTTTATAGTCGTGGCTGCTACAACTGCAGCCAATCAGATTACTTTTTCCTCTCGTTTCCCATTAAACTTTTCTATCCTGGAACTGGAATGACTGTGAGGCCCTATTTTTCGTGAGCCTAACTTCAAAGGGCGCTTCAAAGTGGGGAACGAAAGGGCTTGTTTGTTGTTGGGTGCGTCAGGCAGGGAACACTGCTGTACGGCACTTGTATTTTTTGAAGACGAGTAGTACCAGATGATATACTATATTCGTCTATTGAAACCACCTCCGGCCACCGTACGTGCCGACCAGCCATTCCAGGTGGTGTGGACAATTACGAACGATCTCGGCGAGATGCCATACCTGGCGTCGATAAAGGTCCTCTGTAGGGTAGTGGGATCGTCGGCTGGTAGCAGGGCACGTGTACGTAGTCATGGCCAAGCGCAAGGTGGCAATGCTGCTCGCAAGATCCCGCAACCGGGCCACTGCGAGCTGACGTACGACCCCTTCCGCGGAGGCGGCTTCATGTGCTCCACGCTCGTACTGGAAAACAATATCGACGCGCAGGACCAGCTCATGTTCTATGCAGCTCAGGACACGCACCAGAACCAACACCCAACTTGGACGGGTGCATGCTGCACAGACAATGACACGTGGATCATACCCGTGTGGGCTCCCCTCTCTGATAATCACGAAAAACACGTCGAGCGCCGTGTCACTGTGCACGGTCAAGTCCTTCGGATCCGTGAAACCGTCGGCGAGTCGCTCGAGGGCCATGTCTGGTCCGTATATGAAAAGGAATCTCGATCGATTCTTTTCCCATGCTAATAATTCTTGTTAAAACCTGCTTAGGGATTGCGGCATGGTCGTAGCTGATTATTTAGCGAAGCGTAGCATGGCCAGTCTGAATTCCCTATATGGGTGTCGTATCCTGGAGCTCGGGTGTGGCACCGGCATAGCGGGCCTCACAGCAGCATGCCTTCTTGCCCCACAGGCGACCTTCCTCACCGATATGCCGGATGCTTTATCTCTGGCGCACACCAATGCGCAATTGAACCAGTTGGAAGGGGAGAATGCAGTTGTCACTGGCTGGACATGGGTGACCCAAAAAGAGCAGCAGGCCCAAAGGAGTGAACCGCCTGTGGCCACAGTAGACCTGGTACTCCTTACCGATGTCTTGTACAATCAAGGTTCCCATGACGCGCTTCTCGATACGCTCGACTGGCTTGCCTCACGCAATCCAGGCCTCCACGTGCTACTCGCGTACAAGGAACGCCATTCGGACGAACGCGTATTCTTTGATGAGAAACTTGTCGCGCACCATTGGTCCGTCCGCCGCGACAATACATATGATACCCCTATATTCGAAATCTATTGGCTCTCCAAGGAGGGCGGGCAGAAAGGTTTATGAGCAAAAGAGAAACAGCAAAATAGATAAATAGAAAAACAAATGTTCCTTGAATGTCAGGTGAACTTTGTGTTCGTAATCGAGCGTTTTTTCCAATGACAAGCCAATGCAAAAGCCCGATACACGATCTCAAAATGGTGAAATGACGGCTCTTGCTCTGTGTGACACAAAGAAGCCAGCCACGATATTGTCTCGAGCCTCATGCGTTGACCCAAGCGGGATGAATCAGTTCTTTTTGAAACACACCTGACAGCTTTTCCGGCCTTTTTTTTGGGGGGTGGGGGTGGGGGAGGGGATGTGATAGTGGAGAAGCGAGAATGCACACACCACAAGGCACACATGAAGTAGCTTACGAGAGCGACTAGGGGTGCTTGTTTTGGCTGATTGGGAAAAGTGTGCTTGCACCATTCATCGAGACGGGGCCACATCCGGTCGCGCTCGCGCTCGCGCCCACTGTTCGCATGGTGATATCCATCACAAAAAAATAAGAGAAAAAATCACAAAGGAAAAAAAAATATCATTGAACTCTGTTTTGTGCTCCTGCTGCTTTCTTTCTTTCTTCGATATCTTTCCAGTCATGTCTTCCTCTGTAAAACCCGCCCTGCCCTGTTACTTGTGCGGTTCCAGTACGTCTCCCAGAGTTGTCGCTCGACATCGACTTACACTATCTTGTTTTCTTTGGTTGCCCAATTCCTTCTCCATAAAATAGCCAAACATCGATCCAGCGATTGCGTAAGTAGGCTTTGTGCTTTGCTTAAACTCTTATGTACGCAGCCAATACGGATGGACACTAAGACCAGGCTTTTTCTTTTGTTCTGTTTTAGCCATTGTAACGTAACTCTTTACTATCGTGATTTGCAGTCGCATTGACGTTGGAGAGGCTGACGAACTAAAGCATGATTCTCTTGCCTGCATGACTTTTCTCATCGATAGATACTGCTTCTTGCCACATTTCCATCGGCATCGTTCCACCGCGAGGGTGCTGTCCGCTTATTTGTGAATCCGCTTCACTGGTGCAATACCCCGTGATCAACATATTTCATCCACTCATGGACGGCTGCTTTCTTCTGGAATGACCGAGTGTTTCATCGAGGAAACATCGAACCCTGTCAGATCGTTTTCCTTTTTCACTTACATTGCCCCTGCCATTCAATCCGTATCATCGACATGCTTTCAAAGAAAATCAACTTCCACAATTTTGTACTATAGTACCTCACATTCATGAATATATAATATGCACGATTCCAACCTCCTCCTGTATACTTCGTAGACAAAAGATCGACACTTTGACGCATGTCTTCTGTGCAGCAAGAGGACGGAATAGGAGAAAACAAAAGAGCCAATAACACTACTGTGCAACACCAGTTGGAGAAAGCAAAAAGAACGCCATAGATGCTTCTCAAGGAACTCATTTGATGCAGGAAGCCGGATCTCCTGCAAGAGATAGACAAGCTCCATGGAGCAGGCGCATCCTCATTTGCTGTAAATGGTATTTTAAGCGATATTAGCCTAAGGAATGATAGAAAAGGGGGGCTGATTCGTAGCGGAACCTCACAAAAGAGCTGCAAGTAGAACCACAGGTAGTCTTTTGGTGATCTTGTACGAGACACAGAACAAGCATTGATAGACGCCACCACCGGATCAGTCCCGTTGATAACTTATGTTCTACCTTGTTCCTTTTGACCATGCGCCACGGGGGGGGGCATGCATGAAAAAAGGACTTTATTTTCTTTGTATAACGTCTCATGATATGTATACACATGGATGCAGGATGAAAGGATCACTTGCAGTAGCCCGAGTTTTTGGAACTTCGAGGGTGGGGGTGCGTGAGGCGGGTAAAATCACGTCAACTGGAGCAACATTCCTTTGTTGATATGGATAACCTTTTGCTCCATAAGCAGTAAGAGGGGGACGCCATGTATGAAACATAGGATGCTTGTGAACGCTTCTACCTCTGTGAAGTCATCGT
Organism: Syncephalastrum monosporum B8922; assembly: GCA_000697355.1. Taxonomy (NCBI): domain Eukaryota; kingdom Fungi; phylum Mucoromycota; class Mucoromycetes; order Mucorales; family Syncephalastraceae; genus Syncephalastrum; species Syncephalastrum monosporum. The sequence goes on along the minus strand of JNEN01000919.1, from coordinate 22,496 downwards.
CCGTATCAAGGCAATCATACACGTGTCTAGCATTTCGGGTTGCTGAGATTGTTGCCTGGTCAGTCGACTTTAGCTCTCACGTATTTTTTTGTTTTCTTCCTCCTTTCCGCCTAATACAGTCTGCCCAGTCAGTCAGTCCGTCAGCCAGTTAGTTGTATACTAATCCTTGCCACTCATTCTTCATCTCCTTGCAACTGCATTACTGCACTTTCAGCCCATTCCTTTTCCTCCCATTCCACCTCACTTTGTTTTTCCCTATAATGTCTTACCTTGTATTATTACCGTTCCTGGTGCAAGCCGTGCTGGCACAGGTGAACGACAGCGGATTCAACGAGAACCAAGACAATCAGCCCAAGAATGAAGAGAGCTGGCTCCAGAAGAACGACCGCTATATTTTCATAATCGTGATTGGGCTTTTGATTCTGGGTCTGCTGATTTGGTATATTGTTCGAAGCATCAAAGGCATGCGCAAGCGACTGGCGCGCGACAACGAACGACACATGTACATGGTCCAGCAAGCGACTGCCAACGTCCCTGAGCATGTCCCAATCCCTATGAACGGCTATCAAAAGTTCGACAACGGCTCCTCCACCATGATGCATCATTCTCACCGCTATTAAATCCTTAAATCCTACCCTTCTGCCTGTTATCCCCACGCCACGTTCTACCTTATCCTCCCTTACACACGCCCTCTCTCGGTCCTTCTCTTCTCTCTCTTTTCTCTTGACTATCTTCCTTTTTCTTTTGTGTTTGCTTTTGTACGATTATCATTTATCCTCCTCCTCCGTTATATATATACTTTTTTTTTTCTTTTTGTATCTTTTTTTTATTTTTTACTTTTTTGCCTAGTGCAACCCATTTGGTTTTTAGCGCCAGACAATAAATTGGTGCTCATTCAGCTCTCGCTTTCTATATCTTGAGTTTGAAGAGTCAAAAGAAGGATAGAGATGAAACGGCTGATACAGTTGAGCCTGCGATGGCTTTCCATTTGACTGTGAGAAACTGAAATATTTTCAGTCAGCTTGGGAGGCAAAAGGTCGTGCGTGCTTCTATTTTATCCCCTGTTGGGGTATCACAAATGTCATTAGAATGTGTGCTTGCAAAGAGAGAGCGAGAATTTATATTGCAAAGGGAGAGTTTGAGGCGTAGCCATCGAATCATGATGGATCCGCCCCTCCCCAGGCTGAACTGGGACCCTGGGCCCTTTCTGGTACCTGAGCCGCGTGGATAGAATTATAAATAACTGCGTGTGTGTTCTCATACCATTCGTCTTGGACATGTTTCATCTCACCTTTCCCACTGCTGCCCGCTTGCAAAGACCAGCAGCATACTGAGACCATGCTTTGGCACGAGAGCACACACACACGCACACGCTCACGCTGGCCTATACTGTATTTTTTCTGACCCTCTCGTCAAGAGAGACAGAGAATGCAATTTAATTGGCTGGACGGGCGGGTCTTTAATTTACCAAAATGGTTCAAAAGTTTCGTGCAGAGGTGGTACCAAGGAATCCTCCTCTTTGTCCGTAAGGTAATTATCACACCCATCCATCCATCCATCCATCCATCCATCCATTAGGAAGGATACAGGAAGGACATAGGAAGGACATGTTGAGCCCATATACTTACCCACTGTTCCAGGCTCTTTAAAAGTCCTCGAACAGCAGAATCAAGCATGTCGAAGCGAGAAGCCAAGGGATTGTACTTTGAAAAGGTAAGCTTGATTGGTTTTGTGAATGGGCGCCATGACACGATAACTGATCTCTCGTTTTCCTTGGTGAATAGCTCAAGAACTATCTTGACACCTACAAGACGACCTTCGTTGTCAACGTTGACAACGTCGGCTCGAACCAGATGCACCAGATCCGTCACTCTCTCCGTGGCGAGGCTGTCGTGCTTATGGGTAAGAACACCATGGTCCGCCGTGCGTTCAAGACCTTCGTCAATGAGCGCCCCGACCTGGAGCGTCTCATGCCCCACGTCAAGGGCAACGTTGGTTTCGTCTTCACCAACGCTGACCTGAAGGAGGTCCGTGACAAGATCGTCGAGAACCGTGTCGCTGCCCCCGCCCGTGCCACCGCCATCGCCCCCGGTGATGTCCCCGCCCCCGCCGGTAACACCGGTATGGAACCCGGCAAGACCTCGTTCTTCCAGGCCCTCGGTATCCCCACCAAGATTTCGCGTGGTACCATTGAAATCGTCTCTGACGTCCAGCTCGTCACCGCTGGTGAGCGTGTCGGTCCCTCCGAGGCTGTCCTGCTCAACATGTTGAACATCTCGCCCTTCACCTACGGTATGAGCGTCACCCAGGTGTTCGACAACGGCACCTGCTTCTCCGCTGACGTCCTCGACGTCCAGGAGGAGGAGCTCGTTGCCAAGCTGGTCGGTGCCCTCCGCGATGTCGCTGCTATCTCGCTCGCTGCTGGCTACCCCACCCTGGCCTCCGTCCCCCACTCCATCATCAACGGCTACAAGAACCTGCTCGCCGTCTCGCTTGCCTCCGACTACACCTTCGAGGGCTCTGAGAAGATGAAGGAGTTCCTCGAGAACCCCGATGCCTTCGTCGTCGCTGCTCCCGCTGCCGCTGCTGCTGGTGGTGATGCCCCCGCCAAGGAGGAGGCCAAGGAGGAGGAGGCTGATGAGTCCGATGAGGACATGGGCTTCGGTCTTTTCGACTAAGTTTCTCCAGAACAAGAGGCGGTTTCCCTTTTGTAATAAACCATATGTTCTTACACCAAAAAAAAAAAAAGTCAATAGCTTTTGCATCTATTGCTTGATAAGAGTTGCAATGCATAGAATCGTATATGGCGTGCTTGCCATTGTTCCCATTGATGAAGCTGTGGAACGAAACACTCGTGTACTCATACACACTTGAAGGGTAAGCATATTGAGCAGGGACTCCTGTGGATACTCCTGTGGCGCATAGTGTAAAGTAATAGCGTAGCAATGTATTCCAGGTCCGTACGTGTGTCTGATATCAGACGCATAATAGTTTTCTTATTTTATTTTGTGTTGACGTACGTAGGCACGTAGTAGTAGTGATATAAAGACACAGCATACATGTGATAATGAGGATATATGAGAACAAGATTATACACTGGTTTTCTCGTAAGCACCCCGGACTAGTTCGAAGACAAGCTCGGTTCCTGTCACGGGATCATCCATAGCGCAGTAGATCTCGTCTTGGGCATCCCGCTGCAGACACCGTACGTTTCTTCCCGGGATGACTTGTACCAAAGCACCCTACAGGAACCGTTAAGCATTCTTGTTATGCATCATGGAGAGAAACTTACGCTATCCATATGCCGAATCTCGACAAAGGTTGGATCGAAGGCGACGATATAAGGTGGACTGAGCGCAAACGCTGTAGGGTGGCCTTCCCACTGAATCATCCAGTCGGGCCGTGACCGCCGGCCTTTTTTGTCAATATAGAATGCCATCTCGTCGTAACAGAGCAGAATACTGCCGTCGTGATGGCGGAACATGGAAATAGGTCGCAAATTTTCGCGTCCAAGGATGGCTGCATGGCTCTGGTCGTTGGGGTCGAGGACGCTTTGGACTTCGGCGGACGCAAGATCGACCATCTGGAATCCCTTGGGGCTGCCGACGCACAAAATGTTCTTGAAGTATTGGATCGACATGGCTTCACCAGGCAAGTAAAGGTCCTTGTACACCTTGAGGCCCTCGCTGCCTGCGCCAATGACGCCACCGTGTGTGCCTCGCATGAGTTGACTGAGCTTGCTGGGTTTCTTCTTCTTCTTTTCGCCCGAGGCATGGGGCTCCAGCGCCCGGATGGTGGAGGTAATGGCGCTGTATTTGACGTAGCACACCAGTGTCTTTTCGCTCGGGGTCCCGGCCATGATGGTGCCGACCTTGAAGAATGAGACATGACTGCTCAGCTTACGACCTCGGCGCTCTCTGTCCATGAGGCTACTGAGAGAATAGGTGTATAGCGTCTTGTCTGCCAGTACGAGGATCAAGTCTGAACGCTCCAACACATCAATTTGCGACACCTTGTCCATGGCCAGGATCCGTATCAGACCCTCGTTGGAACCCCGCTTCAGGTACACACCCTGATCACTACCAATCAGGACGCCGTACCCGAACCGCACAGCGCAGTTCACCCGGTTCAACGCGTTGAAGAAGCGATCGCTGACCGGTCGAGAGTCAAACACCTTTTGCTTCTGCATCAGGTTTTGCCGCTGCCTATTGACGGTCTCCATCCATTGTTGCCGGCTCGCTACAGACGTGGCATAAAGCGTCACAGGGGCAAAACCTTGCCGTCCAAGATAGTTGAAAGTCAGAGGATAACCTTTGCTAGTAGACGCTGCCGTGGTGGCGGCTGCGATGGCGTCAATGCTATTGAGCGATGTGAGCGAGCTGGAAGTGCTGGGACGCCCGTAAGGCAAGAGAGAGCCAGCTTTGCTAGCCGCTTTGATATGATCAGGCAATACGGTCGAGAGAAGCGCCAACGGAATTGGCTTCGTAGTTGTGAGTGACTATGTTGCGTGGATGTGTAACCTTCATGTACCTTTTTGTAGATCTTGTAGCGCTCTTCACCCTGTACAAATTTGCTCTTGACAATTAAGAGACAATGGTCGAGAACAAATACTTGCAGATCGGCAGACTCGGAGGAGCTGGACCCTTTCTTTTTTAGCGATCCTTTCATGATCAACTTGCGCTGCGGGTTTTCCAAGTCGAGGAGCATGATCGCTTCGTCTGTCGGCGGCTTGTAAGATAGCTTTTCAGCCAACAGTTGGAGGCTGAACTGGCTCTCGGTCTTGCCCGTTTCATGGTTAACATCACCGAGAAACTCGGCAATTACGTTCATGGCTTTTGGTATCAAGGTTTGGTCGGGGTGATCAGGCGGGGTATGCTTCAAGATCTCTCGCAGCAGGAGATTATAGCGTCCCAAGCGCGTGGTAGGCTTGGTCAGGTATCCATTCAGCTCAAGTTTGCGCGACTGAGGGAGTCGTTCTGTTCGCTGTGACCAAGGCATGTTAAACAGGCGTCCCTTGTTTCACGATTGTACCATTACCTCGACAAACTGCGCGAAGGCTGGGTTCATGGAGCGCTCCTTTTCAAAAACGTACTTGCCAACCATCTGATGGGCGCCGTACTGGACAAAAGGCCCAAAGAGAGCGACATATTGGAGCATAATGTCACCGACTTGATCGACCACATGTTTCTCCTTTTGCCGCGCCTCGAGCGCGGCTGCCAACTGGGCGTTGACCTCCTTGACTTCGAGCACGTTGTAAAACACATCTTGCACAAAAGCAGCGCGTTGAGAAGGCTCCAAACAGTCTTCGTCCTCGAGCAGTGGCTTGATCCAAAACTGGATTCGTCACAAAGGCAAAACGTTAGATCAAGACCATCCCTTTTCTGCTGCACAAACACCTTTGATGAGTACCTTTTCCAGATATCCTAGATCGTTGACAAAATCTTTTTCGGTGTAGACGAGCTCAAAGATGTTTTCTTGGCGCTTCTTCTCCATCGTGTCGAGTTGGCTAGACACTTCCTTGGGTACGGTCGTTATCCATAAACGGCCCTCATCCTCCTGTACGTAGCAGCAGTGATGAATAAAGAAGAGCCAGTCCTACGTTATGCTTTGTTCCTGATTCTATGTCAACATACTTTATCGTTCAAAGAAGATCGGCTGCTGGACCGGTGGAGGGATTTGTTTCGTTGCTGTTCGAGGCGCCGAGGGCAGATGGGACTGTAGCACAGTCGTTCACGCGAGCACGTGGGAGAGTAGCAGTCGGTAAGAAGGGTGAACACCCCATTCGGTAGCAAAGGATCATCGCTGGGAGCAGACTTGTTGGAGAACAGCATGATGGAACGCTCGTCTTCATCGTCCTCGTCCTCGTCATGATGTGGCAGTGCGAGAATTTGTTGTTGACGGAATTGATAATGTTCAGAGGACGAGTCGCGCAGTCTGTGCTCGTAATTAACGTCGTGAAAGAACTTTTGCGAGTCGAGGGCGCGACCGAGCAAAAGCGCCAAATTGCGATCCGTCGTCTTGATGATCAGGGCCAACTTGTCCTAATTAATTCTCCATTGTGTCAAAATTTAAACCTGGCCTCTGTGGACGTGGGTGCGTGCGTGCCCCGGACCCTTCCCTTTTTTCCTTTTTCCTTTTTTTTTTTTTTTTTTTTTGTATTTTTACGTACCACAGCGTGTTTGCCATCGAAGGCGTCCTTGTATTCTATACTGTCCTTGATCTTCGTTTCAATGGTGACGCGGTGCCTGAGTTCAGCTGCGACGGCGGAGAGCAGGGCGGGGTAGCTGGCTGCAGTGATGTTGCCGTGCTCGGGCGCCACGTGCAGGGCAAAGGTATGCTGGGATTCTTGGGACACTCTCGGGAGGGGCTTCTTCTTCATGATGGTGGGTGAGCTGATGGGCATATTGAGCATGCTTTCTGCCGATCGTCTGAGTGGATAGTGGTCATGCAGGGTCGGCCGCAGGTCCTGACTGCTACCACTGCGTGACATGGCCGATAACTTGGCGCGCATCGGCGCAGTCGTTTTAGAAAGGCGTGACAGGAGGGTGCCACCACGGCTCTTGGTGCGCTTCAGACCGGGACTCTCCTTTGAATTGCTGTCGTCGTTGTCAAGCACAATTTTAGGTTCGGCACCCGTCCGCGAGCGAAACAACGTGTTGGCGCGAGCGATTTTTTTGCGCTGGTGAAAGGCGCCGCTGTCTGTTGTCTGCATACTCGCCAACGAACGGCAATCGTCGTTGTCGATTTCAGTACGCAGCGAGATTACCGAGCCGAGATCGCTGCTGAGCACGCTGCTGGCGTCGTGGCCCTTGAGCGGCGCATAATAAGAATACATGGTCCACGCTTCCTGCTGCTGCTGCTCGGTCTGCTTTGCCTCGGCCGGCAGGACCGACGCAGCAGCTGCTTCATATAGATCGTCAATGGACTCCTCACGACCATGTGCACGGTAGTATTCGTCTCGTATCTGGGTGGACGGCGTGGCTGCCAGGGTCGAGGATGGCGGATGTACCAGCGAGTTAGAATGGTCTTCTGTCATGAGGCATAAAGTCGCTTAAGGAGAGAAAGAGTATGCAAGTGCAAATGAAGTAGAGGAAAAGGGAGGGGAATAGAAGAAAAGAGAGAGAGAGAGAGAGGGAAAGAGAGGGAAAGAGAGAGATACAGAGTGAGTGAGTCAGTGAGAGAGTGAGAGAAGGGCAAGACGACTAGGTTCTGGACTTGCCTGTCGTCGCTACACACACACTTCACTGGTTGGCATATGCCACGTTGCCTCAGCCGAAAAAAGTAACCACCTGTGCCTTAGTGCTCTCTTTTGTTGTTCATCATTTCTCCTTTTCCCCTTATTTGGCTTTTTTTATATCTCAATGCTCTCTCTATAAAAAATGAACCTCGATATAGCAGTGCAATGCATACAATAATACTTGATCATTAGTCGACATACACTTCCAGCACTTTCAATGGTGCACAAACCTGGACGTCGGCCCGAGAGCAGACGTCTGGTGTCGCACACGGAAAAAGGATTCGAACTTTTCACTTTAGTTCGGCAGTGCGCACGGCCATAACATTACCCCAGCCATAGGGGACCCAAGGCGGGGTTCCACTTTTGCCCTTTCTTTCGTGTTTTTCTTTCCTTTAACCGTTTCATGAACTGGACAGGAGGTCAACGCTGGAATACTTTCCATAAAGATACCACTACACAGGAAAAACTGCGCCGCCTGAAAGAAATGCGTTTTAGTACGTTGTCTTCATTTGAATCACGCGTTTCACTGATGATTTGATAATTTTATGATCTACTGCTGTCAAACTTCAGTGGAGGCATGTCGCTCCATGGAGCCAATGCAGCGTCGACGCGACTCAGACCTTTTCCAAGCCGCACAACCATCTCGGCTTCATGTCCGCGTCCAACAACACATCGATCTATGGTCGTTCGTAAACTCTCATTAATCTCACTCTTGCTGCTGATTATATTATCCACGTTGTTTGTGCGACACAATTGGGTATGAACACCCGACAACAAACACACATCATCCACAAGACGCGGACATTGTCAATAGGCACATGGATAAGGTTTGACAAAACATTCTTACGGCGCCTCAATTATATACTGACAAGCGAGATTTAGTGTCACGAATATTCACCCTTCAAAGATGATCGGCGGGATCTTTGCAAGCAACAACACTGCAACACTCGCGATACATCATACTACCAGATACATCTCCCAAAGGACTGTTTCTTTTTTTTTTTTTTTGCAAGATGATCGAATCAAAAACAACACGAGAATAGCAGTGCTTAATTCGCTATAAAATGAGCAGAGCAAATCTTGCTCGTATTAACACATATATCAGCCGGCGCGTAGGCATGATGCGGAATACTTCATGCATCAAAGGTCCCAGGACCGGATTGAAAATCGATGACGAACAGCATACTTTGAATTTCTTTTGTGCAAATTGTTTGGCTCATTGTATACATTTTGAAGGTAGATCTGGCATAATAAAGTGCTATGTGTGTGTTCATTATTAGCTCGAAGGCTCAGGTGCAGAATACCCCGCAGTCGTAAAGCATTGTATTGTAGGGTGATGAGGGATCAGCATAAAAAGATACTGGAATCATCCTTATGCATTTGTCTCCGTATTTTCAGATCATTGAAATAAAATGTTCAGAACAGCTACAAGAAATTCACATGTACGCGCGTATGCACCTTGTAAGCTCTCATCCATGTATTTTATGCATGCTATAACATTTACGGATACATGCATGCAGCTCGAGCTTATTTCTTCGATGTCTCTCTCACATCTCATTGAGTCGGATATGAGCAGTAATTATCTGCTTCCGCGATCATCATGATACGTTATGGTCTTCCTTCATTGAATTTCACGTAAATAGGTGACGTCTCGTAATTTTTTTTCCAATTCTATGGCATTTGCCTTCATGCATGACAGGTATGCCTCTAATAAAAAACTTAATGACTTTTTCATTGGTGAATGGCAGTGATTAATGAGTATTGAAGCGATATTATTAATAGAAAGCATATCCTAAATACGTAGGTTGCAATCAGTCGGGATCCCTTGGCTCGTACGACCTCGGATATTTCGCGTGCGGGCGGGGTTGAAGAACCAATCTGGTAAGTCAGGCTGGGTGAAAATGACTGAGGCAACGCCGAGACGCACTAGGTAAAAGATGGCCATGTCCCGATTCAAATCCCGTTAAAACCCGGAAGACATGCATTGGTGTTGGACGGATTGCCTAGCAGAGCATGTGGGACATTGGACAAATAAAGCGACTGTGGTGTGTATGTAAAAATACCACAGAGAGAGGAGTGCCAAGCGCTATGAAGGACTGTTCCTCTCTTTCGTCGTATGTGCTCAATGAAGGTGTGTGTTTTTGAGTACGAGCGTTGTCACCCCAATCATTATGGCTTACAGGGTAAAAGGGATAAGACGCACGAGATAGAAAAAAGAGCCGTAGCGCGTACTTGCTTCTGTAGAAGATGCAAGGGGACTTACAGCATATATTGCCGATTTGTGGAGGCCTAGCAGAATACCAGGAAAAAATGGGGCGCCAGCTACTTTTATATGTACACACAAACACAAGTGGAAAAAATGAAATCAGAGCAGGCAGAAATGAAGTAATAACAGGGCGATCATTTGAAGATTTTGCAATTCAACATTTTCTTTTTATATAAACTCTCTCTCCTTTCTAGCACGCAACTCCTTTTTTCGACTTCTTTTCCCTCTAACCCTTCCCTCTCATTTTACCCTTCCTCTCATTAACATACCCTATTCATCCCATATTCTTCTCTGGCGATGGACGATCCCACACCTGCACCGACCCCGAATCCTAACACCGTGACAGCCTCGCCAGCGGTAGCACCGCCCGTATCACAGCCGACGTGCAACGTTCCGGAGCATACCCGGACGATCGAACTGCAGGCAGCTGAAATCGCGCATTTGAAACAAGAGCTGGCCGCTCAAAACGAGACTATGGCCCGGTTGCAACAAGACATGCACGCACTCAACCAGAAATACGTGGGTGAGATTGACAATGTGGCCCGGGTGCAGTACGAGAAAGACCTCGTGGAGCACGAGTTGGAAGAGCTGAGTTCTAGACTTTTCGAGGAGGCAAACGCCATGGTTGCCCAGGAACGCCGCGAAAAATGGGCGCTGGAGCAGGAACTACGCCTGACCCAGGAACGCCTGCAGGACGAGCAGACACAGCTTGGCGAGCTACGGGAAAGGATGCATTCAGAAAAAGAAGAATCCAGCCCTCCCGTCGCGCGCGCTAAACTCGACCTTCAGCTGCTGATGAATACAAACCAGGCCAAACGCGCCAGCAGCGCACACCATCGTATGCGCACCTCTGCCACAGCTGCCGCCCTCTCCAGCCCGCGGGTCAACTCCATGCCTCCGCCTGCTTCGGCCAAACGAGAGAAGCCGCCGCTCTCTGTTGATCAGGTCCAGCTCGAAGCTTTCCGCGAGTTCGTCTTGTCTGGCGGCAAGAAGAAGATGCACCAGTTTGCGTACATGAAGCACTGCCAGGCCGAGGATATCGACCCTTGTTTGCGATTCGGGCCCCACTCACGTCTCTCCATCAAGAAACTGCACGATTTTATCTCACGCCAGCCCTGCTTCATTGAGCAGCTTGATGACTCTGCGACAGTGTCACACAATGCTGTCCCTGCGTCCGCACGCCCGCTCTGGGAGCGATTCCAACACACGACTGAAGATGTCCTTCGCTGCACAGCTTGTGGCCGGCCCGATACAGTTGAGCCCCGCCTGCTCACCTACCGTTTCCGTCTCGACGAGACGGAAGAGTGGTGTCCGATCGATCAATATTGCCGCGACCGTCTCGTTGCTGTCTGCGAGTTTTATGTCTTTATTCGCAATATCACCAAAGGTTTCTATACCGACCGTTCCATCGATGATCTCTATGCTGAAAACATCCGCCTCCGTCTCCAAATGTTTTACTCACGGTATGTTCTTTGTTGGATTAAAAAATGCGGCAACTCAGGCTGACGTATGTATCACCTTCGCTGTAGGATGGGTGCACTCCCATTCGTGTTGGACGGCCTGGGGCTCGGCCCTGAATCAGTCGGGAAAGCATCTCCACCTCTGGATACAATTCCTGATGATGTATCGGATGTCTCAGAATCCACGGGACCTCAAACGCCTGTACAGCTGCATCACCACGTTTTCTCGGATCCCGTCACCAAATAATAGTAATAATACCGTACTTTCATACATACATACACCATCCTGGCATTTCCTTATTAATTACTTGGCATATACTCATGTTCTATATTTTTTATTAAACGAACTTTATATTGGAAGAAACTACAGCCTGGCTTCGTACTTGTACAAGAAAAAAAAAAGAGAAATAGAATAGGATGAAAAAGACCATAATAATGAAACCGGAAGGAAGACAAAGAAAATAATTGATGGAAAGGATGCATACGTACGTAAATAAAAAAAGTATTACATAAGGCTAGTGACATGAACAAAGAGGGGAAAGTCTATAAGGTCATAAAAGAAGTTAGGGCATAGAAAGTGGGTAGAGGATCAGGTTCTATAAGGGAAGGGCGAAGCACCAGATGGGTCCGAAGCAGTTGAAGAAGGCGCCGGTGGTGAATGCGGTTGCGCCGTATCCGACGAGTATTGGAACATATTCAGCAAGGGGCAGTTCATATCATGGAGACCGTGCTGGAATAGGCAGTAGTCACAGGGCGGAAAAGCAAAAGGATGGGGTGTGGGTGTAAAACCTCCTTGATACGGGTCATGAGGGATAGTTATTGTCATGGGAGTTGTGGTAGGCGTTACAATCGGTAAAGTACTAGATATAGTGAGCGGCACCTCATCCTCACTGAAGCTCATAATCTCGTCAATAGATGGGGCAGACGTCGTGGCGGATGTTGTCACGGGTGTCGAGGGATAAAACCAGGCCACGGGGCTAGCTGCCAGCGGCTGATGACAAGCGGCTGTTGAATCATTTTGTGCAAGGTGTGAGCCTTGATACGAATGACGGCGCCGAGTCCGAGATGATGCGTTGTAGTTGCGATAGTATTGTCGGATGTGAGACTGATGTTGTGGTTGGTGCTGGTACTGATGATGATGCTGGAACCGATAATGATGTTGTGGTAGGGGGTAGTGATGTTGGTTGGGATGGTGGAAGTTGGAGTGATATGTCCCACTCACAGCACTGTTTCGGTTGCTACTGTCGGTGCTGCTACTGCTTACAGAGGCTATTGCAAGGGGAAACGATATAGCGGACGTAGTCGTTGCTGTACTAACTAAAGATGGAGCGGCCTGAACCGAAGGAGGAGGAGGAGGTCGTGGTGGAGCAGGCAAGAGGACGCGGCGCGACGGTGGACTCAAGACAGGTGGTTCGTGTAGTGACCGCTCGCGTTCTATGCATCGGTTCTGGTGAGCGGTGAAGCCAGCATTGCGAAATCCACGTTGGTCGTATTCTGGAAACTCTTTGCCACAAACACAACACTTAAGTCTCATTATAGAAAAGAAAGGAAAGGGAAGATCGGATGCATTTTGGATAGTAAGATACCGTTTATATATAGACAAAACTCTCTTTAAACAATGAGTACGCATGGATGAGTTGCAGGTAATGGGTCTCATATAGAAAAATCATCTTTTCTTATGATTCAGAATTGTCAACACCTCAGGATTCATTTACGGTATCTATTTTTATCGAGACAGGGCTCATAAGGACTGTGATTTATTTACAGAAAATATATACAGGAACAGAGAAAAGAAAAAGAATAACGAAGTCGGTTTCCCAGCATTTGTAATACAAGAGCAGGCAATAGAATATGCTGCAGCAACGGTGTTTAAATAGAGCCAGCTACACGGTCTCCACTTAGATCTCGAGAACAAACAATGGGGGATGAAAGCGTTGGCGGAACGGTACGCGACGATGAATTTTATTTGTGGCACCCGACAGGATAGATGCATTACCCTGCTTTCCAAGCAATAACACTTCCCTATGATCTCAAGTTTGACCCGAGGCATACATACTTTTATATCCAAACAAGCACTTCACTTTTGTTTGATCCAAAGCCCTTTGATGCAACTACGCGAAGCAAAGGCGATGAAGTTACTCTTTCATCCCGTCTCTTTCTTTGTCTCCTATGTTTTGATTGTAATGCGTGAGTACACATGCAAAGATATGCAAGGGACCGTATACGTCTCTATTGAGATGTTCCTACATAACTTGAACAATAAAAGGACAATTGCCCTCCGCTTGCTTTGATGAGAAAAACGTGGTTCGGTGCTTCACCAGTTTCTCGTTCCTCATGCAGGAAGTGGCATTAGTGTAACTTCAATTAGAATGAGTTCTCAGTACACCTCTTCGCGAATCAGATATATAGAAAAAGTCAAAGAAGGCACGACTTCCTTATATTTTAATACTCCAGTCTGTCCGTTATATTTGCACTGATGGTAAATGCCACTAGTACATTATTACATTCAGCATGGGCGACTTTGTGGATACCACTTATCTTTCCATTTTGCTTGCTGTCATTTAAGGAAAAGTCTCTGAATACAGGGCATGTCTATCCGTTCTCAATCAAATTACCAGTGTAGCTCGCGTCTAAATCTAATGATGTATAATGTAGCAGTAGGCATTCATATATTTGTATAGAGATCTATGGTGTTGATGTCTCACTGCTGTTGTTTTTCATAAAGATGGTACCTAAGGCTAATATCGGCTTGTTAAAGATTTATGAGCAGCCACTTATAGTCATGGACACAACGAGTGAGAGCTCACTTATGTGTACAATATGCTTTGTATACAAAACAAAAATGCTGATTCTGTGAATGCGAATGACCATACAATAAAGCACACGCAGCACAGACCTGTCGGAGTGTGAATAATATTCTCGACGCGTGCCCCTTTGCAACATTTATGCCCAGGTGACCCCGTTTGCCCTCTTTTTTCGTTCTTCGTAGCCACCATGGGTGGAATCTTCTCTAAAGACAAGGCAAGGCAAATGATAGATCTCGGGGGTGTATATTAATAGGCCATAATAGACGGACCCGAATGACTATGAGAAGGTGCTGTCTGAACTGGATGCCAACATTTCTAAAGCCGAGATCAGGCTTTCCGAAATTAAGCTGCGCGAACGACGCACTGGTGTCATGTTGATCCTCTACAGTACCATCGTCTGGGCTGCGTTTCTACTCTATGGCTTCTTCACTCTGCATAACCACGATGACATTGACACCGAAACAAAGCTCCTAACCTTAGCGCCTGTGTTCCTTATTCCCTTTGGGTAAAGCTAGCACATGAAAATAGGTGAAGGCTCCTCGCTAACCATTCGACCCGACTTTACTCTATCAGCATTTACTCTCCCCGCCGCTTCCTCAATTGGTTCTACGCTCGGAAACAGAATTACGAAGAGTCCAACCTCAAATCATTACGGGCCCAACAACGCTTGAAAGTCGAGGAGTTGAAGAAAAAGACATCCTACTATACCACAAAATCGCTCCTGGAACGCTATGATCCTGCAGCTGCTGAGGCTGCTCGCCGCCAACAGCAACAAAAACAACAGATGGAAGCAAATAAGCAACGCTCTGCTGATCTCAGACAGCGAAAGCCAGGTAGCGACACTCATACTTTATGCATCATCACCATATTCGTCTTATTCTTTCATTCTATTCAGCTTTACCGATGCCCAAGGTTCCTGAACAGCAGCCACCCTTTCCGATGGGCGGAGGTAAGCTGCTGTTTTTGCACGTGTCTAATTTTATATGCTCATTTTTGCTTATTTACTAGGACGACCCATGCCACCTATGCAATCACAGCCGCACCCGCCTTTCCCGGCCCCTCAACCACCCAGACCTCAAGAGCCTCAGTGGTACGATAAATTGGTCGATGCCCTGATCGGTGAGGAAGGCCCAGAGACGAAATATGCTCTCATATGCAAGCATTGCTATGCGCATAATGGTCTTGTGCTGCCACAGGAAATCCAGACGATTCGTGAGTACAACATGCAGTTACTGCATCTTTGATATTCTAACGCGTTGCTTGGTGCAGAGTACACTTGCCCCAACTGTAAACAATTTAACGGTCCTCGTGGCCTTGCCAAGCCATCACAGCAGCTTACTCTGTCACCTACTCCCGAGCATTCCAAGCCAGCACGGATCCACTCACCCTCGTCCTCGAGCGGAGGCAACGCGGGCGATGACGAGCAAAGCGATAGCCACCAGAATGATACTCGACGATCGGAAGAGGACAAAGACACAAAAGAGGATCGCCCACTTCCTACTGCTGAAGCGTTTGAAACTCGATAATGAAACGGTTTTTTTCTTTCTCTTTAGCCTTTGTAACATGTGATATGCGAGCCGTGCATACGCCGTCGCACAAGCTAATTCAAAAGAAACTGCACCCTTGCGTGTCTATCGATCTCCGATTTCAGTGTGGTCTTCTTGAAACTGGGAAGGTGGACAAGTCGGGCGTTATAACAAAACGCACTTAGAACTGTGATGGGGTGTAACATCAGGTGCTTTTGAGTGGGGAACAATATGGAAATGTCTAGCATGTATCATTATGTCATTTCGATCATCTGTCACAAAGTGACAAATTCTTCTAATCGAAATACAAACGGTCGAATATATGGATGGTATCGAACCACATTGGAAAACGTGGATCCTGAGCGTTTCATGACAGACCGAGAGGCATCATTGGCTTTCACATGTCGATACATTTGGTAAAATTGGATTGAGGTATAATATGAAAGCGTACACTTTTTTTTTTTTTTTTTTTTTTTTTTTGGGAGACGTTGTTCACATGGCTAATACCAAATTGGAAACCTCAATTGTTCAGAAGTATAAAAGCTTTCCTGTTTTCTTTACTCGGTCTAGTCGCTCTTTTCTACCTTGCTACTTTTCAGTACTGCACCAACATGACCTGGAACAACATTACCGTAAGCTCATCGCCTGTTTGCCCGATCAGAAAGTTCCTCCTCCTCATCGTTGTCTCTCTTTTCACTCGACCAGATTCCCGAGACTCCTTCGCCAAACTACGTCATTGTTAAGAATATCTCGCCACAATCGTCCGAAAAGACGGGTATGTGCCACGCCTGCCTTACCTAATCCAGAATCTTATACGTTACCTATAGTGAAGGAATTCTTCTTGTTCTGCGGTAAAATCAAGGAGTTCGAGCTGGCCAAGTAAGTGATGCAGTTCCGAAACCAACCATCACGCGACAGGATGTTGGGGATAATACGCGTCCTGGTCTACGCTATCTGTCATATATCTCGCATCCTCGAAAGTTACGCGTCTCACAGGTTACATCTTATCTAGGGATGAGGACGGCGAGCACCAGACGGCTCTGATCAACTTTGAGCGTGAATCAGCTGCCAAGACGGCCGCTTTGCTCAGCAATGGTAAGAAGAATAAGAAAAAAACAAAGAGACCGGGGAGCAAAGTTGTTGGGCAGCGTGTGTAACCATCATATTGTGTTTCAGCCTTGATTGACGATTGTCACATTATTGCCGCACCCTACTTTGATTCGGTGGCCTCAAACGAGAACGAAAAGTCGGTTGACTCGGATGAGCACGAGTCGACGCAGGAGTCCAAGGCCAAGGGCCGCATCGCAGCTGAGATCCTCGCCAACGGCTACATGCTCCAAGACCAAATCGTTGCGAAGGGTCTCGAGTACGACAACAAGTACAACCTTAGCTCGCGCTTCACGAGCTACCTCTCCTCCTTCCAGTCGAATGGTAAGCGGGCGCGATTCCGTATTTAACGTTGCATCTCATGCTCATACATGTGCAGCCAAATCTTTCGATGAGAAATACCGTATCTGGGACAAGGCCATGGAGTACAATCAAAAGTACAAGATCCAGGAGAAGGTCACCAACGCTGCCCAAACCGCTCAAAGCCGTGCCCAGGCTGCTCTTCAGACCCCCACCGGTCAAAAAGTGCACGGTTTTGCAAACCAGACCCTCGCTCAAATTGCTGCTGTTCACTACGAGGCCAAACGCATCCAGGGGGAGAAGCTGACTGCTCAGAACACCAACGGTACTCCCGTTGATGCCGAGCCTCCCAAGGCCACTGCTGCCTAAGTTACCCTCGATTTACCCTTCCGTTCTGTATCTTTTAATACCGACACATTAGCATCTTCGTATCGGCTTCGTCTCTTTTAAAACATTGACATGTCCACTCAATAGCTTTACCAAGTGATGTACGAGATGATGTATAACGCAGGACATAGTGTCGATTGAGTGGGTATTAAGCGAAAGGGCGGAGAGAAAAATCGTCGCTGCAACAATAGACGACGTAGCACGGCCTAAGATTACAATGTGACAGAAGAGCGACAGATGCTGCCCTTTTTCGTGCCTGGAGCTGGAGACTTTTCTTCGAAGTTCTATAGTTCATAGCCTTTAGCGAGCAATATTTGCGTGTCTAGCAGAACTCAGGTTTATGTTTCCACACAAACGTATGTTTGCTCCGTATATTGACGCATACATCGACGGGAGAAGATGTATTAACGATGCTTCGTCTTGACGCTCAGCTGCCGACACACAACATCTTAGAGTATTATTGACCACCTTAGAATAGGTAGGTAAGGATAAATTCTGTGTCGTCTACCAAAGTGAGAAAATTCAAAATATATATAGCCCTATGTCAACGGCTGACACACCATGTAACTCATTTATACAGTCTAAATAATGTGGTGTATGCGGCCAGATATGGTCCATTTCTACACGGCACAAATCCTGGAATTGGTCTTCTGTTCTGCACTGGTAGATATGACCGATGAGACTCACTGTATTTCGGTTTTTGATCTATATTAGAAAGAGCTGGCTGTCTCTCCATGGCAAATGGCTCTTATCTTTTATGCGATGCTTGTATGAACGCCTAAGCATACTACCACGTAACCATTTATCAACGTCAGTCATTGTAATCATGCGTTCGAGTGGTCATACCTTACCTCTGATGAATAATCGGTGTAGATGAACCTGTCGAGTAAAAATGTCACATGTTTGCCTCAGCTTTTTTTTTTTACTCTGGCTCTGAACTAATGATAGTAGACTTCTAATTTTAATGACAAAAGAACAGACTGATTATGCAAAAGTTGAGAGGATGGTCTTTTTTATTATATAGATCAAGGTGTTATCATTGCGAATGGGCTACGTATGTAGCTAGATACGGTAATCCATTAAGTTGCTACTTCTCTTTCTTCCTGTTCTAAAAGCTCCATGCTTCCTTTCATTTGAGCCATCGTATTCTCTACCATGTGTAAGCGCTCCTGAAATCTATCGAGTACGTAGACGACGTAGGCAAGAGATCCCCAACGCAGGACTAGTTTCTCCAGGGTGTTGTCAACCGTAAGCCGCTCGTGACTAACGGTATCGGTGCTACTGAGCGCTTGCCGCCACGTTCCCTTCATGTGGCTGACACGTCCTTCGACTTGGACTATTCTCAGCTCAGTCGAAACAAGTTGTCCTGCGCTGAAGAGATTTAATTCGTCCGCCTGGAGCTTGGGCTTCTTGTGCCTCTCACGGATTGTGTCTCTCAAGCGGAGGAGCTCGACCCAGATTTGATCCAGCTGGCTCTCGGTTTCCGTATAGTAAGCTCTGGGGCTTGCTCGGTCACCAGTGATGTCGCGACTCATATGTAGCCAGATGAACACAATAGTTATCAGTAGACAAGGTAGACAAAGATAATGAGAAATGAAATAGAAAGTTAGCAAATAATTGTATGGGAAAAAAAGTCATGTTTAGTCTGACTTTTCGTCGTGACGTGCTGCCCTTATTCCTGACGACATTGTGAAGCCCTAATCACGAAAGTTGTCATCAAACGTCTAGCTGTACTCGCAATATTTTGCTGTGAACTTGGTGTAGAGCTAGGTGGATAGAAGAAAGCAAGGATTCCATTCCACCAGTCATTCTATTTTGGTTATACTTACATGAGAATCTGATAGACTATATTTTATCTAAGAGGGGTATGTTGCGATCTGCCAGACACAAGGCGGCTTCTTCTACGTAACTTTATATGATTTTTTGATGTAGAAGATTACATAACAGGTGTATGCAACGGATAGGAGAAATGGACGATGTTACAGGATTTTAAGTGACTACTACCAATAGGGGCATGACGAGACTAGTTAGAACGTATGAGCGCTACATGTTTGTATTACAAACGTCATGGACAAGGCAGGAAAGGGTCCCTGTATACTTCCGCGCATTGTACAGTTTACGTAACCAAACGAACGTGTAATAAGAAGGGCAGATATCTTCTCGGATGTGTCATGCATGAAGGAGCTAAAGGATGTACATGCAGGCCAGATCCGTGGTAGGGTACTGTCTGTACGCAATACACATCCCTGCGGAGATAAAGCTGCCGACATATAATATAAGACTGCATATATGTATACGATAGTGCTTTGATAATTAGCAGGACTTCACGCAGGATAATAGACGGTGTTCTGTTTTCCTCAAAGTCACTGAATCTACTACTATGATGAGGCAGTGAAAGGAGAGATTCTAATTTGGTACAAAATAAACATATAAGGAGTGATATAGTTTTTCCTGGGTAATCAATTAAGGGTAAATATTCGAGCAGGTATGATACTAGTTTAGAGTAAGGTCACCAGAGGCATAAGCCTTGGGTGGCGGTCAAGGGACAGCGATCCACGAGGGAGCAAAAGAGAAAAGGAGGAGGTCAGGAAGGATTAAAGACGGAGAAAAAGGGAGCCAGTGCTTTTGGTATGCAGCAGCAGTAGCAGCAGCAGCAGCAACGAGCATGTTACATGATCGAGCAAGATCTGGATTTGGTGTCTGCAGGAGTCTTGAGTTTCACTTTGAGAGGAACAGAGCATGATCAGTATAACGATATTTTCTTACACAGTAAGGTAGCCGCCTCGTAGTTACCTGAAAGAGACACGCGAGCAGCTTGATCAAAGCATTCTCGTACGCCACGGTTATGCTTTGCCGAGCACTCAAGGTAACGCACAGCGTTGATACTTTTGGCAACCGATAGCCCCTATCACAAAAGACAAACACACGCGGAGGCGGCGCATTGATTTATCAGCGGACGGGGATCTCCATTGTAAAAAAGGTTTTGTATATGAATCTACCTCCTCATATAGCACTGGGCTAATGTTTTTACGCTTCAGGAACTCTTCATTGTCACGTAGATCGCATTTGAGTGCCACAAGCACGACTTTGGCCGCGGGGCAATGCTCGCTGACTTCGGCCATCCACCGAGAAGGAATGTTCTCGAGCGAGTCCCGGCTGTCGACCGAAAAACAGATGACAACAACGTGGCTGTCGGCATAGGATAGGGATCTCAGCCGATCAAACTCTTCTTGGCCTTGATAAATGCATATGTGTCTGGTTTAGCCCGTGGACAACACTCTTTAGAAGAACTCGAAAGCCCCACCTGCTGTGTCCCAGAGCGACAGCTCGACCTCCTGCCCGTCCACCATGACTTCTTGGACATAGTTCTCGAATACAGTGGGCTCATAGACCTATGATGGCGGTAATGGATGAGCAAGGAATCGGGTTCATGAGCTTGCGATCGTGCCTGAGGGAAGTAACCCCGAGTAAAGACGTTCAAGAGCGACGTCTTGCCACAAGCACCATCACCGCAGACGACGAGTTTTCTCGATACCGGTACGTCGTCACTGCCGCAAAATCGCATCAGTTAAATTAATGAAAACCAAAGAAAAGAAGAAAAGAAGAAAAGAAAGAGGAGAGAGAAAAAAAAAAAAAAGAAGAGAATACGAGAACGAGGAGCCCTGTACACACGTTGCCGCTTTTGATGTTCTGCTTTTGTACCTTCTTATCTGAGTTATAATGGCGAGCGTCGCATATCTCTCATTATCTCATTGTTGATTTTTAATGATTTGCCCAACCAAGGACCTTCGATCAACTTTGGCTCACAGACCTGAGATAGCACTCTATCAGTCAAGTGTTGCTTATGCACATGGTCTCACTCGATGGATACTCTAGTATAGGAGAACACTCCGGTGCATGTAGAACTCATTTCCCATACGTTGTGCCACACAGCAAATACAGAAAGCCATGGTTTGCTCACAATGATGCAGAGGAGCGAAGGTTGCAACATATGTAAAGTTTATAAGCTGTACAGCTATCATACATACGTAGCCAATCTACTACTGACATCCGCAATTATATAGGCTGCTCATATCGTGGAGTGAGATTAAGAAGCTAGAAAAACGATGCAGATTCTACATAATTTTATAACTAGCCTACGAAATTTCGTTCCGAAATTAGTTCTCGTGGACTACCCTTCATTTTTAATATACATACCGGCGTGGGGTCGTTGATGCGCGCTCACGGCGCGCGGCCGCCGCCTCACCTGAACTGAATACACGTTTGAGTCACAGTGGCGCATTACCCAGTGGCAAAACACTTACCGGTGGACGGGGAGCAGACATTTGGCGCAGAGACGATGTCTATGAAGGTGTTTTCAACGGTGGCCACCATCGCCGGCTAGTGGGTCGCAAGCGGGAAAGAAGAAAGGCAGAGGAGGCGGAGAGGAAGAGACGCAAAGGGGACGCGAGAAAGGAGCGGAACTGAAACGTGCGTTAATGTCTCATATTCATTGCATAGACCTGAATCTGTTTCACTTACGGGCAGAGGAAAAAGCGGAAAAAAAACCTCTGATGGGAGGACAGCAAGCGGAAGAGAGGAAGAGGCACGAACGGAGGAGAAAACAGGAGGAGAGGCGAGCAAAGACGGCAAGCTAAGTATACATTCAGAAGGAGGTTAATGATGTTCAAGACCATGTACTGTTGACGCGAGAACTTACTGTCATACACACCGGTGCAGTAGGGGGCGGGCAACCGGTGGCAGAGGGACTTAAGGGAACGCAGTGGTCTATGTAGCACTTCTTATTAGTTTATACTTGTAACCAAAACCCTTTTGTATATACTTGCCAGCAGGATGACTTGACCAGGGTAAAGAAGAAGAAGAAGAAGAAAAGTAGACGTAAGAGAAAACAAAGACCTTTTATGAGAAAGACGGAAACCGCAGCACGAGGAACACCTTACCTACAGCGGTCCCTATGGCCCTAGCGGATATACCGAGCCTACGTCTTCGCGCTCTCTGTCTCCAACTCAGATTTGCCCACCGCGCATAACGTCGCCTGCCACTGTCTACACTTGTTCGCACAATACTTCTCTCTATCCTAAGTAATAACAAAATCGATCAGCACTGGCAACGTATAACCAAGCAGAACCCGCTGTGGCAGGAATACAAACGCCTGAAGTCTTTACCCCCGTCCCGGCAACCGAAACATGCCATGATACACACCATCAACACGTGGCGTAACGACGAATATTCTAAACTTCGTGAAAGACTACCTGCAGTCCAACGACTCCGCCGAAATAGGATGGTTGATCCCATCCTATACCTGCCCACCAACCTACGTGACAGACGCAACCTGTTCAACTGGCGTATGCACTGGCTCCCCTCCTTCCCACCCAGAACATGTACCTGTGGCCAGCCGCAAGCAAA